>CM039679.1:27898914-28100508 GCA_022537955.1 Schmidtea mediterranea | reverse complement strand
GATTTAATCATTTTAATAACTTTTATTTAAATTTTATATTTCCGTCGATTGTGTTGTGTTTCTTGTTATATTTGTGTAGGTATCGTGCGAATCTTGGTGCATTTTGTTATTATTTTAATTTTATTTTTATGTTTTTGATTTTATATTTATTTATATTCTCTCAGGTTTTAAAGTGTTTAATTGGTGTTGTAAATTGTATTTTAAGTTATCTTGGTGCTGGGTTTTCGTGCTGTATTACTGATGCATTTAAACAATTCTCAAGGCTATTGGTGTGCTGGCCCAACAGAAGGTCGGTGTTTAGGTCTGACTCCTTGGTGTGTTTATTTAATCAACACAATTAACCCAACGCAATAAGATTTATTTTCAATCTAAATATCACAACTTTATTCACAACCTTCACAAAAATCGATTCAATTCATAATACTCTGCACAATTACTCTGCACAATTTCACAATAAATCAAAGCATAGGGATACGTCTTCCAAAGGGAGATGTCCCTGTCTGGTGCGCAATACTTTAATTTGTTTGGCTGATTCAATTCCCTTTTAATATTATTACCTTCTTTGCTGAACTCTCGGAAGTATTAAGTTTTAATTAATCTCTATTTTTATAAAATATTTCCTTCTGGGGACCCCAAATCGATTTAATTTTATTATATTTGGATTCGTCTCGTCATTTGGCATCCGCCCATACCCGTTTTCCCGATAAATATTTATTTTAAATTTTTTAATTGATTTTGCTTTTTTAATTATTACTTCGAATATCAATGTTTTTATTAATTTTCCATTTTACTTTTGAGAATTTTGTTAACCCCAAAACTTTAAAAATCTACTATAAAAGACGAACAAGTAAATCCTTTTCAAAATTAAACGTCATCATAAATATTGTTGGGCCAATATAAGGATTTGTTTAAATGGATCGGAAAATAGCACGCAGATTTAAAATCAGACCTATCAACACCCCAAATAAACAACCTTAAACTATGAGGAAAATGCATTTAAATATAATATCAAAAACATAAAAGTAAAATAAAATAATAACAAAATGCACCAAGATCAGCAAAAAATTAACACAAATATAACAATATAACAAGAAAATTTGACCGAAAATAGATCAATTTATAAAATCAGCTTTAATGGAAAAGCTGGTTGAAAATAAAATATTTCTAATCGGAAATATTCAATTAAAAATAAATAAAATAAATTATCTATTTATTAAAAGAAATAACAAAGTTAGAGATAGATATTACAAGTAAAATTAAGGTCGAATTTTGTTTTAATGCATCAAAAAGAACACTCAAGGTTAGGGTCACAAAATAGGTTAAATACCGATTCGTTTTCACAAGAAAACTAATCTTATCTTAAAGACACTTTGTGAACTTATCTCAATTTGTTGCGAAATTTACGGAAGGCAGAACGCTCGAAGATTTTTGATTCAACTTACACGATACGTACTCAAGCAAACTACAAGTAAGTCCCTGCTTGGGCGTATCCTCTGCAAGTGTAATGTTTATGCATGTATTGTAATGTTTTACGCCAAATGATATGCTTCAAAGGATCAGGTTTATTTATTTGTGTGGGCCAGAACACCAGTGGACTTGAGAATTGTTTAAATGCATCAGTAATACAGCACGAAAACCCAGAACCAAGATAACTTAAAATACAATATACAACACCAACTAAACACTTTAAAATCTGAGAGAATATAAATAAATATAAAATCAAAAACATAAAAGTAAAATAAAATAAATACAAAATGCATCAAGAACCCCAAGAAATATACATAAAAAATAACATAATGTTGGGCCAGAACGTAAACGGCCTTGAGAAGTGTTTTAATGGATCAGTAACACACACGCAAACATAACATGCAGATTTAAATAAACCTGGAAACACCAATTAAACCCTATAAAATATGAGAAAAAAGGGAATTAAATATAAATTAATAAACATAAAAATAAATTAAAATAATAACAAAACGCACCAAGATTCGCACGATACCTACACAAACATAACAAGAAAACACAACAAATTCGACAAAATTGAAAAAATTAATAAAAGTTCATTAAAGTGAAATTTAAATCGAAAAATTTGGATTAGTAATAATTCAATAAAAATCCTAAATAAAAAATTATAAAAATAAATCAAAAAATAACAAAATTAAAGAATAGAATTTGCTAGAAAATAACAAGGTCGAATTTTGTTTTACTGCATCAAATTTAACATGCGAGAAAATTAGGTATATATACTGATCCATTTTCACATTAAAGTTAACCTTAAAAAAACCAAAAACCATTTTTAAACCCGTTTTAGAATCGAAAATTTTTAGGTGAGAAATATTTATGTTGGAACCCTCTTTCCACGTCACGACCATTGCAACTCGGTAGAGCTCTGCTTGGCGTCGACGTGGGGAGAGAGGCATTTATGTTTTATTTTATGTTATGATATTATGGAATGGTTATGAAGGGTAATTATGTTGATTTGTTTATAATTAATAAATATTATTGATATACATAAATTGTTTTATATATATTTTTTCATAACCTGAATTAAACTGTCGAAATTTTTCCGGCCCACAGCCGACACATAACGCAAGAAAGCAAAATCTATATAGTACAGATGCATGTAAGTGCGTGGAAGATCGCCAATGATATGTACCCGTGAAGACTCAGCGTGCGCAACGCAGCAGTCGTAACGTCAATATTTATTCCTATAGCTGAAGCGAGAAATAAGGAAGGAGCCTCTGGCTGCTTCCTCGTTTCTCAATTCTGTAAAATCGACCTAAATTTATGTTACATACGGCTTAAAATCATCACACCGAGTAGTCCAGTGGGCACTCAGTAAATATAACATAAACACAAACTGCGCCTAAGGCCTATTAAAGGGAAAGGGTACGGGGATAAATCAATTTGAAATCGTTGGTATAAATAAATTGGATGGATATTTGGAAATAAATTAATTAGTAATGCATTAAATTGAATTTACGTCATTGAATGAAAAGAATAAATATCATAAGTAATTCAGTGAGACCCTTAAATTAAAGTTATCCATTAATTTAAATGATTATCAAATAAAATAAATGTCTCCTTGATTAATTTAAATTAATTAAAATAATTATTGGGAAAATTTAAGTGACTCACGGTTTAAACTAAATTAACTCATTGTTGAAGGATTAAAGTAATTTGGGTAACAGTAAAATAAAATTTTGACTAAAATCACGTAATTCTTGATGTAAAAAGGAAGTAAACTTGGAGTTATTAATTTAAAAATTGAAATAACTTATTAAAATAAAGTAGTTTATTTGTTGATTCAGATAACTTAACGATAAAGAAACCCATTACAAAATTTAAAGTATTCAGCAAGAGAGATCGGAGCGGTTTGTTGATTAAATTAATTCAGTAACCGTTAGTTAAACTAAGAAATTCTTTGCTCAACAATAAAATGACCCACTAATCGAAACTGAGGCAACGTATTGGCAAGAATAAGGTAATTCCGCGATTAAAACCAAGATGTCCGTTGGTTAAATAAAGTAATTAGTTAAAAGTCCAGTAATTTAGTTTAAGGAATTAAAATGATGCGTTAAGTAAAAACAAGGTAGTAAACGTACTTATATCGCAAACCAGAGTGTATTATATCAATTGAAGTAGTGGTAATACCCTTCCAACCTCCCGCATAAATAAGAGATGATCATCACCAAACCCAAATATTGATTAACTCTAGCACGAAATTAGATTAGCCTAAATAGTTCGATAGAAAATTGGAAAATATAAAAACATTAATAAAACGGAGACAATTTATTGCACTGAATCCAAAGAGAGTACCGGCTCCTAACGAGAAATCACCGGCTAACATAGCATTTCACTTGTCTTTGGTCTCTTTGATTTCATCTCGGTAACAACTGACGATATAAATTTCCACTGATTAACCTTTACTGCACTATTAGAATTCGTATAAGTGCGCCATCGAAACCATTCAATAATCCAAGTAATGCCTAAGAGGCCATAACCAAGTATTCAACACTCCCTCGACGTAGCATAATAAAATTAATCAATATGTAAGATAAAATTAGCTAACCCCACAGAACAAACCAGGAATCCATAAATTAACTGCACCAACTCCTAATGTTATAGAGACCATCCAGTAAGAACATAAATGCACGAATCTAGACCCAATATGAGTAAATACCTACGATAATTCCAAATTCCGACCCCTGAAAAGGGAAATAACTGGTTTAAATAACAAAGTAATGCTGAAAGTTGGAACCAACAGGGGAAACGCTCATAGTGAGGTTAGAAATTTGCAGCGTCACATATGAGTCCTCCGCCGTTAATATCCAAACGCGAGGAAACTTACTGACTCCATCAATTAATCTACCGAAACTTAAATTGTGATTAACTATTTCGACGAAATAGCTAAAGTCAGTACATCTACACAAAGTGCGAACGGGTGTCGCAACCATGTAGATGAATAGGTGGGTTCAAAAGTCACCCAAATGTCGATGGTGATGTCTTATCTAAACATCCGGCTCGACATTAGTCGATCATGAGAGATTCACGGGATGTTGGGATGTGTAAATTATAAACAATTTTAACTAATTAAGCATCGCACAAAGGAACTTAACATTCTCGATCTAATACAGTTAGGTCGTATAGGAATTTATTCTCGTACTAAATAAGTCATATATGGTTCAATCCAAATTAAATAATACCAGATTGATTAGAAGCCCTTCTAGGTATATAGTATATTTTGATTTTTCTTTTAATCTTTACTAGCCAGGGAGAAACTATTATAATCACCTAAACTCGAATCCATAATATCATCACCGTAAATCTCATCACACCCAGTTCATATACTAAGTTTCCCGGACGTTAAATTAACGAGTAAATGCACCCCTGTAATTAATCGGACGGTCCAAGATTATCTACCTCAATGATTGTTGGTAACCACGTTTTATAAACCCATAAATACGGCAGATACCCGTGATTGCTACTCATCAGTCCCATTAGGTTTTGTCTCTTTCGTAAAGAATTCGACCCAAGACAGTGATGATTTCCCGAATGTTCGATAATAGGTTATGTGTACACGAGCTTAATAAATGCCGCATACATTTTCAAGCCATTAATGCCTTCATATTTGAGGTCGTAGAGTGACGATTAAATCTTTTGTTCTCCCAGCCAATATGAAGTGGTTAGTGATAAACGCCATAGATACCCTGAGAACATTCCTGTGCAACGATATCAGTCTAACAATACTCCGACACACCATGAGAGGGGTGGAAATTAGCCCACCTGCAATAATTTAATTAATACCGAATATTAATTTCTAACGTCGTTATGCCTCGTGGACTATGTTGAGATTTCGTTATAATAAACTCGTTTTAGAAGAACCAATGCTCCCAGAATGGATATCAGCACAAGAAGCCGATGAATGGCGTCGAGCTTGGAAACGAGCGCGCCCGTCAATGACTCTCGAGGAGCCGCGTCCCAAAAGATCTTGCCCAACCCTATGGCAGATCCTAGGCCGAGAGAATGACCCCCGCAGGCCAAATGAAGAGCAGTATCCCGCCGAGGAAATCCGCGACCACGCGCGAAACCTCCTTGCTCAGTGGGAGAAGATTCAGGAAGAAGTCGATTTAAACGTAGTAAAGGCCCGGATGTACCTCGCCAACGTTGAAGAGGACATCCTCGTCGGGCGCATTGCGGAGACCTACCCGACTCGACCGGCCCACAACACTCGACGTCCAGTACCCATCATCCCAGGTTACTCTCCGGAAGAAGGGTCAAGAAGTTTTTTGAAGAATCATGAATCCCCGGACAAAGACATAAATAACAATTTTATTTTAGTGATGTTGTTAATATCGAAAGCTTCAAAAGTCGTTCGTCCTGATTTTCTATAAACAGATTCCACCCTTCTAATCGTGTTTGTAATAATTTAAAACTTTATTCCATTAAGCTCGTAAAGAAATTTGAATATTTTGATTTTTTAGCGATGTCGGCCATACAATTGATACAAAGCGAATTAGACCGCTCCCGGCAGACAAACGCGGACCGACTCAGTCAAATACTGCAGCTAACTCGTGAGGTGCAGCAGGTCAAAGCGACCTGGTCCGACCCTAAAAATACGAAGGCACTCTATCTCCGACTCACTGCCGCTCAAAAGGGTTGGGCGGAGGAGCGCCAACTCAATCAGAGTCTTCGCACACAGATCAGGGGGCTAGAAGTTGCCCTAGCAGCCTGTCGGGAAGGGGAAGCGGTAACGTACCCGCTCATCTTCGCCCCATCCCAACTACCGAGTCGAAGTTCCTACGATAATTTCACACCAACATCGAAGCCGACAGCCACTCAACCAAACAACCGCCGGCCGGGCGTAAAGAACGTGCCCGACGCCGAGCCGCGCAACTGACAAGTCCTCCGAATTGACTTATAGATATTGTGCATGTCATTTGCTTCATTAAATAAACTTGTACTTATTATTAATCCAACCCTAGTGACCAACTATAAGGTGTAATACGAACTTTCTCATACAGGGGACCGAGCAAAGCGAGCGTAGATCTTCTATCGACAGCTCGTGAACCGAGGATTGTCCGAGCAATTACAGTATTAGCAATAACACTCACTTTTTGCGGGCAATCCACCACTTGAACACATTACCAACGTTGCTTAGCAACGGGTGCCAAGTAGCGGTTAGTATCATGAAGATAAGCAAATAACGAAACCCTGTAACCCACCAATAATAACAAGAAAATTTGACCGTAAAATGACCATTTATATAAAAGTAAAAATTAATGAATTAAATGAATAAAAATAAAATATTTTTGGCTGAATAAATTTAATTAAAAATGTTAAAAATAAATTACCAATTTAAATTAAGAAGTTAATAAAAATTTAATTTAGATAACACAAATAATTTCAAGTGCGAATTTTGTTTAATCGCAATAAAATTAACACGCAAGGTTAAGGCCAAATTATAAGTATATATACTGATGTGTTTTGACAAATTTTCAGTCTTATTTTTCAGAGAAAAGTTTTTTTTAGTATACATCGAGTTAGTGTGCATAACTAGCTGAGAGCCGTGCATTCAACCAATTAACACTGATAAGTGTTTTGACTAAACACGTTAACTCTCAGATAGTGCACGGGTATTGATTTATATTATTGCTACTATGCGAATTTACGAAGTGTTATGAATTAATGACAAGATGATCTTATGCCAAATTTATTTATATGATTGCTACTATGCGAATTTACGAAGTGTTATGAATTAATGACATGAATTGTGATCGAGATGATTTTATGCCAATTTGCCGGATGAATTTATGGACGATGTATGCCAAATAAATATTTTAAAGCCACAATTTTGTGCATTGAAACTTTTACTCAACTGATATGGTAATACTTATTTATTATTTCTTTTTCGGCCCACAGCCAAAACATCGCAAGACAGTAAAATAAAACACACTATCGAACTGTGTAAGTGCGGTGTAAGTCCGCCAATAGTTCATGCCCGTGAAGGCTACGGCGTGAGAACGCAGCAGCTGGAACGTCAATATTATTCGTATAAAGAGGAGATTGGAAGGTAAAGGAGTAGTCTTTTGGCTGCTCCTTCATCATCCATTTCCTGAAAAATAGACTTAAAATCACGAATAACAATCGGCTAAAAATCACTAACACTGAGTAGTCCAGTGGGCACTCATTAAATATAACATGAACATACATATATCTTAAGGACAAACAGAAGGAAAAGTTAGCGGGGAAATAGCGAAATCGTTGCAACAGTTAAAATGAATAGCCATCGGAAAAATATTAATCCGAACGACTAAAATCATGAAAAATAATGTTTTGAATAATATCTAAGAATTAAATAAATTAAATTGAGTTGAGGCGGAAAATATGGGCGGAACGCTGCTCAAATTTGACGAAGTAATTAAAATACTTATTGAAAATAGTAAAGTAAAAGTGGAATGTTGTTCAATTGTTGGTATAATATTAGTATAAGACTGTAAAATAAGGGCGGTACGCTGCTCAAATTTTCCGAATCACTTAAAATACTTATCAAAAATATTAAAGTAAAAGTAGAATGCGTCTCAATAATTGAGAGGATGTCCGGATAAAACCGTAAAATAAGGGCGGAACGCTGCTCAAATTTTTCGACTTAATTAAAATACTTCAGCGAATATTGTAAGGAAAAGGTGGAGCGCGGCTCAAATTGTTGGTATAATAATCCGATTAAACCGAAAGATAAGGGTGGACTCATGGATCGTTCGGTCAATTATAGCATTAGCAATAGCGCTGACTTTTTGCGGACGATTTACCCACTCGAACACAATTCCAACGTTGCTTAGCAAGTGGTGCCGAGTGGTAAGCGAAAGATATTTGTATTGGGTTGTCTGGGTAAAAACCATATAGTTTCAAAATATCAACACCCAGAAACCCACCAGATCTCATGACAAATTATTTAATGTTTTATTTGTTGATAGATTTGAATAATAATTTATTAGGGTTAATTTTGTTATTAGTGTTTAAAATGAGTTAAAGCAGTTGAAGATAGGAACGCTGGAATGTTTGAGTTATCAAGTTAATTATTAATGAGATAAATAGACGAGAGGGGGACCGATAGAGTAGAGCACGAAGTCTTCTATGACAGCTTGTGAACCCAGGGAGGGTTAGGGCATTAGCAGTTATTGTAGATTAGCTCACCTTTTGCTAACCTTCCACCCACTAGTTCACAGTACCAACGTCAATCTTTGATGGGTGACTAGCGGTTAAAATCTCTTATGTAGGCGCTGGATGGGGAGTAGTGACCCTTAGGCAGGTTTAATATTTTATTGACCCATCAGTGTCCAGCAATAATAATCTCATTTGTGCTAATTTTGATTTTTGGATGTCTTCTACAACAGCTCGTGAACCAATATGAATATAAGGGCATTAGCAGTCTTTAAAAAGAGGCTCATCCTTTGCTAATATTTAACCCACTAGTTCACAGTACCAATTTTAATTTTTGACGGGTGACTAGCGGTTAAATTTCTTATGCAGGCGCTGGGTGGGAAGTAGTTACCCTTAAACAGGTTTGACATTTTGATTTTTCATCAGTGCCCAGAAAAATGGTTATTGCAAATATAAGTCCCTTTTAAATTACCTAACAAACATCCACCATTATTTTATCTTATTTAACAATTATCTATCTTAATCAAAAAATTTTGTTTTTCTTTAAGTAAATTTAATTTAAGTGCTAGTTCACTTTATTTTATCAAAAAAAACCTTAATTTAATTTGTTTTTAATATATGATCTTTATTTTGACACATATTTACCTAAAATAAAATTCGTATTATTTTATGTATAATGATTAAATAAAATTTATTTTTATAAATTGAATTGAATAACCTTTGTTTATTTATATTAAATCTATTAAATTTTAAAAATAATAATATAAATTATAAATTATTTAATTATCAAAATATTTTATTTTATAGTATTAAGCTCAATTAAAATAGTAGTTAAATTATTTTACTAGTTAACTCAGATATGACACTCTCTGGTGATGATGATACTTCTAAAAAGTATTGTGAACATTTTTACAGTAAATATGAACCTAAAGAAATAATTGGTACTGGAGCCAGTAGTACTGTTAGAAGATGTATGGATAGGAAAACAAAAGTTTAGACTTAATTTATTATGTTATTTTAAATTACAATATAGATTGAATATGCTGTTAAAATTATTGATGTAAATAGTGGAGTAGACTCGCCAAATATACTGCGAGCAGAATGCCATAGAGAAGTTGAAATATTACGGCTAGTCGCTGGTCAACCTTACATAATTGAACTACACGACTTCTATGAATCTGAAGTTTACATGTTTTTGATTTTTGAACTGTAAGGTTTTCTAAATTGCTTATTTTAATTTTTGATTACAAAGCTGCCCAAAAGGAGAATTATTCGACCATCTAAATGCACGAGTCACATTGTCGGAAAAGCGAACTAGATTAATTATGAGTCAAATATTTGAAGCTGTAACATTTATTCATTCAAAAAATATTGTGCACAGAGATTTGAAGCCCGAAAACATTCTACTTGATGATAATTTAAATATTAAAATTACTGATTTTGGACTGGCAGTAAAAACTGACAATTTAGAGGAATTAAAAGGTTTGTTTAATTATGAATTCCAATTTCTAGATTTGTTATTGGTTGTTCTACTTTACCGCCCCTAACCCTAGAATTTTTAGTCGTGGTTTATGCATATTGTCCCATTTGTGAAATCTTCTGAATTTATATTTTCATGATAGAAATTCGCGGAACTCCTGGTTACCTGGCTCCAGAAGCTTTGGCAGTTGGATATAATGACAATCAGCCGCCTTATGGGCAACCAGTAGACGTGTGGGCTTGTGGTGTGATTATGTACACCTTGTTAGTTGGCTGTCCTCCATTTTGGCATAGAAAACAACATCTGATGTTACGACAAATCATGGAATGCAAATACTCATTCCACAGTCCGGAATGGGATGATATTAGTCAGGCGCCGAAGGATTTGGTAAATAAATAAATTAAACGAATTGCATTTTAATATTTAATAGATTAAAAAGATTCTGATTGTCAATCCAAATCAGCGAATCAAATCATCCGAAGCATTATTTCATGAATTCTTTCAAACCCAGGTATTATTTTCATTTAATCTGTCTCCATTTTTCTGTTGTTTACTGTATTATTATAGGAAAATGTTTTATTATATGATATTAATTTACAAAGTTTTTCACAGACAGTATGTGTATTAATTGCTAATGATTTGATTTTCAATAAGTGAAGATTTAAAGCTTTAATTGGTGTTTGTAGTTTTGATTATTTTGCACTGGATTTTTCTATCGCAAATTTATATAAAAAGATTACACTTTCCAATGCTTAACATAACCGGCAATAAATGCTTTAATGATTTGTATTTTAATGATATTCTATTTCAGAGCATCGTTTCTACTGTTATTAATCCAAGAAGAAAATTCAAAGTAATTTAAATTCAAATATAAAAAATAATAGATATTTAGTCCGTGGTTATTGCATATCAATTGATAAGCCGATTGAGAAAAATGCATTTATGTGGCAGATTAATGATAACGTATACTGAAATGAAAAATGAACCATATCTGAATAGAAATTTAAGAAAATTAATTGATACAATCGCTTTCGATATTTATTCACATTGGGTGAAAAAGGGAGAAGAACAAAACAGAGCAGCAGTCTTTCAAACCACTCCTAAACGAGACAAAATAGGACATGACAACCTTCAAAATGATCAAGAATATTTGAGGGAAATCAAAGTTTCATGTTGATTATTTTAAATTGACCACAAAATTATTAGATACATAAATTTGAATGTAATTTTAAATAAATTGGTTCTTATATTGTTTCAATTACAATAAAAATAATCAACAAATAAATATATTATGCATTAACTAGTATGATTGAAAATGTGTAAGATAGATGAAATATGAATGTCTTTAGTTAGTGAGCCAATCGAGTAGATTTGCAATTATTCCAATACTGATGGCTTGAAAATATTAAAACTACTAAATAAAGTCCTGCCGCGATAAAACAGTTAGCTGCCATCATAGCATATTTATCATCAATGATCTTTGGCGTTATAGTTCCTTCAAAATTTAAATCTTCAGCTAAAGCTAAAGAATGAACTCTTGCAAATATTCCTAACAAGACCTAAAGTTATTAAATAAAAAAATCAAATATTAAAATTTTTACCAGCATTAAAATACCCCATATTGATAATATGAGAAGGCAAAAGGAAAGCTTTGGTCCAATTATTGGCATTTTCCGAAATAATAACAAATAAAATTATGTATTTAAACAAATTAAATTTATTTAATTAATACATAAAAATAAATTTAGTTTCTGTAATAAATTTAAATAATTTAGAAAATTAAAATAAAAAATAATTTCTAAGCTGACCATTTATTTTTATTGTAAGACGATTTTTTTAATTCAAAATTCCATAAAGTTATATTTTTCAGTAGAACTTATTTGTCTGATCAAATCTGGTCTGCTTTACAGAAAACTATAGAAATCTAAATGATAAACATAAAGTAAACATAGTGCATATTCAACTGATGGTAACAAGAAAATTTGATGTTGCGACTACTTTTAAGTAGTTTCCATCATATATTACACATGGGATATTACCATTAAATATCCGTAAAAAATAACGTTGGAATTGTATTCCAATGAGTGGTTTCCAGTAAAGGTGAGAAACATTGCCATAACTGCAAATACCCTGGCAAACCTTTGGGTTCAACAGCTACCATAGAAGGTATTCACACTTATTTTAAATTCAGGTTCCATAATCAGAATTTTTGTTGAACAATATAGAAAAAAATGGTGGGTTACAGGGTCTTGCCATTTTGTTTAAACCACTTATTGTTGTCCCGGTAACGCCATACAAATATTACTTCGACTACCACTCGGCACCCGTTGCTAGGCAACGTTGGAAATGTGTTCGAGTGGGTGGATTGTCCGCAAAAAGTGAGCACTATTACTAATACTGTAATTGCTCGGACAACCCTCGGGTTCAACGAGCTGTCGTTAGAAGACCTAGGCTCGCTTTAGTCTGTCCCTTGTGTGGAAATTCAAAACCCATGCTGACCAGTAGGAGGAGAACACTATTTTTCCGACGACACAATGAGAGTATTCACGACCTTCAAATGATCATTCCATTTATATTTATATCGAGAACATACTATTTTGATTTAATCACAATTACAATTTCAAAGAAAAATATAATAGTTCATCTGTCAGATCAGTCATTTAAAATTGTTTTGTCTAGTAGCCGTGCGGCTTTACGGCGGGCACGTTCTTTGCGTCCCGGTCGGCGACTGCTGGATGGGACGGTTGGAGAATCCTTGGCCGGAGTAGAATTGTGGATCTGATTCTGGTAGGGCAACTGGGATGGGGCGAAGATGAGCGGGTAAGTTACCGCTTGCCCCTCACGGCTTGCAGCCAGGGCGACTTCCAGCCCTCGGATTTGTGTCCGGAGACTCTGATTCAACTGACGCTCCTCTGCCCAGCCCTTTGAGCAGCTGTTAGGCGTTGGTAGATAGGCTTTAGCCTGGCTGGGTCCACCCAGGTAGATTTTACTTGCTGCACCTCCTTGGTGAGTTGGATGATTTGTCCGTAGAGTGATTGGTTGTTCTGCTGTGCTAGGGATAGTTCCTGTTGCAATAATCGAGTAGGTTCCATGGCTAATACAAACAAAGTTAAGTATGGAGATTCATGATAAGGGTGTGATCACGCGTTAATTTAAACAAAATTCGTGTAATAAGAAGAAAAATTTCATCGGGTAGAAACAACTAACGACAATTTACAAATTTTATTTTTAATACTGATAGAAGAATAACAATCACAAGTTACCGATTTAATTTTAGTTATTCATAAACAAATAGTGAAATGAAATTGAATCGTCACAAAAATGGATCTTCTTTAGGGGAATTGGCTCGCCACCCACTCTTCGGGTGTGTAGCCTGAAATTGCCATTGTTGGCCTTTTAGTATTGCGGGTCCGGGCCGCATTGTCCGGTGGGTCTGGTCCGTAGGGATCTGGTGGGGGTGCCAGTAGGAGTCAGCGATCCGACCCGCCAGCAAATCTTCTTCTACATTTGCCAAATGCTGACGAGCTCGGGTCACCTGCGAATTCAGGTCGCGTTGTTGTGACACCAAGTCCTCCAATTGCTGCCGGGCCTGCTGATAGATTTCTTTCGACGGGCTCCATTGAGTGGACGCCCCCACTCCCAGATTATCCCGGTCGAGGAATTTCGACGGAGGGAAATCCGGACATCGTTCTTGCCGGTATTGGGCTCAAGCCCATCTCCAGCGATCTGCGAGGGAAATTGTGGAGTTGATGGCTAAAATAAATATCATCAATAGGGTATTCGCTTATGAGAACGCCTTTATAAATCGTCATGTTTATTACTCTGGTGTCGAATATTGGTCCGCAGATTCTTACTTTCAACAAAGATTTCATTACAATGTGGTATTCGTTAAATCGCCCTTTACTGTCATCCGTCTACGTACCGCATTATGATGTATTCAAGCGTAAGCTCCTTCACGGATTTTCCAAGGATCGTTGGTCTAAAATTCCCATTTCTTCCTACGTCTTTGCTGCCATCATCTCAAAAACAGGGCACGATTAAGGTCAAATAGGTTCGCATTTTAGTTTGGACGTGGAGGTCGGTAATTCCCAGTTTCCTACTCTGATAACGACTCGAAAGATTTGTTTGCAGTTAAATGGACATTGTTTTATTATTTACTATCTGTGGTTTCGGTGAATTAATTAATTTCGTGAAATAGGCTACGAACTAATTATACATTAGAAACAAAAAGAAACATTTATAATATTGATATTATCCCTTATGAATAAAATCATTCAATGGTATTAGTGTCATACGTTATAATCAAAACCATCTAATGAAATTAATATTATACGTTATGAATAAAACATTCAGGGATGTTGGTATGTTACATTTATGATTAAAACCGTTTAATAATATTAACATTGTACATTAGAACTAGAATCATTTAATGATATTAATAGGATGCATTGTAATCAAAATCATTTAATACTATTAAAGTAAGAAAAATAAATATCATAGAATTCGAAATAAATTACCAATAGTTGCAGCGACAAATTTTTTCGATCCTTCTCCCTCCGAGAAAATTCCTGATTTTATCGTTGCTTCATTCGAATGTGACGTAAATTCCATTATTATAAACTTTCCGATCAGAACTATTGATTTGTCTCAGCAAATTCTCAGGATACTAGAATGTTTAGATTATTAGTGGTAAATCAATTTTCTCATTATGATTGTTTATGTTATTGACCCTATTCATAGGTAAAATGCATATCCTGTCGGAATTGTCGGATTCAGTAGATAGGATCATTGTGGAGTGAAATGGTCAATGGTTGATTATTGATTTTCGGCGAATATCGATAATTCGACATTTTATCACATTTACATGATTTGGTAAGTTCTCTGCTTTAAGTATTAGTTTTTTAACGTTAATAGTTCCTTTTAGACATTGTTGTATATCTCTGTTTGGTTTGCCGAGAGTGATTTTAGAAGAAATTCGCATTTACGTCATTCAGGTCGAGGGGAATTATTTTACCTAGTCATATCAGCACTACAGGTTCGGCAAATGGTTAGTACTTTAATTAATTTAATTTCACACAATTTTACTGTCGTTATAGGAATTCGGGAGTTCATCTTTCGCGAATGTTGGAATAATCATTTTTAATGGAATAAATTTTATTGCTTTTCTCGACTTAATTGAGTCCAACGATGTTCAATTATTTTAATCAATTTCCATTATCTTATGAAATTGTTCAGAAAATACATTTACTCGTACTTTGACTTAGGCTATGGTACTGACATTATTGGGTGAGTAGGGTGCAATTATTATACTCAGGTATTAATTTGGTTTTCCTTCAATTATTTAAGTAAATTATGATTTCTCTTTTCTTTAAGTCCATATTAATCATTAATTGAAAAATAATCGTTGGATTACATAGCGGCATTGCGTCGGACTTGATTTAATGTTTTACCTTATTAGGGGTTTGGAATTATTTATTCAATACTGATCTACAAATTTAGGGTTCCATCGAATTCATCAATTTATTTCATCTTAGATTAATAAGTTTAATTTATCAACGAGTTCATATTAGTTTATTATTAACGATTTTATTTCACTTCATAACAACGACTTCGTATTAATTTATTTTAATCAACGAATTTGTATTAATTTATTCCCCATACCCTGACCCTTTAATAAGCCTTAGGCGCATATTGTGTTTATATTATATTTAAAGAGTGCCCACTGGACTACTCGATGTGATGATTTTGAGCCGTGTGTAAGATAATTTAGGTCGATTTTGCAGAAATGAGAAACGAGGAAGCAGCCAAATGACTTCTTCCTTATTTCTCTTTTCTTCTATACGGAATAATATTGACGTTACGACCCCTGCGTTCCGCACGCTGGGTCTTCACGGGTACAGATCATTGGCGATTTTCCACGCACTTACACGAGTCTGCACTGTATAATGATTTTATTAACTTGCGATTTGTGTTGGCTGTGGGCCGGAAAAATTTCGACAGATTAATTTTATGAAATATATAAAACAATTTAAACATTAATAATGTTTATTGAAGTATATTAAAGTAAAATACAAGTTACCATATCCGTTCCAATAAAATTTTCATAAAAATACCTCTCCCCCCACGCCGACGTCCAAGCAGAGCTCTACCGAGGTTGCAAGGAGGTGACATGGAGAGAGAGTTCCAAATAAAACTACTTCTCACCTAAAAATAAAAGGTTTCACGATAGGTTTTTAAACAAAATTCAAAATGATTTTTGATTCAAAAATGGTTAAATTTTATGTGAAAATGAATCGGTATTTATACCTATTTTCTGTCCCTAACCTTGCGTGTTAAATTTGATGTAGTAAAACAAAATTCGACCTTGTTATTTTCTAGTGTATTCTATTCTTTATTTTTATTATTTTTCAATTTATTTTTAATAATTTTTCATTTAGAATTTTTATTGAATTATTTCTAATTCAAATTTTTTGATTTAAGTTTCATTTTCATGAACTTATTATTAATTCTCGGTCGAATTTGTTGGGTTTTCATGTTATATTTGTATTTGTATCGTGCGAATCTTGTTGCGTTTTGTTATTATTTTGATTTATTTTTATGTTTATCATTTTATATTTAATTCTCTTTTTTTCTCATATTTGGTATGGTTTAATTGGTGTTTTAATAGGTTTATTTTAAATTTGCTTGTTATGTTTGCATGTGTGTTACCGATGTGTGTTACTGGCCCAACAACAATAAAATAAACAAAGCGTTCTAGATAACATTTTAATAATTAACATAGTTGATGATCGCTAATCTGTGTCTTATTTTTTGTAAAAAGCTGCTGATAATTTACTCATTTGTTATAGTTCTCTGGCTTCTTTCAACCTTTGTCTCCTTGCTTGCTCGGCTTGTCCGGGTTGAGGTTTATTTCGATGTCTCTGTGGCTAGATAGATAACGCCAATGGGTCTTGGAATTCATTTGTGATATTTCATTTACCATATGATTTTTCCTATTATGTTCAACATGCTGTTATATGAATTTTATCTTGTGTTTTGTATGCCTCATCCGCATTTTTATAGCTGGTTATGTCAGGATGGTTTTCGCAAGGTAGTTCAGTTCCTGACTAGTGGCCTGTATTTTTATCATTATGTTGATCTACAGACCCTTTAATGTCATTCTATTCAAAAACATTATTCTTTAGTTCAACACTCATATTTATTTAATAGTTATTAATTTAACATTTTAGTCCCTCGTCCTATTATTGTAAGTAACATATTTCGTATTTACTCATGGCTAGTATGTCGCCCTCTAGTTTGTATACGGATGATTATCAGTATGACGCTGACTCTTATTGCTAAATTTTCATGATCATTCAATTTTGGATCTGGATTTTAGATTTTTCTCTTTAGTTGCCGGAATTATAACACTGTGGGTCTTATTGTATTAATATAGTATCCATTCAAATTAAATTAAGGGTTTAAAATTTAAATAACTTATTCTAGTCTTTTATTCATATAGGTTATCGACTTATCAACGATTTCTCCGCATTAATTTCCCGTCACCTTCCCTTAGTAAATCCTAGGATAGAATTGTGCCAATATTAAGAGTTTATGAGTGCCCACTCGACTACTCAATGTTTTGATTTTGAGCCGATTTGTTATTATATTTTAGGTCGAACTTTTAGGTAAAGGGTGGTGATGGACCAGCCAAAAGACTATTCCTTCTCCAACCCATTTCCTCTACACGGAATTAAAATTAACGTTTCAGCTTCTGCGTTCTCACGCCATAGCCTTCACGGGCACGAATTATAGGCTGACTTACACCGCACTTACACAATTCGGTTGGGGTATGTATAGTTTATTGTCTTGCGGGGATGTGTCGGCTGTGGGGCGGAAAAATTTCGACATATACAATTCAGTTAAAGTTTTTATTTTAATATAATTAACATAATATGATCATGGTTGGCATTTAACATTCAATTGATTCTCATTATAACTCTTCCCCACGCCGACGCCCAAACAGAGCTCATATGAAGTTGCATGGACGTGACGTGGAGAAAGTTTTCGAGCATTCCTCCACTCACATTGAAAACTGTTCTGTTCCGACTGGTTAAGACTGGCTGAGTTTTTAGTTACAAAAACTGATTCGAGTTTTTAAAACTGATTAAAATTCTGTGAAAATGAATCGGTATATATACCTATTGTACGACCCTAACTTTGAGTGTTAAATTTGATGTAGTAAAACCAAATTTTACCTTGTGATTTTCTGGTATATTCTAATCTTAATTTTATTATTTTCGTGATTTAATTTGACAATTTTATTTTTTAACTCTTAATTGAATTGTTTCCAATTCAAATTATTTAATTTTAGTTCCATTTTCATGGACTTTCGCTTTTTTTGGTAAATTGTCAAATTTCGGTCAAACTTTCGTGTTATTTTTGTGTTTATTTCGTGCGGATCTTGTTGCACTTTGTTATTATTTTAATTTACTTTTGTGTTTTTTTGATTTTATATTTAATTGTTTCTTTCTCATATTTTTACATGGTTAATTGATGTTTTATGGGTCTTATTTTAGATCTGTGTTTGTGTGTTGTTACTGATTCATTAAAACAAAATCGTGTATTGGCCCAAAACTTTGTATTTTTTTGCCAAATATCTAATTTCTTATAAATAAAATTAATAGAATTGTTTGAAATATTTATAAAGATAACAACTATTTTTGTTAATGATTGTTTTGTAAAATAACATCCTATCAATAACTTTTCTTACAAAAATATATTGTATTTTGGGTACTAAATATGCCGTGTCAAATTGGGTTGGGACTATGTCAAATTGAGGTGGGACAATGTCAAATTACGATGGATAATGGCAAAACACGATGGGACAATGTAAAATTTGGGTAGGACACTGTCAAAATAGGGTGGGAAACCCTGTATAAATAATAATTCCAATCTACTAACACTTTCAAAATTAAAAATATTTATAAGTTATAACAATAATAGAAAATTGGTTTAATACAAAAATATATTAAATTAAAGATAACTTATAAATTAAATTTTTAAAAATATAGAATTTATTTGTTTTTTGTCTATTTTTTCACTTTACTTTCCCCTTGTAACGTGCCTTCATTTGTATTTTTATCATCACTCTCATTCTCTTCATCACTGTCAATTGGGTTTGATTTGGTGCTTTTAATTGATTCTCCAATTTGAATATTATTTTCTTTTTCACTTTCATAATTAGTGCTGTCATCTGATTTCGGTGTCTCTATTCTGTCTTTGTCATCGTCTGTTTTAAGATTTGATTTTTGATTATCAGCTTCGACTGGATTCTCAACTTCATCTTCAGTTTCAACCTCAATTTCATTTTCAAATTCCTCTTTTTTTTCAACTTCATCTTCATCTTTAATTGCATCTCCTTCTTCAATTACATCTTCTTCTTCAATTCCATCTTCTTCGATTCCATCTTCTTCAATTGCATCTTCTTCAATTGCATCTTCTTCAATTCCATCTTCTTCAATTCCATCTTCTTCAATTCCATCTTCTTCAATTCCATCTTCTTCAATTCCATCTTCTTCAATTGCATCCTCATCTTTCTTTACTATTTCATTTCTATTTCCTTCGCTCTCTTTACCCAATTCATCATAGTTTTCAATTTCATTTGACTTTTCACTTTCTATTTCAGTTTTTCCAGATTTATTATTAACATCATCATTATCCTTAATTTCATCTTTATTTTCATTTTCTTTTTCATCTTTTTTTCCCACTTCATTATTAACTTCATCTATATTTTTAACCTCATCATTATCTTCACTTTCTTTTTCATGTTTATTTTCTTCTTTATTTTAATTTCATTTTCATCTTTAATTTCATTGTTATCTTCGTTTTCTGTTTTATCATCATCTTCATTTTTAATCTCATCATCTTCGATTTCAACTTCATCTTCATTTTTATTTTTAACTTTGTCTTCGTTTTTGCTTTTATTCTCATTTTTCATTTTGGTTTTTCCTTCATTTATATTCTTCGTTTCATTTTGTTCATCTTCCTCTGCATTCTCTTCATAATCATTTTCTTTTTTCTTTCCACTGTCATCCGTATATTCATTTTCATTAGGAATTCCATCATCTTCATTAAGATTTTTAGAATTTTTATCTTTCATATTATTGAAATTATCATTTTCTTCATAATTTTCATCATTATAGAGATCCTTGTCAAAATCTATAGGAACTTCTTTTGCATTTAGTTTTTCTTGAACTTTTTCATATTTCAATTTTTCTTTATTCACATCTTCACCATTTGTGATTATAAGATTAGATACGGTTGAAAGATCATGTAGAAATGGCTTCGGTTGTACATATTTGGTAATGATGAGAATAGAGACAACATAAAATAAACATTGAAATTTCATTGTTGAGCCTTTATTTTAAATTTTAAAATGAGCGAATATATACAAAATCGTATAAACAGGATATTGTTTTCGAATTATTTACAAATTAATATCTAAGTGACTAGTAAAGGTCAAAATGATGTTTTTTCATTGAAAGACTCCCAGTGAAATTTCAATGTGAAAATGAATTTTAATATATAATTAACTATGAATGCGACTTGGCGTGGTTTTGTCTCTTGTAATTATTTGCCAAACCGGCTCACGCAACAAATCTGGCTTGCACAAGCAGATTTTGAAAATTTTCATTAAAGCAAAAGTTTGTGAAAAGTACACAAAATTGTTGGGTTATTATTATTGAAAGTCGGTTCCCTCTGACTCCTCGTGTCCTTTTCGAATCAAATAAGCAAACGCAACATAGAATAATTTTATTTGCAATTTATCACAGTTACAACTCAATCCGTTTTATTTCAACGTTTGTAATCACAATTTCACTAATTTATTTGCACCTTTTAACCACCGTATGACTCTGATTATCTTAGGGTAGGTTGTCCAAGGGATAGATAACTTTGACTTTACTTGGATTTAGATTCCTCTACTAACCTAGTTACACTACTCGTTCACTTCGATCCACCAGTGTTTTTCCCTTTTCCTTTTATACTCCTGCTCAGACTGTTTTCCGACGATTGTCAACAACATTTTCTACATTATTAAATTATATTACAATAATTACTTTCCACAGACCACCTTAGCCAACATTTGTCAACAACCTTTGGTCCATTACAAATTACGAAAGAATTACCTCTCCGTAGCTCAGTGGCGCCCATTTAATATTGTTTAGGCCAATTTACCCTGTTATATTATTCCGTCTACAAGCCGGGTTTTCCTCATCTCTCGGGTTTTCCTCATCTCTCGGTTTTCCTCATCTCTCGGATTTTCCACATCTCTCGGGCTTCCCATTGACTCGGACTCCTCATTAGTAATTAATTTTTTTAAATTAATTTCTTTTTCTATCTTATATTATTTTCTAGGGACCCCTCACTAAATTTTTATTATTATTTCTGGACTTGTCGCTCAATTTGGCCATCAACCATAACAATTTCCCCCGATCAATATTACTTTCGAATTTTATAAAAATTTTTTATTAATATTGCACTTTTATCATTTTTGTGTTTTATCGATTTTACTGTGCTTTTTCGTAATACCCCAACGAAATGTTTTTTCGGAATACAGAAAAAGTGAAATTTTAATTAAAAATGTACAATAAGCATGATTTCGAAATTGCTGTAGAAAAATATTTTAAGAAGTAATCTAAATGTTGGGCCAAGACACGATCTTATTTAAATGAATCGGTAACACGCACGCAAATACAACACGCAGCTTCAAAATCAGACCCATAAAACATAAATTAACCATGTAAAAATATGAGAAAGAAACAATTAAATATAAAATCAAAAAACACAAAAGTAAATTAAAATAATAACAAAGTGCAACAAGATCCGCACGAAATAAACACAAAAATAACACGAAAGTTTGACCGAAATTTGACAATTTACCAAAAAAGCGAAAGTCCATGAAAATGGAACTAAAATTAAATAATTTGAATTGGAAACAATTCAATTAAGAGTTAAAAAATAAATTGTCAAATTAAATCACGAAAATAATAAAATTAAGATTAGAATATACCAGAAAATCACAAGGTAAAATTTTGTTTTACTACATCAAATTTAACACTCAAAGTTAGGGTCGTACAATAGGTATATATACCGATTCATTTTCACAGAATTTTAATCAGTTTTAAAAACTCGAATCAGTTTTTGTAACTAAAAACTCAGCCAGTCTTAACCAGTCGGAACAGAACAGTTTTCAATGTGAGTGGAGGAATGCTCGAAAACTTTCTCCACGTCACGTCCATGCAACTTCATATGAGCTCTGTTTGGTCGTTGGCGTGGGGAAAGAGTTATGATGTCGTTTAATGAATGATGAATATTCAACATAAATTGTCATATGCTACTATATTTCAATAAAGGTTCTTAGAATACCATGCTTATGTCGAAGTTTTTCCGCACCACAGCCGACACATCACCGCAAGAAAATAAACTATACATACTCCAACCGAATTGTGTAAGTGCGGTGTAAGTCAGCCTATAATTCGTGCCCGTGAAGGCTATGGCGTGAGAACGCAGAAGCTGAAACGTAAATTTTCATTCCGTATAGGTGAAGTTTGGTTGAAGAAGGAACCATCATCACTCAGCTCCTATAAATTCGACCTAAATTATAATAACAAATAAAGCTCAAAATCAAAGCACTGAGTAGTCCGGTGGGCACTCATAAATTCGTAATATCAACATAAATTCCCCTAGGATCAACTAAAGGAAAGTGACGGGGAACTTAATGGCAAACAAAATCGTTGCTGTGATTTTCTAAATTGCTTTAATTCATTACGACTTTAACTTAAATTGTTCACTATGACTCCAAAACTGTGACGGTTATTCTTTATTATTTCAACTTATTATGATTCGTAAAAATTAATATGTAAAGATCTTAAATGAAGCTCAAGAAAGCTCAACTTCAATGGCTTTACTCGTAAAATAATCTGATGCCATAACATTTAAAAAACTAACATAGAGATTTAAATATTCGGTTCTGTAAACCCGATTAAAAATCACTGACGTTCCTTTTCTTGAAATAATTTACGTTTAAAATTATTGATATTAAGTCGACAAATTGCGATTTCTAAAAACTACAAAGCACAAGTTTTAGAGGTGACTTAATGAAATTTTTTTAAATCTCCAATCGGTTCCTAGCTCTTGAATCAATAAATAAACCAGATTCTATACCCGTAAAAATACTAGGATAAATCGAAAAACCCGTAAATATATCGCCCTCCCACAAACATTCCTTAACAAAATCCGTTAAATGTGTGTCTATAAGTCTGACCACGAAGACCAACATTCTTATCTCTTAAGAAAGGGAAAAATTATACACGTCGAAAAATTTATGAGGGTTTCTGATATTAATAGCATACCCGAGTGGAACTGTCCGATTATTAGGATCGAAAAAATCATCGTGACGCCTTAAACTAGCCAAATAATTTAGAGCGACAAAAAGGTTTCCAAACAATGAAATGAACCACATGTTTTCTGAAAAAGTTCCAATGACTTACAGCGTACCTTGATTTAATTAACAAACAACAAAAATTCAAATTTTATTAAGAGTAAGTCCCGCATCACAATGAGAAAAATATCTGACATCTTGCTCGAAATAGATCTGGAAACAGCACTGAGATTCCGAGAGAAAAGGATCGCCGAGATAAGCACAATGAAGTCGGATCTAAAAATCATTAAAATCACGATTAAAAGTACAAACAAATGAAACATAACCTGAACCGATACCTAACTCGCACCAACTACTAGGTTAGCTCATGAATAAGATCTCGTAGTAAATAGTGACCACTTGCTGAACAAAAATCATAAATTACAGTATGTAAACCTAACAAAATTCCTACTGATAGATTCCCGAAATTAGAAATTTTAAATCGGCAAAAAAGGCGAAATATATTAACATGACCGAGAAGAAGGAAACGAACTGACATTTTCTAAAAATGTCAATCGATAGGAATTGGAATTTCAGTCAGTATGCCACACTCACTCACTCGGAGACGAATATACTCAGGCACGCGACATTCATCAACAACAGGCGTGCAGACAGGAATTGACGATATTTCCTACCATCGAGGTGTGCATCCCCATACCGACGCGCCAGCTGAGGAGCAAATGAGGAATGAAGTAAAAATAACGGAGCATCAAGGAAACATGCAAGAGGGTAATTACATTTAGAATGTCTGGTTAAAAAATTGATTATTTGTTTCGAGTCTTAATTCCACAACTCGATCCTGCAGACCCACTAGATAACAGATGACGACTCTGGCCAAAACATAACAAAGCCGATGAGATTTAGTGAAATATAAATTACCTTGCTCACCTTGTTTTCTAATAAGAATAACTGAATTTATGCCCGAAACTCCCGATGTAACCTAGGTCCCATTAGACGATCCTACGGAGGAGATGCGAACTCCGTTCAATGCACCATCATTTGCTCGAATTGTATGGGAAAATAAAACAAGTTGCATTATCCTTCACATTTGTTTTAAACTATTCAACATTTGCAATCA
Source organism: Schmidtea mediterranea (assembly GCA_022537955.1). Classification (NCBI taxonomy): domain Eukaryota; kingdom Metazoa; phylum Platyhelminthes; order Tricladida; family Dugesiidae; genus Schmidtea; species Schmidtea mediterranea. The sequence goes on along the minus strand of CM039679.1, from coordinate 28,075,827 downwards.
TGAAATTCTAATCGGTTATAACATTTTGGTTAATCGTTAGGATAGCGAAATGGTATGTTTCCTTTAAATAATCTATACAAGAAACGAGGTTCATAAATTTGTTTTAATTTAGTTTATTTTATTTAAATCATAATATAACGGAGTTTTACAAATTTATCAATAAATTAATAATGACTTTTAATGTAAGGATGACAGTATTAGTATTTCATTTTACCATTATGGCAATAATAGACAGTAGTAGTGAGATTAAATTAAATTAATAATGATATTCTGTAGATTTATTAAATTAAATTAATAATGATATTCAGCAGATTTACTTTTGATGTAATGATGATAGTATAGTATTTCGTTTGACCCTTATGGTAATAATAGCCGGTAGCAGTGATATTTAATAGATTTGTCTGTAATTTAATTCATCCAAACTACAGAATGATAGTATTATTTTACAATTAGTATTTCACTTAATCCTTATGGTAATAATAGGCTGTAGTTGTAATAGTTTATCAAATTATCAGGATAATGATAGTCAGTAAATGGTGGATTTAGAACTGGATTTTTCACCTGTCATAATTTAAAATCTTGGGAGAATGAATTTGATCCTAAGTTTAAATTAAAAATGCATGAAACAATATTATGATTACCATTATCTTAATTTTCGAACCACCCCGTTTTCTTTTAAAAGATTGCCTTCAATAAATTCAGACCTCTACACATACTTGAGCAACTGATGGTGAGTAGGAACCGGGAGTCGCATCTAAGTCACGTACCTATCATAATATAGCGGCGCAATCAAAGTTAATACGACACCACAATAATGATATAAACCTCGAGGAACGACTCTGAAAAGTATACCCACACTCGACAACCCGACCAATTGGCCAGGCCTCACGCAAATCCCCTGATACTAAGAATATACTTACACTAGCCAGACAACTTAAGACTAGAGAACAGAATAGGTTCCAAGTAATAATCAATGTATTGTTTGTTTTAGAGAATTCATGGATCGATACGTCCCGGATCGTCGCACGGTTCCCTGCACACTCAGCCGCCAGGTGCAGGCAAGCGATGTGGGACGCGGGATTTTCGATATCCCCCGTTCGGGAAACCAGATCAGGAAATCAAGGAGATTTGGAAGAAGTTGAACTCCTATATGTAGCCATAAAACGGGAGCCCGGCCGCAACCCGGCCCGGGAGATTCGTGGCCAAGCCGAGTTTCTGCTAGCTCGGCTCGAAGAGCATCAGAAAAAAACCGACCGCCAAGTGGAAAAGGCCAGGCGGTACTTGGCGCAAGTAAATGCGGATATCGCTGAGGGCAAAATACCCAGTACGGACGGATATGCCCTCTGTTACCATGTATCCTACGAGCTGCATGATCAGCGATTACGCGAACAGACTACGGCGATGAACGTGGCAATACCACGAAAGATTCTTCCCCGCGAACTACGGGACGAGAGAAGATATTTGGACAATCATCGTGAAAGCCCGAGCCGAAGATATGAACAAAACTATTCTAGATCCAATCGTCAATGATTGTTTTTGTAATAAATGTTTAGAAATAGTTCTTCGATGAGATTTTTACTTTGTTTTGTTGTTATTCCTTAGGGAGAATAAATTAGGAAAACCAGTACAACCCGCAGACGATAAACATAACATGAGCTGATAAACAATAAATTGATGACATTCGATAATAGATAATAAGTTTAACTAGTATTTATTCATTTAGACATGATTTCGAGTCAAGTCTTACAACAGAAGCTCAACAAAGCCCGCATGGACAACAAAGATCTGCAACGACAACTCATCCAATTAACTAAAGAGATTCAGCAAATCAAGGCAACCTGGATTGAGCCAGGAAAAGCAAAAACGGTCTAGCAGAAAATGACCGCGGCACAAAGGGGGTGGGCTGAGAAGAAGCAGTTCACCCAGTCACAGAAAATCCAAATACGCGGACTTGAGGTAGCGTTATCGGCGCGCCAGCTCAACTGACCTACCGAGAAGCGACTCGCGTCACCAGGCTCGCGAGTAAACCAATCAAGCATCGTCCCGGAAAAGCAGAGCGAGCGAAACGCCGCGCTGCAAAGATGCAAGGCTAATAAACACGAAATCATTTTGTTTATTTTCTAATAAATGTTTTGCCTAGATTAAGCTTTCGAATTTACTTCAGCAAGAATAGGGTTTAATTAAAGGGAATTGAGAATAGTTTTTCGGAAAGAGATTCCAAATGAACGTAAACTTAACCACGTGAGTAAGGGACCCAAAATAGAAAGCGCGCATGAACCTTCCAACGGTAGTGTGTTGAACCCATATTGAGGTTGGGCCAGAGCATTTCCTGTGTGGCGCTCAACTTTGGCGATCTCAAAACCAATGGTTACATCACCAACGTTGCTTAACAACGGGTAGCCATTGGGGGCGACGAAAAGTTATATTTGAGGTCAAGGTTATCCAAACCACCAACCCCACATGTATACTAATAGAATAAGGTACATATATGTACCTATGTCACGCTTCATTATATAAATATGGTAATGATATTTCATTAAAGCTCAAGGATTAAATGTTAATCAGTTTAGTGTACATTGGGTAACCTAATACAATGTGTTAGTGATTACATAATATACACTTTTATTTAAAAGAGTTATCAATCGATGTTATGGAACCGAGTGTCTTAACTAACATTACTTATTGCATGTTTCTACTGATAAATGTCAGTAGTAATTTTTTATTATTATTTTTGGATTAGTTCTCCTAAAAGCTTAGTATTGTAGGGTTTACGGTTTGTGTGACCTTGACCCCAAATACAACTGTTTCTTAGCCCTCAATGGTTACCCGTTGCTAGGCAACTTTGGTAATGTAACCATTGGTTTTGAGATCGCCAAAGGTGAGCGCCACACAGGGACTAATCTGGCCAGACCTCAAGATGGATTCAACTCACTACCGTTAGAAGGTTTACGTGCGCTTTCTTTTCCTGGTCCCTCACTGGTGTACCTAGTACTATTGAATTTCTTCTCTAATTTGTTTCTGATTTGAATTCGTTAATTTTGTTTTTAGCACAAGTCATACAAATTTATAGAGTCAACTATAAATATTTATTAAATACAGCGTAGGATTTTATCAAAAGAATTATTAATCTTTCATTTGAGCGGCACGGCGTTTAGCACACTTAGATTTTCCTGGCCGATGCTTGAGGAGCTTGGTTGCGGGTTTCGTGGCGGCCGTTGTATCTCTGTAGGCCAATTGTGCTGGTGCAAATAAAGGAGGTAGGTTACCGCCATGCCCTATTGACAAGCCGATAACGCCACCTCCAGGCCTCGAATTTGGGTTTTCTGATTCTGGTTGAGCTCTTTTTCCTCAGCCCAACCATTCTGTGCAGCCGTCATCTTTTGATAGAGCCGTTTCATTCTCTCCAGCTCCACCCAGATGGTCTTGGTCTGCTGCATTTCTCTGGTCAGTTGCAAGATCTCTTGGTGGAGTCCTGCGTTTATTTTCCGTGCCTGCTGTAATTCCCACTGCAGAATTTGATAGGGGTCCATATCTACAATGGAAACTCGACATTAATTCATATATCATCTCGTAAATAGTATTCATTTCATTTATGTGTTCCTATATCCGCAGAGTTTGCCTTAATCCCATTTAACTATTTATTCCTATTAGTTTCTATTTTTAACACAACAAGCGAAAATTGAAGAGAAAAAAAATGTATTTCCATTACAAATGCTAATTAGTCTTGGACGATGTTGATCTCTACTCCACCTCGGGTGTTCTCAAGCGTATGGGTGCTCGCGGTGGCCATCTGATTGTTGGCTTACTTATCTCATTTCCCGTTCTAGTACCTTTCGCAGAACAACCACGTTGATTGCCGTCTTATTTACGTTTAGTTGTGGATCGTCCAGATTGACAAAGTACCAAAGCTGGATTTCGAACCTTTTTCCTACGAACGGTTTAGATGTGATCGGATTGCGGATTGCCTTGGAAAACCTTAGATGGGTTTCGTTGGGCTTGTGAATGGCATTTATTTCAGTTGGACGATTACATGAATTTCATGGAACAAACTGAGAGGTGTAAGATATATTTAAAAGACATAATAGTTTCATCGAATTCTAGGCAAGTGTCATCCTCGGGATCCGTGCGTAGTCATCTATGTCAAGCTCATGGAGCTGGGCCTCGGAGGAACAATTAATTCTTATAACTAGTAATTCATGATAGTTACCTTCTCGAGCCCTCTCTTGGGCTTCCATGGAGATTGGTTCGGTTTCGGTTTCTCGTGGACCATTATTCGAAGAGTTTTAGTATTGTGAATATTTGGACATTGAATGGTTGGATTGAATATTCGAAACAGGTGAATCGCTTATATCTGAATGGGTATGCGCATATCGTAATCAAAGAAAAAATCGAATTTTCTGTTTGCACACACACTACTACCAAAGGTCGTGTGTCGGTGTGTCCGTTCCGGGATAGGTGAAGGAATGTTGCACACTGATTGTGGTTTAATTTCTCTTCGATTGGCATTTTAGGGAAATGTAGGTCAATTCGCTATCAATCGGATTATACTGGTTGGTAATTCGTTTTCACAATTTCGATTTATTCAGCGCTGGCTAAATTCCCTAAATTTCCAAGTGGGTAATTTTCCACTGAAATTTATTTATTGACAATCATTTATTTAGTTTACCGGGATGACATTGTTCTGTAGATAGGGTTCTGTCCGTAAACTATTAGTGGGATCGGATTCAAATTATTTTATCGACTACCTAGGTATATTCTAATTGTTAGTATCATTAGCTGTAGAATTATCAATCTTTAGGTCCATTTCGATCGTGCTCCGCATTCGATTCTCTATTTGGTGGTTTGCCGTACCTACTCCAGTGAATCTCTTTTATCGTGGTTTTCGGGTATTCACAAGGTCTAATGCGAGAAGATATTTTGGAATATTACTCATTGTGGTACTCGTACTATGCGTGATTTTCTAATTGTAGTTGAATCACTATTGTGTGAATTTATGTGAAGTACTTCATTTGTCTTATTCATTGTTGATTATTTCGGTGTGATTTGTAAGTTATTTTAAAAAAAAAACTTTTAATCGGGAAAACTTGTGCCTTTACATTAATATAATCGTTTGTAAAACCCTTTGAAGTCGCTCTGGTTCGTCCCTATATTTCAGGCTTAGTAATGATTTATCTATTCCAGTAATTCAACGTTTCATTCTGATAACCTATTAGTATAATTAATAATGCCCATAAACGATTATGACTCTCATTTTTGTTCACTGAGTTTTTTCAAGGGTTTTCACTTACGTAAAGGTAGGACCTCATGAGGACATTTACAGGTTTAACGGACTATTATCTTTCTAATTATTGGTGATTATGGGATGATGGCTGTAATTACGGGGTTTCATTCTTTATTTTACAGTTACGGTTGTGGGATTTTAAATTGTTGTAAATTTTACATTGATGCAATCTAGAAACCGTTAGGAAATTGAAATTGAGTTTCGCTAAGTTTCACTTAAATTTTTCGTATTTTAGTTTTCAAAAGTCATGATTTACTGACATAACAACGGTTTTTCGACGTTAATTTCCCCATCACCTTCCCTTAATCGATCCCTTCCCTTAATTAAACTATGTCAATATTAAGAATTTATGAGTGCCCACTACACTACTAAGTGTTCTGATTTTGAGCCGATTTGTTTTTATCATAATTTAGGTCGAATTTTCAGGAAAAGGGTGATGATGGACTAGCCAAAAGACTATTCCTTCCTCAACCTATTTTCCAATATACGGATTGATATTGACGTTTCAGCTACTGCGTTCTCACGTGTAGCCTTCACGGGCACAAACTATTGGCGGACTTACACCGCACTTACAAAGTTTGGTTGGGGTATGATGATTTTGCTATCTCGTGGTGGTGTATCGGCTGTGGGCCGGAAAAATTTCGACATAAATCATTCAGTATTAAAACTTTTATTGGAATATAATGTGCATATTTGACTCAAAATTGGCATAATACGTTGTTAAATCATAATTGCATTCAACATTCTCGAAACCTCATTACAAACCCTTCCCCACGCCGACGCTCCAAACAGAGCTCATATGAGTTTGTTTGTGCGCGACGTGGAGAAGATTTTCAAATATTCCTCTAATCTGGAAATACAAATGAAGTGATTTGATAAAATTTGTCTTTGACCGTTACTGGCAAATTTAGTCAAATAAGCTTTCTTTTATAAGTGCACTAATTTATATTAATCATTTCCTTGAACCATCTCAACTATTCTGCTCAACTCGTTCAAATTAAACTGATCTGAACATTATTATATCTAAACTAAATGATATTAATTTAATTAGGCTACTATTTGACTGGACTCTTTAAAACCCAAAGCAATTGAGGTAATATAAAACGATATAATAAGGGTTGCCGAGAAAATATAAATATTTGATAAGCTCATTGACACAATAGAATGACCAACAGCAAGAAATCTGAAATCTAGAAAATATTAAACATCAAATTATCATAAAATATAATATGAACTATTTTATAACTTTTAGGATATGCCATTAGTGGAAGGTAATTTTCCGAAATAGAACCTAGAGCAGGAATTTAAAAACTTGTCAAGACCAACTTGGTCTGACCAAGGGTCAAATAGATACATTTTAACTTATTAGAGGGCCAAATAAAGTTAACTTGAATGTTATCTACAATGAATGTTTATTTTATTTATACCTATCAGGATTGTTACAAAAAGATAAGTAAATAAAGTACGGCTGAAGTCTGTGAATCCCTGCCTTAAAGATACGGTTAAGTGGAGTGATGAATTCGTTAAGGGTAATCAAAGGCAGGACGAAGGAAATTCAAAATGATCGATAAGGAAAAAATAGATTCCTATAGTTAGTATCCATTGCTTTTGGATTCAACAAGAAGCTCATCTAGAAACCAATCGCATATGTCAGTGCTGTCCAACTTTTTTGACACAATGGGCCACACACATAATTTTCAAGATGCCAAGGGTCGCATATAGGTAGAAGATTGGCACCCCAAGCGTCCAGCCATGTGATGCACGGAGTAGCTAGTGATTATTAACCTCTTAAATGCAGTTTTGAGCACGTGGCAACCAATAGAAGTCCATTTTTGTACAATTGTAATAATATAAAGACTTACTTTACTTATATAAAGAATTATTTTGTGGTATAATAAGGATATGGGGAAGTGTCATCATTGATCAATGCGATTTAGAGATGTTGAAGTATGGTAAAAAGTTTAATCTGTTATGTCGACGGCCTTGAAAATAGTTTAAATGTAACAGTAATATAGCATGAAAAGCCAGCACCAAGATAACTTAAAATACAACACACAACATCAACTAAACACCCTAAAGTTTGAGAGAACATAAATAAATATAAAATCAAAAAACACAAAAGTAAAATAAAATAAATAAAAAAATACATCAAGAACCGCAAGAAATTACACATAAAAAATAACATAATAACAAGAAAATTTGACCGAAAAGTAAAAAATTAATGAATTAAATGAGTTAAAATAAAATATTTTTGGTTGAGAAAATTCAATTAAAAAATTTTAGAAATAAATTGCCAATTTAAATTAAGAAAATAATAAAAATTCAATTTAGATAACACAAATAATTTCAAGGTCAAATTTTGTCTTATCGCAATAAAAATAACATGCAAGGTTAAGGTCAAATTATAGGTATATACTGATGTGTTTTCACATATTTTAATGAAAAAACTGTGTGCAGAAAGATAGACAGACAAGACAGACAGACAGACTGTATGCAGAGAGACAGATTGAATTTTAGTGTTAGTATGAAGAGAGACGGGCGGAATTTTAGTGTTAACATGCAGAGGGTCATGCTGATTTTAGTATGCAGATGTAAATTTGTGGTCTTATTTTTCAGAACTATTTTCAATTAGAATGGTTTTTACTTATGAAACTTTGTAATGAAAAGAAAATTTTAATGATGAATATACGTTTATATATCGAAGCCTTTATCCAATTTAGATGGTAATATTTATTTATTTTCTGGCCCACAGCCAAAACATATCACAAGGTTGTAAAATCCACACACTAGAAGGGACGTATAAAAGCAGGTGCATCCTGCCAACGTCCAGTGTTGTGAGGCCTAGTCGTGCGCAACGACAGGCCCAAACTTCAAATCATAAAACTAAATAGCGAAAGAAGGTAGCTCGAGAGTGGGTCTTTTGGCTCAACTTTCTTGCACTAAATTTCGATAAAATCGACATAAACTTTTAAACAACATTCGGCTCAAAATCACTAACACTGAGTAGTCCAGTGGGCACTCATTAAATACAATGTGAACACAAATAGATTATAAGGACAAAGAAAGGGAAAGGGTAGCGGGGAAAATTGCGAAATCGTTGCAACAGTTAAAATGAATAGCCATCGGAAAAAGATTAATCCGAACGACCAAAATCATAAAAAGGAATAATTTGAATAATATTTAAGAACTAAATAAATTATTTTGAGTTGAGATGGAAAATACTTTATCGATAATTGTAAAGTAAAAGTGGAATGCGGCTCAAATGTTTATTTAGTTAAAATATTCTAATAAAACTGAGAAATAAGGGCGGATCCCTACTAAATATTTAATAGTAATAATGATAATAGTAAGGATAATGGTAATTATAATAATAACAATAAAAATAATAGTAATCATAACCATAATAATAATAATACTAATAATTATAATAATAATAATAATAATAATAATAATAATAATAATAATAATAATAATAATAATAATAATAATAGTAATAATAATAATAGCAGTAACAATTGATAAGAACAATAGATATAATAGTAACGATGATAATACTAGTAACGATAATAGGGACATAGTAGTTATAATAGGAATAAGAATAAGAGAGATACTTTGAGGATATCTAACATAACGAAGGGTGCATAGGCCATTGAAAAATCAATAATACGAACAACGACAAAGAGAGCTAAAGGAATGGATATAAGGATAAATGATATAGCGGTATAGTTTAACATTCGGATGAGATAAAAGAAGAATGGGACCTAAAAATCGAAATCAAGCACAGGCGTTCTATTGGCAGCTCGTTGGACCCATGGATCGTTCGGTAAATTATAGCATTAGCAATAGCGCTCACTTTTTGCGGACGATTCACCCACTTGAATACAGTTCCAACATTGCTTAACAACGGGTGCCGAGTGGTAAACGAAAATATTGGTATGGGTTGTTTGGGTAACAACCATATGATCGCCAAATTTTAACACCCAGAAACCCACCAAATCTAAAATTCTGCTATATAACTTTAATTAATTTTAAATAAAAACCAGAATGTGTAAACACAAATTTTAAAAATTTATTGTTTTTAATCAGAAATTTGATTTTGAATTATACATTCAATTTTTTTAATTTTGAGTAACAGCTGCTGAATCAAGATGTTTTCCTCAAACCGCTGCACAGCTGCTCACATATGTCACTTGATAACATCTCAATTCATCTGACAACAGTTTTGTGTATAACTGAAGATCTTAAATCTGTTTCTCATCTTTGTTTTTAAACTCGGCAAACGAAAAATCGGCACATTCTTGAAAACATTGCTTAAATGTCACTACCTGAATATGATTTTTGCTTTTTAACCAAAACCTATCTGACCTTTAGGGGTGCTTCCGTTACACAGTTACTTGCGCTTAGAAGTCGTCTGAAAAAACTGCAGTGAGGTTTGATATAAGATGGATTAGTTTGCTTAAAATTGCATCTAACATTTTGTACAAGCAGATGGAAAATTAAGAGTGTTTTGAACAAAAGAACAAGCACTCTGGTGGGCCACTTAAGATCATGCAGTGAGCCACATGCGGCCCGCGGGCCGCAAATTGGACAGCACTGGCATATGGAAAGGAATTTTGAAAAATTATTAGAATAACATTGGAAAACAACAGTAGCCATAATGTCCTCAAAATCATCCCATTCAATCCCGATAACAAAGATTAGTATCATATAAGACCTACAACGGAAAATAATATAGTAACAGTAGCACTAGCTTACATACTACAAGCAACGCTGAGACAAACGATATCATGGAAGACGATAACATTTATGTAAAGATGAATATAAATTTCAATAAATTGTACCTTTTGTTTGATTTACTTTTACATGTGTTGGGCCAGAACACAAATAGCCTTGAAAATTGTTTAAATGAATCAGTAATACAGCACGAAAACCCAGCACCAAGATAACTTAAAATATAACATACAACACCAACTAAACACTTTAAAATCTGAGAGAATATAAATAAATATAAAATCAAAAAACATAAAAGTAAAATAAAATAAATACAAAATGCATCAAGAACCGCAAGAAATTTACATAAAAAATAACATAATAACAAGAATATTTGACCGTAAAATGACCATTTATGTAAAAGTAAAAAATTTAATGAATTAAATAAGTGAAAATAAAATATTTTTGGTTGAATAAATTTAATTAAACATGTTAAAAATAAATTACTAATTTAAATTAAGAAATTAATAAAAATTTAATTTAGAAAACACAAATAATTTCAAGGTCATATTTGTTAAATCGCAATACAAATAACACGCAAGGTTAAGGTCAAATTATAGGAATATATACTGATGTGTTTTCACAATTAATTCAATTATACTTTGTAGTATTATTTTCAACTTAATTGAAATATTGATTTTCAGTCTCACTTTGAGACTTGTTTGAGCAAGTTCACTGTGGTTAGTGTGCGTTGTAACTAAATTTAAACGCATTGATGATTTATGAATGTATTGATCGATAACCTATTGCTATTAGAAATGTTATGAACCATGAAATGACAATGTTTATTTTTTTATGATAATGAGGATTGAAAATGTTATTTATGAACAATAAATTATGATACTGTGGTGCCCATTTATGAACTTCCAAAAATTATATGAATAAACGGTTTTCTGCATTCGAGACTCTTACCTGATTGTCAAGGAAATCTTTATTTATTTCTTTTTCGGCCCACAGCCAAAACATTTGCAAGACAGTAAAATTACACAACTACCGAACTGTGTAAGTGCGTTGTAAGTCCGCCAGCAGTCGTGTCCGTGAAGGTTCCGGCGTGAGAACGCAGGAACCCGAACGTCAAATTACTGAACTAAATAGCGAAAGAGAGTAGCTTGAGAGTGGGTCTTTTGGCTCAACTTTCTTGCACTTAATTTCGATAAAATCCACATAAAATCTTTAACAACAATCGGCTCAAAATGATTAACACCGAGTGGTCCAGTGGGCACTCATTAAATGTAATATGAACATACATAGATCATAAGGACAAAGAAAGGGAAAGGGTAGTGGGTAAAATTGCGAAATCGTTGCAACAGTTAAAATGAATAGCCATCGGAAAAAGATTAATCCGAACGAATAAAATCATGAAAAATAATGTTTTAAATAATATATAAGAATTAAATAAATTATGTCGAATTGAGACGAAAAATATGGGCAGAACGCTGCGCAAATTTTCGGAAATAATCAAAATCTTTATCATGAAACTATAAAATAAGGGCGGATCGCTGCTCAAATTTTCCGAATCAACTAAAATACTTATCAAAAATAATAAAGTAAAAGTAGAATACGGCTCAATAATTGATAGGATGTCCGGATAAAACCGTAAAATAAGGACAGAACGTTGCTCAAAATTTCCGAATTAATTAAAATAGTTCAGCGAATATTGTAAGGAAAAGGTGGAGCGCAATAGTAGTAATAATAATAAAGATAATGGTAGTTATAGTAATAAGTATAATAATAAATGTAATAGTGGTAACAATCAATAAAGATAACACATAATAGGAACAATGATAACGCTAGTGACAATAATAGCAGACATAGTAGTTATAATAGGGATAAGAGTATAAGAGATACTGTGTGGGTATTTAACATAACAAAGGGTTTACAGGGCATAGGAAAATCATCAAAACGGACAACGATAAGAAGGACTAACCGCATGGACATGAAGATAAATGATATGAGAGTATAAATTAACAGTCGAAGGAGATAGTAGAACAATGCTACCTAAAAATCGAAATCGAGCACAGGCCTTCTATCGGCAGCTCGTTGGACCCAGGGATCGTTCGGTCAATTATAGCATTAGTAATAGCGCTCACGTTTTGCGGACGATCTACCCACTCGAACACAGTTCCAACGTTGCTTAGCAACGGGTGCCGAGTGGTAAGCAAAAGATATTTGTATGGGGTTGTCTGGGTAACAACCATATAGTTTTAATATATCAACACCCAGAAACCCACCAATTGTAATCCCCTTAATAATGATATTGCTAATGGTAACATTGCTCCGATAAAACCGCCTTGTTGTTTATATATGATTTTTCTCATTTGCTTACGGTTTTTATTATTTACTAGAGATAAAAAAGGTTTTCGATGTTTATTCAGCACTAGTTTCTTAGATTTACTGATTTCAATTTTACCTCTGACTACTTTTAATAGAATTTTGAGTAAATCATCGACAACAAAAGTTGGAAATGATTGTAAAATAGACATTCTTTTGATACTCGATGCTTTTAACAATGCATTAAAATATGGAAAATTCCTATGGTTTTTTACAATTTTAACAACTTTATTTTTACTCCTTTTAATAATAATTTTCGAAATTAAATTCATTGCGGGAAATTCTCTGTTATTAGTTTTTAGATGGTGTATAACTGGTTTTGGGTGGAACATTTTCAGTTTTTATGTTCTTTTTAATACTTCTTCTAAGTTTTCTGATGTTTTTAAGTCTATATTTCATAAACATTTTTTACATATTAATGTTTTCAACTTTGTTTATAAACCATGGCACCTTCTATATTGAAAATATCTGTGTTTACTCGTAAATCATCATTGCATTGTTGTGTGAAATCAAGAAATATATATCCATGTGTTGATTTTGTAGCATCTTGATATGCACTGATAAGAAAATTACGATTATTAGGGAATGCTTGTCGAGCAATAAAATCAATAACTGTTGCATCTCTAGGATTCTTGAAAATAACTAAATATTGAGCATTTAAATTCCTTGTTCGAGGTGCGCCACCCTGATGAAATAGATTTTGAGTAATAAAGATCACAGTAACACCAACATGCAGACTGATATTTGTGAATAAATTATTAAAATCTTTTTCTGTGTTAGCTTCCTGATACAAATCATCGATAATAAGGACATCACCTTTCCTTAAACGACTTGACCAGTTTTTATCGAAACCCTTTACTATTTTCATGTTTTTCAATTTACAGAAATTATGTTGAGTTAATCCATGTTCTTCAACTGCACCCTTATGCCAATAAATCTTGTTAAATTTTGTTTGAAATAAATTAGATTTCAGCCATTTACACACAAACAATTATCAAATCCTGTCAAACTCCATCGAACTCAATTTCAATCTCTCACTGGGACTCTCTTAATGAAAGATATCAAGGATATTGATACGGTTTTCAAAATGATCAATTCAAATTTAAAATGTAATGAAAATGCATTCTTCACCAGTCAATATACCAGATATTATGATGCATTTACAGAAATAGGTTTCGAAGAACAGGAAAACTGGTATTTAACAATAGCAATACAAGGATATAAAGCTGATCAAAATGATGTGCTTTCTCCAATATTGAAAATTGTTACTGCTAGACTTTCACAATTATTTTAATGTATATTTTAGTGTTTAATAAATGTATTTAAACAGATTTTGTTTTCTTTGTTATTCTATAAACCAAATTATAATTAGTTTTAAATTGTTTAAAAGTGATGTCTGAAAAAGGTAAAATATAAAATAATTAATTAATTTTCGTTTAGAATATATAATAAACGTTTTGTGTGATAAACTCGAAGTAACTGGTGTAAAAATTAGAGATATGTTGACTCTAGTTGAAGCATTGGGTAAAGACAATTCATGTTGTGATTCAGAATGTCAGAGTGACGATAGAGAAATTGTTAATGATGGAGAAATTATTAATGATACTAAAATTATTAATGATACTGAAGATACTGAAATTATTGATGATGAAGAAATTATTAATGATGAAGTTGCGCCTAACGAATTTAAGAATTGTGTTGACCATGTTATAGGAAATATTATGACAGAATATTGTGGTGATGAAGCATGTACATGTAAAAATCAATAAATCTTTAAAAATATAGTTTTTTATTAATAATAATAATAACAAAGAAATATTTATTAAAATTTATGATAAACGTTATTACATATACATAAAACCGATGTTCCAGTTAATAGTTTTAATAAAAATTTTCAATTTAAAATATAAATACCGGAACGTTTGGCTTCTGCAGCAACTTAAATAAATGCTATCCATCCACCATTGGTTTCTACTCATGGATCAATTTTTGTTTCTATTATCTAAATAATGATCAAAATAAAAGAATAATAAATAGTAATATACCTCTATAGACCATTGGAAATAATTTTCATAATCGGATCCAGATTTTAATATCATGTGTTTCATATACATTAATCCTACTATTATTCGCATCCATTTATTATTTTCATCAAACATGTAACTAAATATCGATTGGAATGTCTTCTTTCTCTCCAATGTTAGCAAATTGAGAATTTTTCATAATCAAATGGGATGTCTTCTACGATTTTCTCGGTACGGTTTACCATAAATTTTATGTTTTTAATGATATCATCTTCACTATTATTAGAAACCAGCTCATTCAACAAAGTTATAAAAAATTTAGTTTCTGGCATTTTATAAAAATATTTGGAAGTCTAAGCTTATTTATTGGACCAATCTGAATCATGCATGGACATTAGGAAGTTGCAATGTTAAGAAAATATGTAAAAATATATAATTTTAAAGTTATCAAAGAACGTCTGGAATTCTATTATCCAGATATACATGAAATATTGAAGGATAAGCCAGCATCAATAATTCCAGACTTGGTCTTCAATTATCCGTCTACATGGATATTTTCTGTAATCGACGAGTTCCTATGGGATATCGAACAAAACAAAATGTTAAAGAATATGGAACCCGAATATCCATGTGGTGATGAATGTCATTGCTGCGCTGCCCGATATCGAAAGAATGTAGAATGTGCTTTGAATAAAGCTCTTCGACAATATTATTATGGTCGAATTATTTCTTTATAATAAAAGTTTTAGTTGTTGATTTGTTTTTATTATTAATAACTTGTAATAATAATAATAATAATAGAATAAAAATTTTAAAAATTAAAACACTACTTATAAAAATAAGTAGTAAATGAAAATTAAAAATTTTTAAAAAATACTATGACCTTGAAAAAATTTGATGACTCATCCAAAGACCTTGGAAAATATGATGACTCATCAAATGACCTTGGGAAATGTTATGAGTCATGGTCTTTGTTTAAATGACCTTGACAAATATGATAAGTCACCCAATGACCTTGAAAACGTTATATGACCTTGAATGAACCATGGTCTTTGTTTCAATGACCTTGAATGAGTCATAGTTTTTGTTTAAATAACCTTGTAAAATATGATAAGTCATCCATTGACCTTAAAAACTTGTATGACCTTGAATGAGTTATGGTCTTTGTTTAAATGACCTCGAAAATTATTATATGTCATCCAATGACCTTGAATGAGTCATGATCTTTGTTTCAATGACCTTGAATGAGTCATAGTTTTTGTTTAAATAACCTTGTAAAATATGATAAGTCATCCATTGACCTTAAAAACTTGTATGACCTTGAATGAGTCATGGTCTTTGTTTAAATAACCTTGAATGAGTCATTAGCTTTGCCTTAAAAATTTATACTTTTAAAGTTTTGTACTTTTAGGCTTAGAAAAAGTTTTTGCTGGGGGTATGTGGTCCAGCGATGACATTGTTTAGCGATGACATAATGTCGAATAATGAATACTATGAATAATGTCGAACATAAAAGGTTATAATTTTAGTTTTTGCACGAAATAAATTTTGTGAGACTTTTATTATTGATATTAATATAATAAATGAAGATCTAATAAATAAAACTTCGAACAATTCTATTATCGATTATCAAAAATTTTGACGTTTGCTCTCTTTTAAATTTGAAACCATTATTGTTTACCGGAAGCGTATTCATTTAGGTATTTGTACTAAGTGTCGTGGTTTCAATCAGTTTTTAAAGTAAAGGTTTGTAACTTTCGAATTCAAAATTATTTTTGTATTTTATTGACTGTGATTTGTATAAAGTAGTAGTTTCAATCACTCTAATGTCTATTTTGAATTTATCTTAGAATTACTTACTTTTGTATAGTTCGTCGAAACTAACTCCTCTATATGTTCTTCGAATTGATATTTTGCACAATTTATATTAATACCTTTCCTAGGGCCTCAACGCGCTCTTTCGAGGGTTAGGCGATAGTATTTAGGAAGGGAGAATACAGGACGGTTCCAGCAACGCCTTCACCGCGAGTTTCCCGCTAACCACCGGTTTAATCCGGGGTAAAAAAGAATTCATTTTACTTCCTTGTGTGATTGTTTGCTATAAATGTATAAAAATCTGTGAATGGATTTTATTTCCCGCGATGGAGATTCGCTCAAAAAAATGAATTCCCTAGTAAATTCACAATAATATCCTGTCAAATGTAAAATATAAAAATAAAAGAATTTTATGAAAATGCCTTTAATTTTAGCCATTACATAACAATATATAAGATATACATAAATTTAAAATAATAAAAATAACAAATTTTACTTTTTAGTTTCTGGATATCGTGATCTCATCAAAATAATAGTGACAAATGAAATTTACAACTTCGGTAAAATCAATTATAAAATGAAATTTTCGACTTTAACTAAATAGTGTTTGGCAAAAAATAATTAGGCCCATATTTGTTTAACCAGCTAGACAATGGCTGTGTTTTTTTGAACGGGAAACCTAAATTTAAAGGGAAAAAATGTAAAATTGAAAGAAAAATAAAATAATTAAAAATTAAAATAGATTTTCATACAAAAAAATGTAAAACTTTAGCAATAAGTCAAAAAGAATTAAAAAAATATATTTTAAAAATAATTTCGAAAATTCATTGTTTTACCGTATTAAAACACACACACTGAAAATCATGGTATATAATGCAGTGATGGATAGACAAATTTCAATTCAGTACATATTTCTTTTATTTTATTACGTACTATTACATATTACCTTTAAAACTCTACCAATTCATATTTTATTGTTAAATTTTGTAAAAACCAACGAATTATCAAACGAAAGTAAAATTTGTTATTTTATTATTTTTATTTTATGTCATTATCATGTTAATTCAATATTGTTATACGATTAAATTTAAAGTAATCTTATTTAAATTTAATGAAACTAAATTAACATTAATGAAACCATTATTTTAGGAATTATAGTAAGATCATTTAGGTTAAATATGAAAGTAACATGGACACATTTATAAATCCTTTGGAATCATGATTCTTAATATTATTATTATTATTGTTCCTATAATTATTATTCTATAATTATTATTTTTATTATTATTATTATTATTAATTTTATAATTATTATTATTGTATAATTATTATTCTTATTGACATTAATATTATAATTATTATTGTCACTATTGTCATAAGCATCATAGGTGTCTTCATTGATATTGTTGATCATTAATAATATTAATATTCTATTTTTATTAGTAATAATAGTGGTTATTATTGCCATTATTATTAATGTTGTTGTTGCTATTATTTTATCATCAGAATGATTAGCTTTATAGAAAAATAGTGTTCCTACAACATTGGCCATGTGTCGTGTATACGAGCACTGTTGTATAGACCTTCCCAAAAATTATAAAGCGGAAAAAATATAGACTTCCTCATCCCTCCCCTCACCCAGACGGTATAATAATATCCCTAAAAAGAATGTTTTAATTAAATTTCAGAAAATAAACTTAGGAAATATATCTTGATTAAATTAAATTGTAACCAGGCGTTATTCGTTATTTATTTCAGTGGAACCGAACAGACAAATGATTGAGCGATTCCGAAAAGATATCACCCAATAACATCAAGAAGCGATGGTCCAAAATCAAAGAGCCGAAGCTCTAGTACGCCGATGCAGGTGCATTGAGCAAACGTTGCTCAGACCCGAAGAACTGAGTAAATTGAGAGCCGAGATTGAAGCTCTAAAAGCGAAATTGTCACAAAAAGAAGAGAATCTAACACAAGCCAAGCGAAAAATACAGACACAAGACAGAGAAATCATTGAACTCAAATTGAAAGTAGAGATCCGAGCTGGACTCGTACAACGCCGAAGTCAACTATCTGCTGAGCAAGAGGCGATAGTTATCCGAAAAGTCGTAGGGAAGGACATTGGAGTGAAAATACTCACTCCAGGAACCTCGCACCAGCCAGAAAAAATGCCTAAGAGAAACATGAAATGAAATCGGCCTGGCAAGAAGGAGCGCGAAAGACAGTACAAGCTTAATAAGGCTCGTATGATGGGTCACATTCTCAAATTAAATGGGATTTGAGTGACCACGATAAAGACATAATAATTGTGATATTTGTTTTATTGTTAACTTCAAATTATTAATAATAGAGTTCTTTGTGTTTCATTTTGGTTTTATAGTTAAAAATTTAAAACATTTAAATAATTGAAAATGGGGACCGTTAAAATTAGAGCATGACGTCTTTTATGACAACTCATGAACCCAACCGAATATTACAGCATTTTTCAGTCTTTGAAAAGTGGCTCACCCTTTGCTAATATTCAACCCACTAGCACACAGTACCAACGTAAATTTTTGAAGGGTGGCTAGGGGTTAAACTTTTTATGCAGACGCTGGGTGTGGATTAGTTAACCCTTAGGCTTCAATAGCATTCTTTATTACCCATTAGTGTCCAGTAATAGTAAAATACGACTTTGAAAGATTACATGATAAGATTTTAAAAGATGTACTACTTTTTGTCTGCCCAACACTGCCTTATATACCACTATTTTCCGTGTTGGGTTTTGATGCGGTAAAACAAGGAATTTTAATTTATATTTTCAAAATATAATTTTTTAATTCTTTTGATTTATCACTAAATTTTTTACATTTTTTTGTATAAAAATTTAATTTAATTTTTAATTATTTTATTTTTCTTTTAGATTTACATTTTTCGTTTTTATGTTTTTTGAATTTATATTTAATTACATTTTTCTCATATTTTAGGGTGTTTTACTTGAAGTTAATAAGTCTGATTTCAAATCTGCGTTGCTGTGTTTGCTTGCTATTTCCGATCCATTTAAACAAATCCTTGTATTCCCCCCAACACTGTTATTGATATAATGCAAATTAATATAGTATTTCGTTTGTACTACTTCTTGCTTGACTAATCACGTGTTTCTTCTGCATTAGTTTCTTAATTGGACAACTCTTAATTTTTCAGTGAGGGGGGTGGCGCAATAAATGAATCTTGTCCCGGGCGCCAAACACACTAGTGTGGGGTTATGGTCTTTGACAACCCTGACCCCAGATGAAAATTAACTTTCTTATTCCCAGTGGTTACCCGTTGCTAGGCAACGTTGGAAATGTAACCCTGGGCTTTGAGGTCGCCAAAGGTGAGCGCCACGCGGGAACTGCTCTGGCCCGACATCAAACTGGGTCCAACGCACTACCGTTAGAAGGTCTATGTGCGATTTGTCATTTTCGTCCCCTTCCGATGATAAGGTAATTGTAACCGTGATTACGACTGGCTGGTTGAGTGACATCATTGCCTAACTATAGAATTCCAAATTGTTAACACCCAGAAACCTTTATTATTCGAATACGACATACACAAATTTTTACTCAATAAACAAAAACATTTATCACGCAACTCATGCCTTTGAGTCTTTTATTCGAACGGCTCGTCTTTTGGCCCGTTCAGCTCTACCCGGACGGTGTTTCGTTGGCTTGGCTGCAGACTTCGTAGTGGAATTGGCCTCACGATAAGCTAATTGGGCCGGGGCAAAAACCAGGGGGTAGGTCACTGCTGCTCCTTCTTGACACGCAGACAGCGCCACCTCTAAGCCCTTGATTTGTGTCTTCAAGCTTTGGTTGAGCTGCTTCTCATCAGCCCAACCCTTCTGCATGATTGTTATTTCTGGTACAGGTGCTTGGCCTTGTTCGGTTCCATCCAAGTGATTTTTGTTAGCTGAACCTCGGCCGTCAGTTGTAGGATTTGTCAGTGGAGATCTTTGATGGTCAGCTGGGCCTTGGCTAATTCGTGCTGTAAGATATTGTGGGAATTCATCTCTACAATAAAGGAAAATTAATTTCGCCAGTTAAAGGAGGTACTTAGATTTACAACGGGACTTATGTCTTATAGCGTCAGATTATAATTAAGACTGTTCGCTTTTTGTCAAGTCATTTATTCATAACACTACAATAAGAAATAAGCTAATTAAATATTTATTGAATGCACATACGAAATAATCATAGTAACAGACTTAATTGTTCACGGATGCCGATCATAGTTGGCTCGTGACGGCCCTCGAGCATATGGATGCTCGCGATGGACGTTCGGTTCTTCGTTCGTACGCTCTCCTCTTCCGGTCCATAATTTGCGCGGGACTACTACATTGAAGGCGTCCATCGGCCGATTTACTCTGGGGTCGTCCAGATTGAACGACATGTTGTACGGCGGGGCGTACCCGTCCGTACTCGGGATCAATCCGACCGCAATATCTCGATTTATCTCATCCAAGTGCTGTTGCGCCTTTTGGATCTGCTGCGCCGTTTGTTTTTGGTGTTCCTCCAGGCGGGCGAGGAGGTGCTCCACCTGGCCTCTTATTTCCCGCGCCGGATTTCTACCGGGTTCCCGTTTAATAGCCACGTAAGGCAGATCCAAGTCTTCTCCAGGTTGTCGATTTTCTCCGCGAAATTCTCTAACCGGTGAGATTGAGAATCGCGTGTCCCACATCGCCTGCCGGCACCGTGTAGCTGAATGCGCCGGAAAACGAAGTGTGACCCGGGACGCGTCAATCCACGAGTCCTCTGGAATTAACAAATAATTCATTACTGGGTTTAATGTTGTTACTTAAATATGGGTGATAAAGACGGTGGTCGCGTGAAGGGTCGAAGTAGTTGATTTAGGTAGGGTCATGCGAGTAGAGTCAGTTCATGGGTTCTACGATGTACATCCCTTATTCAACGATGGAACGAATCTACTAAGGCGGTGTCCATACATCTTGGTAATCGATGGATAAAACTTCCCGTCACGAAATTTGAGATTTTCCTATAAAATACCTGAATCATTTTATTCGATTGCAAGGGATGATTATCCAGCCAAGTTTGGTTAACCTTTGAGAAAACTTAAACTTACAGCGGGAAATTCTAAATATAAACTCATAATTTATCTATTTGTTTTTATAGTTCTATTTATATAAACGGAGATAACGGATTAGTTGGAACACGATTAAAAGTTATCTATCTACAATATTAGTTGAAACATGGTTAACAGCTAATTATCTAAAATATTAATCAAAACATGATCAAAAGTTGGTTACTTAAAATATTAGTTGAAACATGATTAACAGCTAATTATCTAAAATATTAATTGAAACATGATTAAATTTCTTTATTTAAAACGTCAGCTAAAGCCCGACTTAAAGTTATTTATTTACAATATGAACTGAAATCTGATTAAAAGTTATCTAAAATATGACCTAAAATATTTATCCATCGAAATTTACTTGGGATTAATAAACCTTGGGTAACTTTATTCTGCCTAATCTATCTACCCTTACCATTCATTTACTAAGCTTTTAGCTTTGGGGGGGGGGCAATCTGATATCGATATTTCGCAGGAAAAAAAAGGTGTCTCTCGAAGTGTAGTTTACTTATAACTATCAATGATATAGTAGATTGAGTGTTAAGCTGACTGTCCTGTTTCTAAGTAGATATCTTTGTACTGCGTTATAGTTTGTCGACGTCGTTTTACAATCAGCTACAGTCAGTAACTTCATGATTCTGGGAGGCTATGTTCATTGTTATTCTAGTGTTAGTAACCCAATTTATCTATTGCTCCAATCAACTTGTTGTTAACGGCTATCAGTTGATACTTGTATCATTAAAATTACATTTATGCGACTATATGAATTATTATACTAAAATTTATTTGTTTATTAAAACTAATAAATCCACAATTATCAGTGACTAAACATTTATCATTTGTTACCGGCTTCGGAAAGTCGTTACGATATAACAGTAATTACTTTCATCACCTTCCCTCTTCCTCGTCGAACCTCAAAAAAGGGTGAAAAATTGACCTATCGAATCCCGAGCCCAGCTCATTACATTTTTGTTTTACTGAGGATCCACTCGAAAAGAACAAAAATTCTCGATCTTTATCAATGAAATGCATGTTTTCTCTGACGTGCTCCTTAAAGGTGAAATTTGGGCATGGTTGGCAGTTAATGACTGATTGATTGGCGGGTTTGCGATGAATTCCGTTTCTCGTATTGGTAGTTTGTTCAGGTATACGATGCAGAAACGAAACTGTAAAATTTTATCAGTATTTATTAGGTTGATCGGAATTCGTCGCCGCATTTTAACGAAGTCAGCAGTGCCTACATCTAAGAAGATTCCTTTCTTGGGTCGTATGCATACTAGAACTCGGAAAGGTATTAACAAAAATTCAACTAAAGCTAGAATAATTACCCCTTCGTGATTGTCGGTTGGTTCCTGCGATATCGGACTCCTCGTGATCTCGACGGCTGCAGTCGATCTGCTCAGGTTTTCGGGACATCTTGAAATTTAGTTTAAAGATGAATCGTTGGCCGACGCAATGCTATTTATATGGCTGGTGTGTTCTTTTAGTTCGTGCACACAATCTAGATTGCCTATTGGCATGCACACCGAACTGTAGTAGTAATCTTTTCGTCTTTGCTCTAGTGTGTGTGCAAATGCCCTTTTCGCTTAATTTTTGCTTCAAGGAGTTGGTGTGTGCGACACTGATCTACTATGCCTAGTGGCATTTATGGAAATCACATTTAGGTAATTTTCTCGTAGATTTATTTTAAGGTCACATTTTAATTGAAGTCGATATTTATCTCGGTGGGAAATTTCAGTGAATCGACTTCAGATATTTTGGGTTTACTATCAGAAATAATCTTACAGTGGAATGGCAAGTTTTATTTATGGCAGTGTATCATGACCTAATTATCCTTACTCAGAGTGGATTCAATCCATGCCAAATGCTACAATTTGGAGGTAGCTCAAGATAATTCGGCATCTACTCGGAGTTCATTTGTTCGACATGTTAGCGGTTATGTTGGTTGAAAATTACTTATTCTCTTCTCTGCTCATTGGCGACGCAACTCCCAGGCGAAATTACCAATTTAGACGTATAATGTGATTGTTTCTGCCATTAGTGCATGTTTATGGATATCTATTTGTGTCGTTGGAATTTTGCTTTATTAATCCTATTAAATTGTCTTATGCGTGTATCTTCATTGTCATTTGATTCGGGTGGTCAACTTTTATTGTGGAATTTCGTATGACAAGAGGATCTGGGTGACTCCCGATCGATTTATTTGTTGTTGGCATTATAATTCATGTGTTGCTCTATTTTTATTAGATGGTTGTTGATTTTTTGAGGTAAATTCGGTTTAATAAATCTGTACTGGTTAATTGTATTGACATAACTTTTTATTTGCTCATTATACTAACTGGTTAATTTAGGTATCCGTTGTGAAATTTCGGTGTTGATATGCCTATGGTTTTCTCGAGAGCGCTATGATTTTTTGGTTAAATATTCACATGCGATATGTCGGGTGGGTTTTGGGCAACTCGTTACAAATTTAGTTTGGTGGACGATTTCCAAATAATTTCTCCAGATCTGCTAATACTTTAGTAGTAATCTCTTTGGTTCATAATCGTTTTCTAAGCTTATGGTGATCTAGCGTAGTTTATAGGTCAATAACCGATAGAAATTCATTATAGCGCTTTAATTCAATAGAGGTTAAACGGATTTCGTATTGCATTTCAGTCGTTAACTGTTAGTGAAGATCTTATTAACACTTCTAGTTTATTTAACTAGTTCTTTAATGACCTTTAAGAAGAATTTTTATATTCTTGCCTAATATTTTAGTTTCATTAGTAAATTCCGTAATACGTTTAATAGAAAATATTTTTGGTTTTAGCATAGCAACGATTTTATTATTAAGAATCCCATCACCTTCCCTTAATTGGTCTTAGGCGCATCTGTGTTTATATTATAATTAATGAGTGCCCACTGGACTACTCGATGTCTGAAATTTTTAGCCGTATGTGAGAAATAAATTTAGGTCGAGTTTATAGGAAACGAGTGCCGACGAAACAGCCAAAAGACTATTCCCCCTTCACCCTTTTCCCCTATACGGAATAATATTGACGTTTCAGCTCCGGTGTTCATCACGCCGGAGCCTTCACGGGCACGAAATCATTGGCGATAATACACGCACTTACACGATTTACGATAGTGTGTTCGATTTTAATAACTTGCAGTATGTATCGGCTGTGGGCCGGAAAAAATTTTAAAGAAGCATTGACGGAAAAATTTTTCGTTCATTTTTTAAAATATATTTGCATTATAATACCGCATAATGGTTCATAAGCTTTGTACACATCATATCATAACTTCCTCTTCCCCACACCGAAATCCAAGCAGAGCTCCTTCGAGGTTGCAAGGATACGACGTGGAGAGAGGGCATCGAACAAATCTCTCACTCACATCTATTTAGAAATCTTCGCTAGTAAACTGGTTTCAAGTAAAAACTGAGTTTCGGATTCGAAAGCTGATTCTGGTTAAAAACCGATTAGACGATTAAAACTGGTTAAAATTGTGTAAAAATGAATCGGTATATATACCTATTGTACCACCCTAACCTTGCGTGTTATTTTTGATTTAGTAAAACAAAATTTGACCTTGTGATTTTCTAGTATATTCTATTCTTAATTTTTATTATTTTGAAATTTTACTTGACAATTTTTTCTTTTAACTTTCTAATTGAATTATTTCTAATTCAAATTATTTGATTTTTATTTCATTTTCATGAAATTTCGAATTTTTATTTAAATTGTTAAATTTCGGTCAAATTGTTGGGTTTTCGTGTTATGATTATGTTTATTTCGTGCGGATCTTGTTGCACTTTGTTATTACTTTGGTGGGTTACTGGGTTTCGCTATCAGCTTATTGTTACCCCGGTAACGCCATATAAATATTTTCTAGCTACCACTTGGCACCCGTTGCTAGGCAACGTTGGAAATGTGTTCGAGTGGGTGGATTGTCTGCAAAAAGTGAGCACTATTGCTAATACTGTAATTGCCCGGACAACCCTCGGGTTCAACGAGCTGTCGATGGAAGACCTATGCTTGCTTTACAATGTCCCTGCGTAAGAAAGTTCAAGATCAGACTCATGTTGACCGGTAGAAATAGAACGATGTTCATGTGACGCGGTGCGAATACTCATGACTTTTCGGCAGCAATTCAATATTATTTATATTTTACAACATACCACTTTTAAATGATTTAGCAATAATTACAATTTTACATTCAATTCATAAAACAAAATCGATTAAATCAGACAATATTTGTAGGTTAATTCAATTTTAAAGTGATACAAGACACATTAGGTTAATTTGTTTGTCAGGCGTGCGGCTCTGCGTCGGGCGCGTTCTTTACGTCCCGGCCTGTAATTGCTCGAAGGTACTGCCGATGGAGTTGCCAATGGTGTTGAGCTGCTGGCTGAATCTCGGTACGCCAATTGGGATGGGGCGAAGATAAGAGGGTAAGTTACCGCTTCTCCTTCACGACTGGCGGCCAGGGCAACTTCCAACCCCTTTATCTGCGTCTGGAGATTCTGATTCAGTTGTCGTTCTTCTGCCCAACCCTTTTGAGCAGCTGTGAGACGTTGGTGGATGGACTTGAGTTTCGCTGGGTCCACCCAGGTAGATTTCACCTGTTGAACCTCCTTTGTGAGCTGAATTATTTGCTCGTATAGTGCTTTGTTGAATTGTTGGGCGCAGGATAATTCCTTTTGTAGTAATTGTATCGATTCCATGGCTAGTAAAAAGAATAATTAAAGGGGAGAGGTTACTGATAGAGCGTAATCATATGATCTATATTTAATCCAAACAAACTAATGAAAATCGTTCAAAGATAATAAAAACTCTAAACTAATCAAAAACAAAAAAAAAAAAACTAGTTTTAATTATCATCAAACAATGTTCGTCAAATTTGTGTTCTTATCTGTTCAGGGAAAGCCCTTTGCCACCCATTCTTCGGGTGTATAGCCCGAGATTGACATGGTCGGCCTCTTTGTATTGTGAGTTCGGGCCGTAGTTGCTTGCGGGACCGGTGTCGGGGAGATTTGTTGGGGGTGCCAATAATTGTCGGCGATCCGACCCGCCAGTAAATCCTCCTCAACGTTCGCCAGATACTGGCGAGCTCGGATCACCTGGAGGTCTACTTGGCGCTGATGGGATTCCAGGTTCTCGAGCAGCTGTCGAGTCTGCCGGTAGATTTCTTCGGCCGGGCTCCATTTTTCGGCCATCTCTTGCCCCAGATTGTCTCTGTTGAGGAACTTTGATGGAGGAAATTCGGGACATCTTTCTTGTCTATAACGGGCCCATGCCCATCTCCATCGGTCTGCGAGGGAAATTGGCAGGCGATTCATTGGACTAGCTACTGAAAATAAAAATCGTTAACTACATATACCAAAACTCAAGGAAATGAGCGAAATGATCTTAATTTATTCCTTTGTGGAACTCTAAGTCTATCTCAGCCCGTTATGGAAATCGAGAATAAGTCTTACGGGTTCGCGGTGACGCTACTTTAGCAGTGAAGTCGTTGCTGTCTTTTTGCCGGAGGGTTTTCACAACCTGGACTTTTACTTGATTTTTTCAATATTAATCTCCGTATTGATTGTTAAAATAACTCGCCTTCAATTAATACCTAAAACAGTCAACTACATACCACTGTTGAGAAAATATTACCAAGAATTGTCCACCACAATCTCCTAATTCCCGATTACATTTTAAAAAGCATGGTTATGTTTTCTTATAGCTAATCTGATAGATTCCCAACGAACAGATGGTAATAGTTTTTATGAGTTATTCATTTCACCAAAAAAAAATTCATGTGGAAAATATGATCCATCACCTTACCAAAGGTCTTCTGGTTATTTAAGATGTGCTAAATATGCGGCGAAATCGTGAGTGACCTGTGAACTGATTCAAATGAAAATCAAGGGGCGATAAATATGATGATAGGATGGTATGATGGATGAAACTTTATAGAGGGATCGTGGCGATTGGAAATTCGATGGCTAGACCGGATAGGTTGAGGATAATCATTAATAAGGCAACTGATTTTTGAAATTTCTACAATCTTTGGTTAGTGCTAATACAAGGAGATTGTATCAGGGTCATTTGGATAGTATAATAATTTCATACGTTTTTGGAAAACGGCTGATCATGAATGTTAACATAAGCATTTACATTTATCACTAATAAATTTAAATTTACAGTTATTACTATTAAAATTAAAAGAAAAAAAATCGATTGTAATTTTTACTAGATTATTTAAGTTTATTTAGTAATCATAAATTATATGTTCTTACCCTCTGTGATCATTTCCGATGCTGCGGTCACTTCCTCGTCGGGGATGCTAGTTATTAAATCCAGGTTATTTATCATGATTGAAAAAAAAATTTTTATCTGAACGGTTTGAATGAACCGTGTTTAATATTTGTTGATTTTGGCGTGGGCGTCAGTATCCGGTTGGACGAATCAATTGGATGGAATTTGGACGATAGTCGCTATTCAGATAAATAAATAATTTTCGACATCCGTTTGAATTATTGAACTATGATTTGTTAAATTTTTGAAATGGATGTCGACATTCGACGATGAAAACTGGTAAGTATTTATTCCTTTGGATAATAACGGCGGAAAACTCACTCGTCTCATCGTCAGCTTCACGATGTCACTTCCAATTCGCATCAAGTTTATTTGATTCTTAATTTATGTTTGTTAATATTTAGCACATTTATTTAACATATTTATATTTTTTACTAATATTCAATCAAACTCTCATCGCGTTAGAAAAAGTCATGAGATTCTCCTCGTTCGGCAAATGTAATTTTAATTACTAGATTTATTCCTATTCTCTGGATTTTCACAATATTGGATTGTCATTTTTTATTTGCCTTCAGTCAATTTTTTGGAAAACATCGCGTTGCTAGTTTTTACATTATTTACTATTTAATAATGGAATACGGAGTAGTTTAAATTATTGGCCATCGTAGTCATTGTTGGTGATTGAGAATCGGTTAGGAACCAAGAATTTGTCGGATATTTAAATCAAAATTGATTGTCGTATTTTATGAGAGTGGATATTAATGTGGATGAACCTATTTCGCAACCTTGTTCGTTGATGATACAGTGGTATAACGGTAAAAAAAATAGATGGGTTGGTTAAGTTAACTATTTAAATGGGTTAGGGAATCTACGTTATAATACAATCTATTCTATCAATGTACGTAATTTTGATTTAATTATTAATTTAGGATGATTCAGTTTTTGAACGGGTCAAATTCAATTTATGGCTGGCTTTATAAAATGAAGGAAGGTGTCTCTAGCAGCTATACTGATGGATTTGGATCTGAATCGATTCTCGGTTTTGCTAGAGAGTGAGGTAGTTGATTTAATAAATATTTTAGAAGTTTTTATTTAAAGTTTCATTTAAATTGAATTTACTAATTTATTTTATAGCAGTGAGTTCATATTAAGTTTATTCCCGTAACCTTTCCCTTTAATAAGCCTTAAGCGCATTTTTATGTTTATATTATATTTAATGAGTGCCCACTGGACTACTCGGTGTGAATGATTTTGAGCCGTATGTAGAATAATTTAGGTCGAATTTAAAGAAAACTAGAAACGAGGAAGTAGCCAAAAGACCCTTTCTTTATTTCTCCTTTCTTCTATATGGAATAATATTGACGTTCCAATCCCTGCGTTCCGCACGCCGGGTCTTTACGGGCACAGATCATCGGCGATATTCCACGCACTTACACGAATCTGAAAAGTATGTTGATTTTACTGACTTGTGATGTGTCTTTGGCTGTGGGCCGGAAAAATTTCGACGATAAAACAATTAATTTTTTGAAAAACAAATTAATTTTATACATTATAGATATTTATTAATATATTAAAACAATACAACAAATTACTTGCCAAAATCATTCGATAAAATAACATAAAATACATCTCCCCCCACGCCGACATCCAAGCAGAGCTCTACCGAGGTTGCGAGAATGTGACGTGGAGAGAGAGTTTCCAAATAAAACTACTGCTCACCTAAAAATAGCTTTTTAAACGATTGAAAAATTTTAAAACAACTTTTGTTTGAAAAATGGTTTTCAAAAATGGTTAAATTTTATGTGAAAATGCATCGGTATTTATACCTATTTTCTGTCCTTAAACTCGTGTGCTATTTTTGATTTAGTAAAACAAAATTCGACCTTGTTATTTTCTAGTGTATTCTAATCTTTATTTTTATTATTTTTTAATTTATTTTGATAATTTTTTATTTGAAATTTTTATTGAATTATTTCTAATTCAAATTTTTTGATTTAAATTTCATTTTCATGAAATTTTCCATTTTTCCAAATTTCGGTCGAATTTGTTGGGTTTTCATGTTATGTTTGTATTTGTATCGTGCGGATCTTGTTGCACTTTGTTATTATTTTAATTTATTTTTATGTTTATTATTTTATATGTAATGTTGGGCCAGAACACAAACGGCCTTGAGAAATGTTTAAATGGATCGGTAACACACATGCAAATACAACAAGCAAATTTAAAATAAAACCTATTAAAACACCAATTAAACCCTATCAAATATGAGAAAAAAGAGAATTAAATATAAAATAATAACAAAATGCAACAAGATCCGCACGATACAAACACAAATATAACACGAAAACCCTAAAAATTCGACAAAATTTGATAAATTAATAAAAGTTCATGAAAATGAAACTTAAATCAAAGAATTTGAATTAGTAATAATTCAATAAAAATTCTAAACGTAAACTATTGAAATAAATTGAAAAATAATAAAAATAAAGAATAGAATATACTAGAAAATAACAAGGTCGAATTTTGTTTTACTACATCAAATTTAACACGCGAGGTTAGGGACAGAAAATAGGTATAAATACCGATTCATTTTCACATTAAATTTAACCGTTTTTCAAACGAAAACCATTTTTGAACTAAAATTTTTGTGAATTTGTTTAAAATCTTACTACGAAGCCTTACTTTTAGGTGAGAAATGTTTTATTTTGGAGCCCTCTCTCCACGTCACATCCTCGCAACCTCGTCAGAGCTCTGCTTTGATGTCGGCGTGGGGGGAGAGATATTTTAGTTTGCTATGCAAATTTTATGCAATGTATGGAATGGAATGTAGGGTAACTTTGTATTTTATATAATTAATAAATATTTATAATACTTAAAAAATTGTTTTTTTTTATGCATTTAATAATATTAATAAATCTGTCGAAATTTTTCCGGCCCACAACCAACACAAAACGCAAGTTAGCAAAATATACACAGTACAGATTCATGTAAGTGCGTGGAGAATCGCCAATGATATGTACCCGTGAAGACCCAGCGTGCGGAACGCAGGGGTCGTAACGTCAATATTAATCCGTATAGAAGAAACGAGAAATAAGGAAGAAGTCGTTTGGCTGCTTCCTCGTTTCTCCTTTCTATAAAATCGACCTAAAATTTTTATTACACACGGCTCAAAATCATCACACCGAGTAGTCCAGTGGGCACTCATTAAATATAATATAAACATAAGATGCACCTAAGGCCTATTAAAGGGAAAGGGTACGGGAATAAATTAATTTGAAATCGTTGATATAACCAAATTGGATTAATATTTTGAAATAAATTAATATAACTAAATTGAAATTACATTTCGAAATAAATTGGTGAAAGTCATTAGTAAAGTAATTATTGGGTAAAAATAAGTAATTCATTAAATTAAATTATTATAATTTATTGATTAAAAGTAAAGTAATTATTGAGTAAAAATAAGTAATTCATTAAATTAAATTATTATAATTTATTGATTAAAAGTAGAAGTAATTATTGAGAAAAAATAAGTAATTCATGAATTAGATTATTATAATCTCTTGATTAAAAGTAAAGTAACTACAAGTAATTCATTGATTAAATTAGTATAATCCCTTTTAATGAAGTTAAAGTAATCATCGAGTAAGAGCAAGTAATGCATTGATTTAATCAAATTAATTCATTGATAAAAATTAAAGTGATTATTAATTAAATTCATTGATTACAAATAACGAAATTTTTCAATTAAAAGTAAAGTAACTCATCGATTAAAAGTGAAATAATCCTTTGATTGAAACTAAAGTAATGTAATGATCAAATAAAGTAATTCTTGGATTAGAATAAAATAATTTGTTGATTAAATTAATTAGTTGATTAAAAGTAAAAATAAACGAATTAATCTATTAATGGAAAATGAGTATAAATAAATTAACAATTCGCTAAAAATGGATTAATAAGAAAATCATCGCTATAAGAACAAAAATGGTCGTAACGAAAATTAATACAAAATCAACGCAAATCAAAACAACCAAAATTTAGGGTAATAAATAAATTAAAGTAACAATCGTAAAATTATATTGATACTACATAAAATGAAAAATCATAGAGTTACGTTAGCATAATACAAGTTGAAACTACAAGCAAGGCTTACCGACGGCAACGAATTAAATTAAATCCAACAATGTGGTTCGAATATCCGAAAAAATGGCTGAATAAAAAATCCAATTGTACAAAATGATAAAATCCCACATGCATTCGATTGTATCCGTTCTGAGATCCGCTATAGAGTCAAGTCAATTTTTCTAAAAAACGTCGATAAAATGTATTCGAACAGCTGAAATATTAACTTACCAAATCAATTCAACACAATAGTAGAACTAAATTCCGGTGGAAATACCTGAGGCAAATCGATAAATTCTGTAAATAAAGTATGAGTAAGATAAACACCGGATATAGATTTACTGAATTCAACTATCGCCGTTTGCTTGTAAATATCAAATTACTAAATCGACATTCCAAGATCGTTTGTCGATTCGACATAAAATAAATAAATCCACGTATCCTTACAATAGCTCTGCACGATTGTCAAATTTCCGCGCAACCTGGATTGTTAATAGATTTATCCGAAAAACCGAACTCATAAGGTGACATTCCGTAGTTTCCCCTGCTTAATTTAACAACGTTAAAGCCTGAATTAATGACCCTCAAAGTTGTCCCTGTTTTTAACGAAAATCAATTAATTAATAACCGTGTCTTACCATACTCGATGTCAAGTTGTTAGATCATAAATAAACTACTGTTTAAACCCTGAATGCCCATAACCAAACTGGTATAGTAACAGAGCGTCGATTCATTTTGAAAATCATTATAACCATTTCAAAATTCCGGAGAGTCACGAGCTAGGGTAGTCAACTGAATAGGTTACATCATAAATTTATGGGTGAATAGCCGTATTTATTTCGGTTGCAAACTATAGTAAAAATTGAAGTTAATACAATTTAGGTCTTGGTAATTGCACCATCACATTTATGATTATTAAAATCAAGCGGACGATTTAAATAAATTGATTTTCACTCCTTACACGCAAGTAGCTGACCATGATGATTTTATAGAAAAGGACATGCCGCTCGATAGGACCGCTATTCAAGTACCCGACGAACAGTGTCGGGAGAGAACACAGCAAAGTACAGAGATTTTCGATGAACTTCGACAACGATGGCCGTATCCCCACCACCTGGTGGTTGCTGGGCTTCGAAAAGGACCCTTGTGGACTCGCCGGACAGCAGTATCCTGCTGCAGAAACATACGCACACGCACGGAACCTCCTCACTTAATGGGAAAGGGTGCAGGAACAAGTAGACCTAAATGTGGTTAAGGCGAGGATGTATCTCGCAAACGTGGAAGAAGATATCCTCGCCGGGCGTATTGCAGAAGCCCATCCACCTCGCCCCGTCCGAGACACCCGACGGCCTTTCCCAGTTTCGCCTCAGAAGAACTTAAAGAGACCGTTCATCGAAGAACATTGATCTCTCGAAAGATACGAATAATGACCCTTATATTAACATGATTAAGTTTTTTTTTTTGAAAGAGAAATCTTTGTTAATTTGTCAATTCGTTTTAATTGTTTGCATGAATAGACTCGTTTTAATAATTATGTTTCCGATAATCATAAATATTAATTATGTAAATCCGTAGAAAAATTTAAAGATTTTGTTCATTATAGCAATGACAACCAACCAAATCCTACAAACTGAATTAGATCGCGCAAGGAACGCAAATGCGGATCTCCTCAACCAAATCATCCAGATAACTAGAGAAATACAACAGATCAAAGCAACTTGGTCAGATCCTAGGAAGATGAAAACATTATATCTCAGGCTAACCGCAGCACAAAAAGGTTGGGCGGAGGAGCGACAGCTTAACCAGAGCTTGCGCACCCAAATCAGAGGATTGGAAGTCGCCCTAGCGGTCTGTCGGGAGGGGGAAGCGGTAACATACCCGCTCATCTTCGCCCCGTCCCAGATGCCGCAGAAAAATACTCAATCAGCAGACCAGGCCGCCGCGCCACCCAATATTCGTCGGCCGGGACGCAAGGAGCGTGCCCGACGTCTAGTGATACAACACCCAAGCCTATCCCATTAACTCACGAATACTACGTGTTTTTTTTTCGTTGATTTGAATAAAATAGTTGTATTATAGTCAATTTGTTTCCTAGATACATTTGTATGCAAGTATTATCCTGAATACTCGTATCACGTTTTCAAACCATCGTCCCATCTCGCATAGTCAACAAAAATCCGATCTTGAACTTTTATACGAGGGACAGAGCAAAGCGAGCATAGGTCTTCTATCGACAGCTCGTGGACCCGAGGGTTGTCCGAACAATTACAGTATTAGGAATAATGCTCACTTTTTGCGGACAATCCACCACTTGAACACATTTCCAACGTTGCCTAGCAACGGGTGCCAAGTGGCAGTTAGAATCATTTTGTATGGCGTTACTAGGTCAACAATAAAGATAAACAAATTACGAAACCCTGTAACCCACCAGTAATTATCTTTTTTCTCATATTTGATAGGGTTTAATTGATATTTTAATAGGTTTGAGTTTAAATTTACATGGTATATTTGCATGTGTGTTACTGATCCATTTAAACATTTTTCAAGGCCGCTCGTGTTCTGGCCCAACAATTTTAATTTATTTTTGTGTTTATAATTTTATATTTAATTGTTCTCTTTCTTACATTTTGGTAGGGTTTAATTGGTGTTTTAATAGGTTTGAGTTTAAATTTCATGTTATATTTGCATGTGTGTTACCGATTCATTTAAACATTTCAAGGCCGTCTGTGTTTTGGCCTAACACTAGCTACGCCTCTGACAGAATATATTCATTATAAATCTTGCAAAACATATCTCATGTTTAATTTAATAATTATTTTTATTATATTTTATTATTTTATTATATTCTAAATTTTATTTACTTTTTTCATTTTTTATTTATGTTAAATAACAAAGATTTAATAGAGCGTTTTATTACACTAATATATTTTGAAAAATCTATGTATTTTCAAATTATTTTTTATTTATTCTTTTAATTTAATTATTATTTTTTATTTAATATTTTTTATTATATATTTTTTATTTAATATTTTTATTTGATTAAATTATTAATTTTAGACATTGAATGAGTGAGATATCTTTACAGCCATTAGTAGAAACTGCTATAAACGTGGTTATGGACTCAAATAATTTAAACTTAAGCTATAAAGTAAACGATCAACGAGAAAATAATTTCTCATCGTCTGAAGAACGTGTTGATAATAATACAATTCAGTGTTATGTAAATCAAGATAATACATTATCCTTTATTAATAATTCCAATGTTTTTCAAACTGTTGAAGATGACTGTGGCGAGATATATTATGCTTGTATAGGTGCAAATGATAATGACATTAATCATCAAGATCAAGTTTTACAATTAATTCCCCAAAACCAGATTTCCAATTATATAATTTCAGATAAAGATTATTCCAATGTAACTTATGTCAATGAATCAGTAATAAATGGAACTAATTACTATGATTCTCAAAATACAACTTATAATCAAAATAAATATCAGTATGACAATTTAGATCCAACTGTTTATAAAACAATCAATGGCACCGGGAAACAAACATGTGAGATTTGCGAAGTGGAATTTCCATCTAAACGTACTTATTTAAAGCATATGTCTATTCACGAGAATGATCGTGAATTCAAATGTTCCTGGTGTAAATTAAGTTACAATTACGAAGTGAACTTGCTTGTTCACATAGCAATAATTCACACAAACGAATGTACAGTTGTAAACGATTCTAACCAAGAAATGAATTATAAGTGTGTAATATGCTCTTGTTTGTTCTCTCGAAAGAAAGCCCATCAAGCTCACTGTTTAATTCACCAAGTCGATGAAGAACTACCCTGTGAACATTGCCCAGCATTATTCAAATGCAAAGTGCTGTTAGATAAGCACCTGAACGATCACAAAATCGGCGAAGAATGTGACGACAGGAAGCTGACAACAAATTATCTGAAATGCAAAATCTGTCACGATATATTCGAAAATGTCGGCAATGTGAAAAAGCATTACGTTAGATGCCATCCAAAAACAAGCGGCCATTGGCCAATAGAAGACGGGATGCCGGTGAAACCAGTCGAACGAGTTCCGACTCCCATAGAAGAGGAAGAGAAATCCAATAAAAGAAAATCCAGTAAAATCGCTTGCCAAACGATAAAACTCTACGCCCAAGGAAGATCCCAACTGGACGAAATGAAACCCGATGTCAATCGATCAATTAGCAAACGAGGAAGACCGAAAAAGACCGACAACAAATCAACAAAAACCAACAGCAATTGCGCAGTTTGCGGGAAAGCATTTAAAACTCCGATTTTACTCCGTCGACACGAGGTGACCCATACCGGAATCAAGGAGTTCGAGTGTCCGATCTGCAAGAAGGGATTCACCCAGAAATCCTCCGTCAAAATCCACATGGTCGTCCATGATAACGTCAAGGGTTTCCTGTGCCAGTTCTGCGGCAAGGCGTTCACGTATGAGCACAACATGAACACCCACATCAAGGTGATCCACAAAAACGGAACCGAGGTTCTTTCTCAGTCCCAGGAGCACTTGTTGAATGAATCAAACGATGATGAAGAAGAAGACCAAAAGGATCCGAATCGATTTAAAAAGATTGCCTCCCTGGCCGAAACGAACCAATCACCAACCGACGATGCGGAAATCACCCAATATCTCTGGAACGAGAATCCGACCAATGAAAATCATTTCTCCTATCAGCCGAATCATCAATCCAACACTGACAGTTACATTCCGTCGGCGGAGAACTTCATCAAACTCGATTGGGATAAATCTCACCAGGGAATCCTTCTGTCTGAAGACGTGGAACGAATTGACAAAGAAACCGGCCAAATTCAACTGCATGAAATGATCAAGGACCAAGTAACCGGGTTCCGGCGGTTCCGATGCCGGTTCTGTTACAAACTCTACAGGAAAAGTTGCGATTTGACCCGGCACATTCGAATCCACACCCAACAGAAACCGTTCCAGTGTTACATGTGCCACAAATCGTTCCGATTGAAATCCGTACTGAAAAACCATTTCAAATCCCACTGGAAACTGAAAGAGTTCTCGTGTGAAATTTGCAACAAAATATTCAATCTCAAACAAACTCTCAAAGTCCATCGACAACTCCATGAGCCGGATAAGCTGAGATTCGTTTGCAAAATATGCGACCGGCGCTTCAATACCGGTTTCCACCTGAGATACCATTACAGCACGAGCCATCACAGATCGATAGCCAATCCCGATCCGTCGCCACACCAATCGCTACACCTGGAACATCAATCGCTACAGCAGCATGAGTCACTCAAGAACAAACCAACAGCCAATAGCAACAATCCCCCGATGTGAAACCGCTGATCTGGAATGAGCTCCTCAACCAGCCAATCCCCATTGCCGAAATCGACAAACGGAAACTCAGCAATAACCGGCTGTTCAAATGCAATCATTGCGGCAAATCATACAAATTCAAAAAGTATCTCAATGAGCACCTGAAGGAGCACCTGTCGGCCAATAACACCAATGTCTGCCAGTTCTGCAACAAATCCTTTGTCACCTATCGATCGATGCAGCAACATTTGCGCACCCAGCATTTGAACCGCCGGAAATTCTCCTGCCTTCAATGCCCAGCGTTTTTCATCACGAAAGCCTCTCTGATTCGTCACGGGCTCGTCCATTCCAACTCGAAACCGTACGCGTGCCCGCTGTGCTTGCGGCGGTTCAAAGCCAAGATCTATTGTGATCGGCATATTTCAGCAAAGAAATGCAGCAAAAAGAAGAGAAATCGATTCCAACAAAACGATCTGATGACAGGGATCATCAATAGGAATCCGATCGGTTCATTGGCCAATCAAATAGGCCAATCCGATCTTGAGGCCAATGATCAATCGGAAACGTTTACCGCTTTCCGATTGGAGGATTTGGATATGAATTCAGCTCAATCGTCGAATATTCTCGTTACGAATTACGTCAATGAGTTCTCGTCGTTCCCGAGTACCGAGAAATACATGATTGTGTCGCTTGATAATCCAAACAGCAAGGACCAATCAGGATCCAGTCAACAGAACTATTACGCGTCCAATATCTTGCTCGATGATTCCTCGCTGTTGGATTTGGCCCGCAACCAAATCGAATCACAAACCGACCAATCGGAAAATATCATGAGCCTATTGGACAACGGCCAAATGGGCGTCACTCCGGTCGATATCGGCTCACTGTTTGCGGTCCAGGGCTTCAATGGCAACATCGCAACGCAATTGGTTGATCACGGGAACATCCAATCGAACGATATCGATTATTCCCAACCCCAAGAGAACATTTACTACTACCAGGCACTCAATGAAATCCCAACCGTGGAATGCCCAATCGAATGCCCTTCGAAAAGCTCATTGGCCGATAAATTTCCAATTCTGAAAGCTTCTTTGTTTTCCGATGACGAGCTGACGAGTAACCACAAGGAAAGCAATCCATTCACTAATAGCAGTATGGTTACCAATAGCAACGGAAGCCAATTCATCATTACCTCATCCGCTTCTGTCACCGCCTCCTCCTCCACCGCCTCCGCAATCCTCCAATCCCATCCGGAAATCAGCCCAATCAAATTCTATCACGGATGCGCCAATTGCGACCACCAATTCAAAGACTCTCAATCATTGGTGGAACATGTCAAAAGTCAACACAAAATCCGCCGCGATTTCACCTGCAATGTGTGCCATAAAGCCTTCTCAGCCAAACTGTCCCTGTGGGCCCACTCGAAAACCCATATCGACTCCCGATCATTCGGCTGTTTCGTGTGCATCGCCTGCAACCAGCGGTTCATTTCCGTTCCGTCACTCAGTCGACACGTCCGTATGCAGCACAATGACAACCTCAATCTCTACAGGTGCACTCACTGCAACAAGGTCTACAAAACGACCCGAGAACTCGATTCCCATGTGAAACAGCTCGTTTCCGATTACGACGCGTTGATAATCAATTCTAATCAGTTTGTGGAAAACACCAATCAAAATACAGTTACCAATGACAACAACAACAATAATAATAATATCAATTTTACTAAAATCAAATCCGATATCGACATCGATATTGATCGGGTGTATTTCCCGAATTTACACAACTCCCAAATCGTCACCGAACTGGAAACCGTAACCAATAGCAACACCAGCGGCAACACCTCGAAATTGTCCCTGAAAGAATTACTTTCGACAAAAGAATCGATTTTATCCACCAAATCCACGAAAACTCCTGATTTCAACAAAACACCCGCTATCGATTGTCTTTTAAGCTTTCCCTACAGCTGCTCGATTTGTCACAAGGGCTTCAATAGGGCTTCCAATTTGCAGCAGCATCTGTCGGTGCACACGAAACTCCGACCGTATCAGTGCCCGAAGTGCCCTAAACGGTTCCGGCACCGGTGCAGCCTGAAAACCCACGAAGCAACGAAACACAGCTCCGTAACGAAACTGTTGCGATGTCATTTGTGTTTGAAATTGCTTAGGTCGCAGGTCGCCCTTAGAAACCACCTGAAACTCCACGTGAGGGAATACTCAGTCCATTGTAAGGTCTGCTATAAAGGATTTGACTTGCAGGAGGATCTGTCGAGGCATGTCGATGAGAAACACGCTGCCAGTTCCTCCTGTATTGAAGGGCTTCCCGAGGGCAGGAAACCCGCCGGGGAACTGAGCTCTACCACCACCCATCATCATCATTATCATCATCAGCAGCAGCAAAAGCCTATTAAAGAAGTCATACCGGAAATCCCGAAAAAGCTAATAAAATGTCTTTCTTGTTCATTCATTTTCAATACCAAAGCTAAATATGATAATCACTTCTGTGTCGGGTTGAAGGCGGAGAAATCCCATTTGAATCGATGTTGTGATAAGACATTTGAATCGACATCTCAGTTTCTCTATCACGTGCAAGAAGTTCACAATCAATTGATCCAATATAACTGTGCTCAATGTAATATTATGTTTGCCCAAGAGTCATCTTATGTAAATCATCAAAAATCTGTTCATCATTTATGAATTTCCAACGAGAGAAGAATTGCTGGTGTGGTTTTAAAATTCAAATGTATTTAATATATATATATATTCTCAGACTTCTCTTCTTTCTGTTATATTTTTAGTTTCAAACTGACCAATGAATTTAGGCATAATAATAAGTATTTAAGTGTAATACAAAAAAATAGTAATGTGCTAGACAGCTACAAATTTTTAGACTAGACAATTTTGAGGATTTTTATTCTATTTCTAAAATTATTTTTTTCGTTAATTATTAAAAATGTATTCTGAATTCTAATAATATGTAAAAAAAATTAACCATCACTCTAAACCATAAGGTGGCCAATCACAGGGAGTTCATATGCGCCATATAACTCAAGCACATTTTTTTATCTTTTTACTTTCACGTTGGGTTGTATAATAATGATCTGAAAAGGAAGAACTCAAAATGTAAAATAAGGTAGTTTGGTTATGTAAGGAAAGGAAATAGTTCAAACATGCAAATCAATTAAATTACGCAATTCGAAAAGACATGTTTATTGAAGATTAATTTACAATAGTAGAAATCATATGTTGTAAGAGAAAATGGTTGGTTTAGTGGCCCACAGTGGTGATGCTATAGCTGCCGGGAATCCTCTCTTAATAAGATAATTCTGGACCATGGTTGTTTGATGCGATGAATGAGAAAGAAAGGTCTGGGCAATTTAAGAACCGATCTTCATGTAATGTGGAGTTGTCTGTTTTCTCTACTCACTAGAAATATAATTTTTAACATTAATGGGGTTTTTAAATAAAATATCTCATTGACATAATCAACATTTTTAAATGGTTTTATAATTGTATAAAAAATAATATTTATTACAGCAAAATATCATTACTTTATTGAAACTTTTGCGTTTGCTTGGATTTATCTAGTTTTTTGATGTTTGTGTTAAATTTGTCACCGAAAGTAGCAGAGTTTTTCAAATTTAGGTCAGTTATTCGTGATCTTGTTTTGCTTTTAATCAATTTCATAGACGAAAATACTTATTCAATCTGTATGTCGTTCCAAAGATATATATGTATTTTCTTGCACACTTTTTTTAGCTTGGAGAAATGTTCATTTGGTAATGAATGCAAGAAATTAATTATATCAGACGCATTTTGATCTTTTAAAAGTTCATAAAATTTCATTTTCAAAAATTAATTTGTTTTTAAATCAATAAGTTCCATTTGTATGTTACTAGGCATCTGCATTACGTTTTGTTCACTATGGAAAAATGAGTTTATAAATGCGAGCATGCAGTCTTCTTCATTAGTAAAATCATGAAAACGACTTCCAAATGACTCTTGCAATATCTTGATTTTTTAAACATACTAAGTCAAAATACTTTTATCCACTGGCAAATTCACTTTGGTCTTTCAAATGTGGAAATTGACTTAAATCCTTGTTTTCTAACTGGGAAATGAATAGTTGTAATTTCATTTTAAATGAACAGACGCTATTTACTAAGTTAAGAAATATTTTATTTTTTCCTTGTAGTTTTAAATTTAGATTATTGAGATGACTAGTAACATCAATAACATCTAATAGCCATTTTTTGTCAAATAAGTGTTCTTTCATCAGGTAGTTGGTTTTCCGGTTCCAAAAAATGAAAACCAACATTTTTTAATTTCCAAAACATATTCAGAACCTGCCCTGTGGAAAGCCAGCACACTTCACAATGAAGGATAAGTTCTCCATATTCCAAATCTAACAATTCACAGTATTTTTTGAATTTTCGTCTGTTTAATGCTCTTGCTCTTATTTTATTCACAAATTTCACAACTGGCAACATAACATGCTGAATATTTAAAGTATAATGCACTGATATTTCAGTAAACGACGTCTTAAAAAATTTTCAAGCAAAGTTGTAGCGCCATTGACTTTACCTATCATTGATGGTGCTCCTTCAGTACACACACTGATAAGTTTGTTAAAATCGATTTTTAGATTTTCCAAGCATGATTCTACTTTTTCAAATATGTCTAATCCTCTTGTTTTACCATGAAATAACTCCAAGTTCTTTAAAGACATTAAAATTATCATAAATTCCTCTTATAAAACATATAACTGTGCAACATCACATATGTCCGTTGATTCATCCAAAGCTAGAGAAAGGAAGGTATATGAATATATAAGGTATTCCAGTTTATGAAATACGTCCTGATAGAGTTCCTCGACATGTCTTGTAACTGTCTGCCTTCGTATAGCAATTTCGTCTGCTTTTCTTTCGAAAACTTTATTACTGAGATGCTGTGTAATTATTTGGAGGTAAGGTTTAACAATTTCTTCTTCATCAGAAAAAGATTTCTTTTTTTGCCAATGCTAAAGCAATTTGATGTGACGCTTCTGTCATTGCCAAGTCTTCACTAATTACTTAAACAAATATATTTTGACTTTTTCTGGTTTCTTCCTTTTTCTTAGTTACATATTCTTTTCGTAACTCAGATCCAACAATAAGCTTTATTTTTTCTTCCATAATAGTCTGATTATGTCTCTTAAGATCATCTTTTTTATTACGTGAAAGAGTATTTTCACAAACAATACAAAATGTTTTGCCTGATAAACTTGTTATAAACAGCAACTCATCTTCCAATTGTTTATTGAATTCACAACTACTGTCACTTTCTTGGTTTCTTTTGCTTCTTATCCTTTACATGGTAATGAAGGAATTTAAGTATATAAAAGTTTTTAACTAAAAAATTTTAAAAGAATAAACAAATTAAAAGTACATATGTCTTATTACACAGAATATCAATTATTCTTGAATTTAAATTATATATTTGAGCCAAGAAAAAAAATGGCGCCCTTATTTGCAAATATTCCATATATTTAATCTTGAATCTGTCTTTTAATCACCCTTGGTGGTTTGATGGATACTGATTTGATTTGAAATGCCAGTTCAATTCAATTATCAATTCAATATGTATTATGGATTATTGTCAATTAAACATATATTGTAAACAAACATTGTAAATTCATGGGATATTGTCAATTATATTGATTGGGATTTGGATTGATTGATTTGATGAGAGTCGGGAATTGGATTGGATTTATTTAGGTTCACTCTGAGTAGATATTGGCCCTATTTTTATTTGGGCCTATGTGATAGTTGTCACTGAGTTTAAAATGGGTTATTACTCGGTCCCTGTCAGTCAGCATTACCTAAACGCCTTCAACATTATTTTTCTACCTCTTCTATGTATCCATGGTAGTTACCATGTTGATACTGTACATAGGAGTTGAAAATCCATGAACAGGTGAGCTCCATTTCTAGAACCACTCCTCATGATATTTTCACTTTCTGGTTCCTGACTGCCTATGGAAAGTTATACGCCCTTTTTTCTATATCAGTAGTGTAATATGAGGACTATGCCCCGTGGATATTTGGCTTGTAAAAAAAACCAGAGACCCCCCCCTAAAAAAATGTTTTCCAGGGGGGGTTTAAATATTTTTAAAATTATTTGTTTTAATCAACGAAATTTTATTTTAATATTTGTTTTAATTAATGCATTTTTTATTTAATATAATTTTTTTAATATAAATGTTTAAATATATAAATGTTCAAATTTAAAATTTTTAAAAATTTTTTAATTCATGATAAAAAATTCTAAGTATTTAGATTAAAAAACTTAAAAAATAAAAATTAAAGTCAATTATTTTATTTATTTTTAAATTATATTATTATTAATTTAAATTGTTTGTTCGAAAAAATTATACATGTCCATGTCAGTGAGAAGTTTAATTGGTTCGTCAAGAGTCATAAGAGCTGATGGCCAAGACATACCGGGAATTCCATAAAAGTTAAGACTTTGAACGAAATTGCTGGAAAAAGCCAGCTAAAAGAAAAACATCAAGTTTGAGGTAAACCATCATATATTCTAGTAAAGAGTTACAATTGGTTTCTTCCCAAATAGATTGAACCTTATTATATTCCGCTTCAGTTACATCTTCCCAAATCGGTGGAAGTTCATATGTAGTTTCTAAAACTTCTTGAGAAGTGGCAAAGTTATAAGGGAAAATGCCTTTAGTATCTGTAATACTACCTACAAATTCCGAACGAGTTAAAGAAAGAGTGGTCAATGTTTTAACTGCGTTAATTAATGAACTATTAATAAATTGACAAGAATCAATGAATTTCACAGTTAATCCACTAATTTTTGCCGACAAAGAAAGAAATTTTTCACTTGTTACAGGAATACAACTTATTTTCCACGTGTTAAAATCACTCATACTATACTTGAGGATATGGTGAAGATTATACACTTTCAAATAATGAAAAACAACTGGAAATTCAAATCTTATTTGTCGAGAAATATTGCATTTGAAACAAGCTGCTCCCAAATATTTTCCAGTAAAGTGATCATGATCCTTAACCGATACGGATAAAATCTTATTACACAAATAACAACAAGTTGCCGAAGAAAACGAAAGAATGTCTGAGTCTGTTAATAATATTTTCTTTTTATAATTATTTTGATAAAAGGGTAAAACAGTATTAATTGAAATATTATTTATTTCTTGTAGAAAATTAACTACACAATCATCACCCAGGAAGTTCTTATATGATTTTTCACCTGTAAAATTGTTAATTAAAAGTAAACCGGTCGGAATCGGCATATGTATTTGAAAATGTATGTCATCTGAAGGTAAAATAGCCTCAAAATCAGCGTAAAGGACGAAAGGAGGAGTAACGGTTTTAGCCCAATTCTTAAATTCCAAGTTTTTTATTTAAAGGTAATGTATAAAGAGTTGTGTCTAATTGATTTTTATCACACAACCCTTTATGTTTATTTAATGAAATTATATTGCGAAAACCATTTAGACATCGATGAAACCATATACTTTGAACTCTAGTATCAGTAAAAGAATGATTCCTATAATTTAAAAGCCTATCTAATTTAGTAACAGCGATATAATGATAAGAATCAAGGCTTTCTAATAAAATTAAATTAATAGGTTGTCCGCCAACAAC
This sequence comes from Schmidtea mediterranea, assembly GCA_022537955.1. Classification (NCBI taxonomy): domain Eukaryota; kingdom Metazoa; phylum Platyhelminthes; order Tricladida; family Dugesiidae; genus Schmidtea; species Schmidtea mediterranea. The sequence continues at coordinate 28,031,093 of CM039679.1, read as the reverse complement.
TTTAGAACGATGAATTATTTCGACATAAGGGTGTTTGAAAACTTCAGGGTTAGAAAAATCATTATTTAAATTATTTTCATCATACGTAAGGACATTAATTGAAAGATTTGGATTTTTAGCTTCAAATTTTGGAATGTCACAAAGTTTCATAGGTAAATCCGAAGGTGAAAAGTCAGGTTCAGAAGTGTTGTAGCTAAAGGTTTCATTTCTATGATGGTTACTTATATTTTCATGATTTAAAATAGCTAAAATACTGTAAATGAAGCATAAATTATCGGAATTGGCAACAGTTACAGTACAATGTTTATTTAATAATGATAATGGTGTTGGAATAAATCCATAACCACTCAACCGATTTATTTGTGAAAACTTGGTAAGAACAAAATGAATTTCTTTTATTTTATTTATAAACCAGTTACTACCTTTGTCATTAATTAATGTTATTCTTTCGTCAAGAAGAGTAGCACCTTCATCTAAAAATGAATCATTCATTATTCTGGCAGAGTTTGAAATAATGAAAGATTGAAATTCTCCATCTTTTTCAAACTCTACATCAATACAAAATTGAATCTTAACAGATCCCATTTGATTGATAACATTATTTAATTTATTAATTAACTGTGTGGGTACTGTTATTAACTTTAAATTTAAATTCGAAACATTCATTCTAACAATGGCATGTGATTTGTTTAAATCGAAGTTAACAATAGGTGCTATCAAGCCACCATATTTATTAACAATAACAGAAGGAGTGTCAACAGGAAAAACATCAGAAACATCATCTGAATCAGAAATGATCATTACATCATCAATTACCTTTGATTCGCCAGAGTCAGAAAGTATAATGGTATCTATAATTTTAGGAACTTTCGAAGAGCGTGGATTATTATTTTTTTTTCTTTTCTTTTTTGTAATATTATTTTTATTATTATTATTATTATTATTATTATTATCACTCAATGGTAATTTAAAAATATATTTTCGCTTACAGTTAAACTGTGTTAAATGTTCCTTATGGTTTAAATAAAAGTCTGTATAATTCATTTTATGGGTGGTTTTACATGTGGGACAAATAAAATAGGTGATGTGGTTATAGATATGAGAATAATAATTCTCCATAATCGTATCACAATTTCCATCGTGTTGTGGAGAATTGCAAAAATTTGGGTAAAGGTTACCTGTTATAATAAAAGAAAAATCAAAATATATAATCATAAAATCATTAAAATAAATCATTAAAAATCATTAAAATAAATCACTAATATATAAACATTAAATTAATTTTACACACAATGAATAAATGAATTTGATTGGTTAATTATTTTTTTTGAAAATCTTATATAAGTAGATTAAAATAGTTTAAAACCATAAAATGAATAAAAGTAAATGGTTTTCATATTATGTAATTATTCATTAATTGTTTTTATAGAAACCTCGGTTAGAAAAGAAGCTGTCAAGTTAATTCTTGAGGAAAATCCCGTAAATGCTATCAGTTTAAGCAGAAATCCACCAGTAATGTATTTATAATATTCAATGGAATATTTAAAATTTCCGATCATATATTCATTTAGAGTAAGTATTTTCATTAAAAGTAATATTATTAATAAATTTTAATAAGAACCAACTACATTGAAACAAAGCCTATATAATATGAAAGTTGGTGAAATTGGAGAAATTGATCGAAAAAATATAACAGAGTTATTAGTAGCAATCAACAAAGATATTAGTTTTAATGAACAATTCACTTTTATGAATTGTGAAAAAGAATGTAACTATGAAAATAAAAAAGAAAATGAACATTTTATGATGAAAATAAGAATTCAAGGATATAAAGAATGAAACCAGATTATTCGACCAATTTGGAAAATTATTGAAGCCAAAAATTTATTTAACTTTATTCGTCATAGCTTTTTATTTTTTATCATATTATTTTGAATTTATTGTGTTTAAATTAATAATATGTTAATATTAAATTTAATTCAAATATAATTAATTATCATTTTATAATTATGATATGATAGTAAAAATTTAATAGTACAGGTAACCCTCGATTAACACGATAGTTTGGTTCCAAGAATACTCCGTGTTAATTAAAATCGTGTTAATCGAGACCGTGTTAATTAAGGGTTTTCATCAATTTTGAAGCCGTGTAAAATCAAAACCTTGCTAAAAAATATCGTACTAGACAAGGGTGTGCCGCAATATTTTAACCGTGTTAAAGCGAAATCGTGTTATTCAAGTACCGTGTTAATCGAGGGTTACCTGTACTTACATTTTACTGTTTTATTTTTGCGACTAGGAGTTTTAAAATTTTGAACATTTTTATTGATAATTTTTATTAATGATTTTAAATCTTTAATTATATTATTGACTGATTCCATTTTCTAAAAATAAAAGTAATTAAAAATATGATAAAAGCTTACTAAAGTTTGGTATATGATAAAAGTGAATTTTTTTAAAAATGTATTCAGTTATATATTAACAAACATGTAAGTGGTTACATGATCGACCAATTAAAATTTAGTTTATAAAACACACTTAATTACATAACATCAAAAACATTTAAATATATATAATCCTCTGAACTTAATCCTTTAAAAGTAATACGTATTACATGATTCATCTTTAATTACATTTATAATTAAAAAACAATTTTGAAAAGAAATTTTATTCAATAAATTCATGTATTTTTCATTGTTTTTAACCAAGCTAAGCAATGCTGTCAACACGTTTTTGTCATCGGATTTTGATAACGAATTCGATTGTATTCAATTGGCATTAACATTGATTCTAGTTTATTAATTAATATAGGGGGATAATAGAAACCTATTGGATCAAATACATTTATTTTATTTGGTTTCACATAAATTGCAAGCCAATGGTCGCCACTGAGATTAGACGATTGAGTATTTACAATCAAAGCTTTGTTAACATCGATATATGGAATTTTATCTAGAGGGAAAACTCCAAGAAATTCTTTTCCCAATAATTTTCTACCAATAAAATCAATCTGAATAGAACTAATAATAATTAAAAAATATATAATTAATAAAATTTCATACTTCATGCTTGAAAATTAACAAATCTCAATCTGGTTTATAGTTCAAACTAATACTGTTCGATTGGAAGTAATTTGAATCTCCTTTTCAAAAACTCCATATACAATTACCGTAACAGATTCAGTTAGGGGTGATCCAAACTTATATCTAATCTTAAATTTCCACTTTGTGGTAACTGACTTTGATTAAGATCGAAATCTGACGCCAATACGAATGTAAAGAATGGATACTTATTTCTAAAGTCTGACATACTGATACCACAATTCAAATTTTTATTAAGATATCCCATATTCCTAACAATACTTTGTATATAACTTGTACTATAATTATCATTTTCAAAATCTTGACTATAATTTTCACGATAATCACTTCCTTTACTTAAAGTTATTGACTTAACGTTAAAGTGATCAAACATAGTAAATGTATCTAAAAACGAACCAATAAATCTTTTATTTCCCTGGAAAGTTACAAGGATAAAATTAGGTAATCGTCTATCACCAAATATTTGTTCCTTATAAAAAGAAGAAGATCCAATAGGTAAAGAAAGTTCAACAACTTCTTTGCTTCGCATTGGATAAATTGCATTTCTTGTAGCAAGACCTATTTGATGACCCGCTAAAACAGAAGGTTCAACACGAACTCTTCTAACCATTAATTTTGCATCTAGCAATACTATTTTAGGTACAAATTTAGTACATGTCAGACTTTTTTCTGGATTTATTCTTGTTAATTTAATTTGGACACTAACACTTGATAATAAATATTTCGGTTGATCAAAGAAATCAAATTGGAGTGGTGAACATAATGAAAATGATTTTGATTTTGCAATCCATGTTTTTTATAATAGTTTCAATTAGGGCTTTGTGTGCAAAACTATCATTTGCTCCTTCAATTTTAGTAGAATTAAAAACTAATTCAGCGTCTTTAAAAAGAGTTTGAAAAAAGAAATTGTTTGCTGTTACGTCAGCTTCTTGTGTAATATTTTCACCTAAGCTATTTACAACTTTCAACTGAATATATAACAAAGTATCGTTCAAGTCTAAATATTCTGTTTGTGATTCGTTAATGTAAAATTGAATCGAATAGGTACCAGCATCAGTTATTGAATTCATTTGGAAAATATCTTCAAATGAACCATGTTCGATTACATTTGTAATTGTACAATTGCCCCTTGTTAATAGTTTTTAACCCAAATAGATTTTAATAGAGGAACTCTAACATCTCCAACAGTTATTGGTTCAATAATATTAGAATAAATGAACATTTGTTGATGATGATGTAATAATCTTGGAACTTTATTACCAACAATGTCTTTATCACTAAAAGTTTGTTTATTTAATCCTAAGGTTTTGATTAAATTGTTATCAAAATATATTTTTGAAATGTTATCTGCAAGTTTTATTTTAACCAATTCATTGTTTTCAATTTTTAGTTCTTTAAACGGAGACGGAATAAATGACATTAAATGTCCTTGTAATTCAGATAATGTGTTTATGAGTAAATTATCTTCAAAATATTTTTCAAATATTGTTTTTTCTTCATAACTTATAATTATCCCAAATTGTTCCATAACACCATCATCTGTAAATTTTGGTAATTTTAATCAACAATGATCATCTTCATTAATGACAGATACAGATTTTAATCCAAAACTAAACGGATTTTGAATGTCAGGGAATGTTACTTTAAATGGAGCATGTGGACAGACAATAACCAAGTTCTCATATTTTTCAACAAAAACATCAACATCAGGGGTATGTTTAGTATTTATTAATTCATAAGTTTCATTTTGATTATTTATTTTCAAATATTTTATTTCAGTAACACTCTTCATCGTTTCATAACTTAGGTAAGAAATACTATAAAACGGAAATGTTTTATACACAAAAGTAAAATCAATCAAAGCAACTTCCCACTCACGATCCAAGTAAATAGGATTTTGAAATTCGACATTAAAATTACTAGCTTCATTATTAGGAAAAATAAGAGGACAACTATTACTAGGTAAAATCATATAAAACTGGTTTTCTTTCATAATATTTATTTTATTAATTGATTTTCAGATATCCAAGTTGGAGTTTCATATCTGTTAGAAGCTATAACATTCAATTCTTCAGTCATCAAAATAAATTACTAAGACTATTAAATCCAAATTATATTTCAATAAAATCTGATTATATAAACAAATATTCTTGGGACATTTTCTAAATTTTAATTTCAACCAAATATCAACATACCATTGCATTCATACTTGAATTTCAATTTTATTAAAAATTATTTTATTTTAAAATTTCAATTATCATTTCAATTTTAATATCTTAAAATAATTTAAGTTTCAATTAAAACTTTACAAATTTTAATCGTGAACTAATTTAATTTAGTATTTTAATTTTAACTCCTCACATCCCCCTTTTTTAAAATGTTTGATCTTCTCAACATTTCTGACTACCATCTTCCCATTTTGATCCTTAAGTAAGTAGCTCCGTTCATGTATTTTCTTTATCACTTTGTACGGTCCTTCCCACCTTGCATCGTCTTTATTTCGAATTTCTTGTTTGATCAAGACCACATCTTCCATTTCAAAATTTCTCACTGTTTTGCTTATTTTTGGTTTTAGTGTTTTATCCTCTATTCTCTTTTCCATATCTTCTCTATTTATTTCTTTATTCGAGTACCATTTCATTCTGTCGATCTTCCTCCCAAATATAATCTCTGCTGGGCTTACTCCCGTTGTTTTTTGAACTGTTGCATTTAACGTATATTCTATTTCTGGCACTATATCAGCCCAGTTTTTCCTTCCTCCTTCATTCAATGACGCGTTAATATACTCTCTGATTGTTCTGAATTGTCTTTCAATAATACCATTCGTGTTATGGTGATATGGGCTTGAGAAAATTAATTCAATGCCAGCTGTCTTTGCTAGTTCTTTTATGCTTCTTGCTTCAAAGTTCTTCCCACAATCTACATGAAGTTCTTTTGGCGCTCCAAACTTTAATATCCATTTATTTAATAACGTCTCACTAATTGTTCTTTCGTCTTGCTTGTTTATGGCCGTTAATGAGATGTATTTACTATAGTGGTCAATGATTCCGCAAATATATTTCTTTTTGTTGAACGTTTCTTTCAATGGCCCACATATATCCATATATATCTTCTCGAATGGTTCTGTACTCTTTATTGTTTGAGTTTCCTCCTTTGTCTTGGTTGTTATCGTTTTCATTTTCTGACATCTTTCGCAGTTCTCAATTACCTTTTTTACTTCCGTTGCTAGATTTTCCATGTCGCAGTTGTTCTGGATATATTTTGTTACTTTCTGTGCACCTGCATGGCACAGCAATACGTGTACTTCTTTTATCATCCTCTGTCTATTATCTGACGGTATCCATATTTTACCTTGTTTAGTTAGTACCGTGTTGTTTTCCATTATGAACTTACAATCTTTATTTTCTAACTTATTCTTTATTTCTTGGATCTCCATATTGTCATTTTGCCACTTGTTATATCCGCCTTCTGCTGTTACTGTTAATATTCTGGTTTTAATTTTGCCGGTTTTTGCGTCTTCGTGTTCCATCATACACTGTACACATGTTCCGCATGTTTTCCTGGATAGCATATCCGCGTTTGTATGGCTTGTTCCTTTCCTGTATTCCATTTTAATATCCAGACTGCTTAAATAGTTGATCCATGTCTGGAATTGAGCCGTTATTGGTTTCTTCGTTGTTACCATAAACGTAATAGCTTTATGGTCCGTTCTCAGTACGAATCTCTTACCATATAAGTAGTGGTTGAAATGTTTACAAAAATAGTATATTGCCAATAATTCTTTTCTGGTAATGCAGTATCCTTTTTCGTGGCTGCTCATCGCATGTGAACCATATGCAATGACATGTTCATGTCCTTTTTCATCCTTTTGCGAGAGAACTGCTCCAATAGTATCGAAGCTCGCGTCTGTGTCTAATATAAATTCTTTTCTGAAATCTGGAAATACCATTACTGGGGCGGTTATCAATGCTTCTTTCATTTCCCCGAAAGCCTTTTCACACATCTCTGTCCATCTTATTTTCTCATTGTTTTTTCCGCATATACTTTCTAGTGCTCTTGCCTTCTTTGCATAGTCTTTTATGAACCGTCGATAATAGTTACAGATACCCAGAAAGCTCCTCAGATTCTTCACACATTTTGGTTTTTGAAATGATTGTATTGCTTCTATTTTAGTATTATCTGTTTGTATGCCGTCTTTATTTATTATGTGTCCCAGAAACTTCACTTCTTTTCTAAATATTTGACATTTTTCGGGGTTCAATCTTAGTCCTGCTGTTGCGATCTTCCCTAGGACTTTTCCAAATATGTTATAATGGTCTTCTTCTGTCTTTGTGAATATTAGGATGTCGTCTAAATATACCATCACTCCATCTTTCCACAAGTCTTTCAATACTTTCGTCATTAATTCTTGAAATGTTCCTGGTGCCGCTGCAATACCGAACGGCATCCTGTTAAAACAGAACTGTCCTTCTTTTTGTTGAGAATGCTGTTTTCTCTTGAGATTCTTTATCTAACTTCACTTGGTAATAAGCATTTCCCAAGTCGATTGAGCTAAAATATCTGGATCCGTGTAGGATGTCTAAAATTTCATCTACATTTGGCATTGGAAATGCTTGTCTTTCTGTTATCTTGTTTAATTGTCTGAAGTCTAGACAAAGCCTGATGTCTTTTTTCTCTTTCTTCCATACACAAACTAAAGGTGTGTTCCACGGTGAATTGCACTTCCTAATTATTCCGTTGTTTTCTAGATTTTTTATTGCTTCCTCAATCTTGTCTTCCAAATTTATTGGCTGACGTCTCGGTTTAATCATTATTGGCTCTCCTTTCGTGATGATCTTATGTTTTATCAGATTGGTACACCCAATGTCCCATTTATCTGCCATAAAAACATTCTTGTTTGCCTGAAATATTTCTAGCAGTCTCTTATTTCCGGTAACTTTTAAAACGTCGATGGCATGACGTAATCTTTCTTCATCCGTTATAATCCGCCCAAATCTAGCTTCTATTTCGCAAATGAAATCACTACGTTTTTCATGTTCTTCTAGTATACATTTCAATTCTATACCAAATAACCTTTGTAGTTCTACTCCTCCAATAATTTCTGGTATTAAATTCTTTACTATAATGAATGTTACATTTCTTTCCATTCTGCCCATTTTAACATTGATGTTTAGTTTACCCATAGTTTCTAATCTACTGTTGTTTGCACATCTTAGCGATTCCCTTGTTTCTAATATTTCGATATTTTCTAATCGATCAATTACAGATTTAGCCATCACATTAATTCGCGCTCCTGTATCCAATAAACAATCTACTTTCCGCCCTTGGATATCCAGTGTTGTACTCGGTCTACCTTGCATTATATTATATGTTATTACTGGACTTTTTTGTTCTTCTACTGACAAAATATTCTGCTCTCTAGTATCTTCTACAATTTCATTAATACACACGTCTCCATTTTTCTTTAGGAATTTGTAAATTTTCTCTATCGTTCTTTCCTCGTGTTTTACTACTTCATTTACTTTACACTCCTCTTTAAATTTTTTCTGACTTTCCTTATCATTCGACTTTTTAATTTCTACACTACTATTATTATTAATATCACGTTCAAAAACACTACAATCTTTATCAATCATACAATCATCATCCATACTTAAATTACACATACCGTTAGCATTCATTCTTTGGTTGAAATCAATCTTACTTAGTAAATTGCTCCGATCAATGTCCCGTTTGACGGAGCGTGCTCGTTTGGGTCATTCTCCCTGTGATACTCGTCTGGCTGGCTTGACTGTTTTGTATTCATCATCTCATCATCAGACTCGATAGCTGCAATATCTTTTCTGTTATATTGTTGGTTTCCCCATTGTCTTTGATGTACGTTCCTTGGTTGATACATATCTTCCCTTTGTTGATAGGTATTTCTTTGAATTCTTCCTCCTGACATCTTCCTTTGGTCTCGATCTCTTCCTTGATTTCGTCTTTCCATATTTGTGTAGCACTCTCTTTCTTTGTGTCCTCGTGCATTGCATCTATGACATTTGATTGTTGGCATTCTCTTCGTATGTGACCTTCAACACCACATGCATAACATTGAAATCTTCTTTTTATATTACATTCTCTGCTACTGTGTCCCGGTTTTTGACACGTCCAGCATTCTATCACTTTAACTCTTGTCTCTGGTTTCCATTCGTTGATTTCTCTCTTCGTGGCTCCAACTTGTACTACATCTCTATAAGTTCTTCCCCCAGTTGTAGGTCGTATTGATCTCACCGTGTTTACTTGTTCAATAACCTTGTTAACTTTTTCTATCTTCTTTATAGTTTCTTTAATTTGTTCCGCCGTTTTGAGATCTTTCATTTCGATTTCTTTCCTGACTTCTTTATCTCTTATACAATGTGTCAATAAACATTTCTGAATTTCTTCCTCATTCCAAGTGTGTGAGGCCAATTTTTTAGTCATTTTTGATATTTTCTCTATAAATATTTCCGCTGAATCGTTACCTTGCTCGTAGTTCAAGGCTTCTCTTAAGTCATCCATCAATGACGTTGGTCGATGAAAAGCTGCTCTTAATTTCTGTTCAACGGTTTTACCTTCTGCGGCTTCATATTCTTCAATCAAAGTCCTGTCCAGAAGTGTAATAACTAGTACCATTTGTGTCTTCACTGGTGTCTTCGTTATTTCAAAGAACCTCTGACATTCTTTGATAAATAATTCGAGGTCATCTCCTCTGTGGAATTTCTCTGGAAGTAATCTTCCAATAAGCAGATCCGTTGGAATGGTCGCCATGTTAGAAGCTATAACATTCAATTCTTCAGTCATCAAAATAAATTACTAAGACTATTAAATCCAAATTATATTTCAATAAAATCTGATTATATAAACAAATATTCTTGGGACATTTTCTAAATTTTAATTTCAACCAAATATCAACATACCATTGCATTCATACTTGAATTTCAATTTTATTAAAAATTATTTTATTTTAAAATTTCAATTATCATTTCAATTTTAATATCTTAAAATAATTTAAGTTTCAATTAAAACTTTACAAATTTTAATCGTGAACTAATTTAATTTAGTATTTTAATTTTAACTCCTCACAATATCCATGCCATTTAACATAGTATTGTTTATATTTACCAACATTCTTGGATTTTAATATCTTTTGAATTCTGAATACAGTAAAGGCTTCTATAACTTGGAGTTCTTGTTCGTAGAAATTTCCACTAACTTGATTGTTTTCCTCATCTTTGATAAAGTACATTACAGGATTCTGATTCGTATCAATTTCTGAGATTTGAAATACTTCATCGCTCTAATTGTTGTCGAAATTCTTGATGAATGGAGAAACACTGATTTTACTTATTCTAACGTGATTACCCACTTTATATTTAGGCTTTTTAATGATAGAATCAGATTGTTGTGATATCCAATTATCCATATTATTCGTTGAATAAACATCAATCGGCCGCATTCCATTTAAACCCCTATGTGGCAAATAATTGTAGCTATAAATTGCTTTCTGTAAAACATTTATCCAGGTTTTATTTCCTTTATATACGAAATATTTTTTCAAGCGATCTCTTAGAGTTCGATTAAATCTTTCCAGTGGGCAGCTTTAAATTGAGAAAATACAGAGTAATGATTTATTCCTTTTATAATTTCTTTAACTTTACTATTATAAAATTCTTTACCTAAAGAATAAATTTAATTTAATTAATTTATTTAATTGCATACCCAAATCAGTTAGTAAATTATGAGGCTTGCCATCAATAAATAATTCCTTGATTGCTTCAGCCATTTCATTGACCAATTTGGTTTTTGTTGGAATAGCACGAGCGAATCGACTAAATATATCAACACATGTCAAAATAAATTTGTATCCCTTATTAATTTTAGAGAATTGTTGGGCTCAGAGCCAAAATTAAAACAAAAATTACAAAACCAATTTAAACAAAAAGGTGAAAATTGTATAAGTTAAAACAAAATAATTAATGTCGTTTGGAAATTGTCAATATGGCTGCCGTAACATAAGCACTCACCGCAAGAAGATACCAAAAATAAAATAAAAACATATTAATTAAAACAAATTAAAAATATAACAAAAATTAAATAAAACAAATAATTAATTAAAATTCGGAAAAATGCCTACAGATGCAAAAAGAAACATACGAAAAATAAAATAAACTGCCAAAACCTTGCAAAATAAGGTTTAGAAAAAACACAGGCAGACGAGGCGACCAGAAAACAAAATATTGGGGTTTAAAAATAATATTTTAAGAAAATAATAATAAAAATAAAATCTAACAATAAAATATTAATATATCAAAAAATAAAGAAAAATATATAAAAAATTACAAAAATATTTTGAAATAAATAAAATAATTAAAAAGCCCTAAAAATGGCGAAAAATCGCCCATTGGTCGCACACAGGCACAAAAACACTATATATACGGCAGTCATTTTCATAATTTCTAACCGAATTTTAACAGACTGTCTTAAACATTTTTCAGTCAGGTAACTACTAGAAAAACTTTTAGACATTTTTAGACTAGCAGTGAATCATTCTTAGACCAAATTTTGTATGCCAACTTATGCCAATTTTTCAAATCTGGTTGCATGACTGTGGATTGTAAGTACTGTTATTTTTTGTGTAAATATATATTTCGAAGTCTTGTTACTTTGATTTTATTCTGGATGGTCGTGGAATCTTTTGGTGCCACTGACAAGTCCCCCTAAAATCTTATTTATAATAAGTATTGTAATAGATGGTCCATGGGACGGATCTCGGGCCGGCTAGTGGGTGAAAACCCTTAGTTGGGCTCTCGGGTCATGCCTCGTGGACCCCTCGGCAGTCCGCAGTCGGGTCTGGCGATAATGCACAGGACCGCTACGCAGGGCGCCGTTGTACACTCGGGGCGGCTACTGAAAAGTGGCCGGAACGAGTCGGAATAAAATTCGGGAAGTGCGACTTTAGTTAAGGGGAATAAAGTTTTGTAAGGAAAATTTAAAACTTCGTCAGGAAATTAATTGAAAAATCAAGTAGGAGAGGATAGGATAGTATAGTAATGCAAATTTGAAAGTAGTTTTCTAAAAGTTGAACGATATAATCTGACAGAAGAGAGTAGCATTTATTAAAGTGACCGCAGAGGGTTGTAACTACTTAAAATCATGGGAAATGTACCGGGAGTTAAAGAATTATTAATCAAATTTTAATATAGAGAAAGATAAAGGTAAATTAGGAAAATGTAGTCGATTCCGTGATTGAATAAATGAAATAGGAAATTTGCCGAAAAATAAGGGAGGAACGCTGCCCAAATTTTTGGAGAATACATTTATAAATGACGCGTAAAGATGATAAATAAGCATGGAAATTGTGGGAATAGACGAGTAAGGACCAGGATATAGAAAGAGAAAGACGTAAGACCTTCCATCGGCAGTCCAGAACCCGAAAGTGAAAATTTCATGAGGAGTAGTTCTAGAAATGGAGCTCACCTGCTCATGAATTTTCAACCCTTATGTACATTACCAACATGGAAATCACCATGGGTACATAGGAGGGATAGAATAATAATCTTGCTGGCGTTTAGGGGGTAGATACACAAAAACCCTAGAAAAAATAAATAAAAAACAACCCCATTCGCCAACAGAATGGTATCATTTCCATCAAATCCATTTGTCATAAATCATCAACTCTTATAACTACGGGTTTTGAATTTCTTCAACATTGGTTTATTTAAACTGTACGCCATTTGCCCAGATAACCAATACTGAGTTTCTTTCTTTGAATTAACTACTTCCTTCGCCAGTTTTCTTACACCACCAAAACCAGCGGGATGTTTTGGATTTGTCCATACTTTTTCGATCTTTTTCACTGTGTTTCGATTTTTGGTTAATGTTTCCTTCATTATTACAACAAGTTGTCAAAATATTTAAATCTAAATTATGTTTATCCCGTAATGAATTCTTGGTACCCATTAAGAAGTTAATGATGAAATTGCGCTTATTGCAGATAATACTATTGGAATTAATGCACCCAAAAACCAACCATTTTGTTTATATATTACTTTTCGCATCAGACAACGATTCTTAGTGTTCACTAAAGATAAAAGTGATCTTTTATGCTTTTGATCTTTTTTTAACTTTAGTGATGTTTACATTACCACGAACTACATTAACAATAACTTCAACTAGATCATCTATAACAAATGAAGGAAAATTCTGTAAAATATTCATTCTTTTATTATTAGGGCCTTCATCAAGGCATTAAAGTATGGTCGACTACGTTCAACTTTCATATTAAATACATTTTTCATCTAGTTGTTTTGTTTATATTTTAATCCACTTTTTATCTTTAACAATCTTTTTACTCGTTTTTATTATTTTACGTTTAGTGACCCTTTTCTTTGTAACTTTTTTCTTTGTTGATTTTTCACATTGAACAATAACTTTTTTAAACGTCATTTCAAGTAATTATTTTCAGATTTCAATTTTGTTTATAAATCTTAACACCTTTCTCATTGAAAATATCAGTTCTAATACGTAATTCATCAAGACATTGTTGTGTAAAGTCAAAGAACAAATATTCGTGGGGAACCTTTGTTGCATCTTGAAACGAATCAATTAAAAATTAAGATAAGCTTGTCTAGCAAGAAAATCTATAATGGTTGCATCTCGAGGGTTTTTAAAAATAACCGAGTATTGTATATTTAAATTACGAATTCTATGACCGCCCCCTTGATGAAACAAATTTTCAGTAATGAAAATAACAGTAACTCCAATATGTCGAGCAATTTTTGTAAATAAATTATTAAAATCCTTTTCTTTATTAGCTTCCTGGTATAGATCATCGATAATAATAACATCGCCTTGATGTAATCTAGATGACCAATTTTTATCAAATCCTTTAATTATTGTCATTTTCAATTTACAGAATTGATTTTGAGTAAGTCAATGTTCTTCATCAGCTCCTCTATGCCAATATATTTTGTTGAATTTTGATTTGTACAAGTTCGATTGCAATAAATTGCATACAAATAAAGTCTTTCCACAACCACTTGGTCCAACTACTTAATATACAGCATCATTTCTTAATTCCATTTTATTATTAATTATTTATTTAATTGTTTATATTTGTTTTAATTTTTAGAATTACTTGAATTGAAATTATTTGAAAATGTTGAGTAACATAAATTATAAAGGAAGATATTCTATACCTGATATGAAATTCCCATTTGGAAAACCACAGCAAATTGTAGATCGATCAGGTAAGTATCCGATAATATTTTTCAGATCGAGGAAATGTCGGTTAATGGGATGTAAGCAACCTCTAAAAACTAGGAATTTGAAATATAATATACATGATTTAAAATTCAATCAATCACTGTAACAATCGATATTGGAAAATTTATAAATCTATATGAATTACAAAGAAAGGTGAATTGTATATTTGAACCAGAAATATTTCCAGCATTACGTCTTCAAAAATATAATCCGTCATGTGTCAATATATTTTCAAGTGGGAAAGTAGTAATATTCGGAATAAAATCCTTGGATTATAATGATTATGTGGAAAATATTAAATCAGAAATAACTATGTTAATAAATTAATAAATATTTTGTTTGAATTTGTTTCATTTATTAAGTATTAAAAAATGTCAAAAGGTAAATCATGTAAATTTAAATATATATTTTATTTTATTATTTAGTTTATCTCTTTGAAGTAATTTTAAAGAAAATTCAGGAACTTTATCCAAGAATTAAAAATACGTTGGATTATTGCGCACCAGAGTTTCTCGCAACAAAAATTTACCATTTCACAGGGATTAACATTGAAGAACTTCTCGAGATTCACTATGACAACGTTCAGGGATCTGGTGACCGATGTGTTGCAAATTGCATTGTTTGTAAAGATAGTATGAGAGTAACATGTTCAAATGAATGTCCATGTTGCCACAATTTCAGACGTGACCAAACAATCCATATTTTGTTGGCCGAAATGCGTAAAGCATATTACTCGGATATTTTTGATTTGAAATAAAAATTAATCTTTTTTTGTTATTTTTACAATTCAAAATTTATCAATGATTTATCTTTTTTACATTGAAAAATTATTAATAGACTTACAATTAAATTTTAAAAATAAATTAAAAAAATGTTAATAATAATAAAATAATAATAATAATAATAATAATAATAATAATAATAATAATAATAATAATGTAAAATAATTAATTAAATAAAAATAATAATATTAAATGAAAAAAAAATTATTATTTAATTCACTTCATTAAAACAATCAATTAAATTTAATAATAATATAATTAAAATATAAATAAATAATATTATTGACTTAAACAAATAATTAAAGTAAATAAAAAAACTCATGATTTTTAGTCGACAGGCGATTTAAGCCAATTTTATTTTTATGGGTTTTTAAGTATAAAAATATATTTAGGCTTTTATTTGATATTTTTAGGTTCTTTAATCAAGTTTGAACAAATTTTATTCATAAATACTCCTCACTATAGTATGACTAATCATAGGCGATTTAAGCCAATTTTTATTTTTAGGCTTTTTAATCGAGAAAAAATATTTAGAAATTTTTATCATGAATTAAAAAACATTTAAACAAAAAATTATATTAAATAAAAATTGCATTAATTAAAACAAATAATTAAAAATAAATTTCATTCATTAAAACAAATAATTTTTAAAAATTTAACCCCCCTACCCTGAAAATTTTTTTAGGGGGGGTCTCTGTTTTTTTGTTTTTTTCAAGCCAAATATCCACGGGGCATAGTCCTCATATTACACTACTTATATCCTAATATACTTCTACAATTCCTATGTCTATTTGTCATCTTTACCCATTATTTATAAAGGTATCTTTCAAAAATTTGAGCAGCATTCGGGCCTTATTTTATGGTAATTTTTTTATTTCATTTAATTAATCAATATAATGGCTGCACTTTCGTCCTAGTTTACCTCTTGTCTTTCCCTGCATTTCAAATCTGATTACCAGTCCATTAACTCCAGACGCTTTTTCCTCATTTTATCGTGGCTACTACAACTGATGTTGCTGTCGAGCGCAGTAGGGTGGAATAATGTGACCTGTGGATCAGGACCTTTGCACGATTGCCAGAACGCGCCTTGATCACCAAGGAATCGAGAACAGTTTATCCGGCACTACAACCAGCTAAACTTAACTAGCTAGTCGAGCAAACCAATCAACTTTCTCAAAAATCTATATCAATACATAAATGTGAATCAAATTTAAGGATACCTGTCAACAGATGTAAAAACATCCGCGGATGTCCTAATTAAAAGTTAAAGAGAGGCATTTGAGCATAAAAGAAACTAGTTAGAAAAAATTAAAACAAAAGGATAAAACGAAAACATTCATTGAAAATTTACCATAGAAAAATTTACGATTACATTAAAATTCAAGTTAAGTTGAAAAAGTGTTTTCAGTTGTTAACTGATTAATTGGATAACATTTACAAGTCTTTAAATAGCGTTTTTTGAGTTGGTGTGTTTGTAACTATGTCCGTGTCTGCATACATTTGTTTTTATTGTACTGTAATTTCTATTTTTAGTAACAGAATTCTATTTTAATTTAATTAAATAATTTTTTTAACATGAAATTCATATTTTAATTTTTTATTAATTCTTTTCCATAATGTTTCGATATTCATCATGGAAGATTTAATTATGGCTCTTTCATTTGATAATTCAAGCCAAAATTAATTCATTTATTGAAGAATCATGGTCTTTCGTTTGTAAATTCAACCACAGTTTAAGCTTTTTTCTTTATTTCTCCATGATTGATTTGCAATTTAAGATAGTGGTAGGTTCCTGGGTGTTGAAAATTTTGCAACTATATGGTTGTTACCCAGAAAACCCCATACAAATATTTTTCGCTTACCACTCAGCACCCGTTGGAACTGTGTTCAAGTGGGTTGATCGTCCGCAAAAAGTGAGCGCTATTACTAATGCTATAATAGACCAAACGATCCATGAGTCCAATGAGCTGCCGATAGAAGGCCTGTGTTCGATTTTGATGTTAAGGTCCCATTATTTTCCTATCCTATTTAAATGTTTATATATACTGTGCTATCATTTATCTTGATACCCATTCACATAGTCCATAATCCATTTTAAATCATAAGTCAATGGTCGCACACTAACTGAGAGTTGTCGTGTTCAGACAAAACACTTACCAGTGATAATTGCCTGAATGCACGGCTCTAAGCTTGTTACACACCAACTAAAAATTCAGACAGAAAATTTTTCTGAAAAATAAGACTGAAATTTTGTGAAAACACATCAGTATATATACCTATAATTTGACCTTAACCTTGCGTGTTATTTTTATTGCGATTAAACAAAGTTTGATCTTGCAATTATGTGTTATCTAAATCTAATTTTTATTATTTTCTTAATTTAAATTGACAATTTATTTCTAAAATTTTTTTAATTGAATTTCTCTAACCAAAAATATTTTATTTTAATTCATTTTATTCATTAATTTTCTACTTTTATATAAATTGTCGTTTTTCGGTCAAATTTTCTTGTTTTTATTTTACTTTTTTAATTAAATTTCATGTAGTTCTTGATGCATTTTGTATTTATTTTATTTTACTTTTGTGTTTTTGGATTTTATATTTATTTATGTTCTCTCAAATTTTAAGGTGTTTAGTTGATGTTGTATTTTAAGTTATCTTGGTGCTGGGTTTTCGTGCTATATAACTGGTACATTTAAACAATTTTCAAGGCCGTTTGTGTTCTGTCCCAACAATGGCGATAATTACTCACTATTTATTAATTTTATTTTAAATAAATAATTCGTATTTTCCTTGGGTTTTTATTTTATTTAAACGTGTATTATTTATTCCTTTAGTGTCTTTTCTTGTTTTATTTTGTTTTAATTGGTGTGACATAATGAGTTTTTAATGATCTTGATGCGGTTTCCATGCTATGAATTTTGACGCATTTTTTTTATAAATTGATTAATTACAATTAATTAATTAAAATTTCCAGCTCTTGCTCAATAGTTAACTTATTAATATCAGTTATTGATATCATTAATATGTTGGTGTATCTTAGAAAATTTAGACAATTATTATACTTACACCTATAGGTAATATTTGAGCATCGAGTTTTTTGATTATCATCCTGTTTTGCTCATATTTATTTCACTTAATCGGCAATTAATATAGATTACTATTGGATTTTGACCTCACCCAAACCCATTTCAACAAAAAACATTTTTCCTAACCACACTTGTCCTTAATTTTTGACCATTAAAATAAAAACGTTAAAAAATAAAACGTTTTCGATCCTTGAATGTCAAAATTTTAAAATTTTCGTTAAAATTTGTCCATGACATGCACACTTATACTTTTTTCTTTCCCTTTCCAATATTATTTTTTTTGGTTAAATGATCAATTCAGATCCAGTTGTTGGAGTTAACACAATTCACAAAAGTAAAATGGAAAATCAATAAAAACATTGATATTCGAAATAATAATTAAAAAGGAAAAATCAATTAAAATTTTAAAATAAATATTTATCGGGGGAAACGGGTATGTGCGGATGCCAAATGACGAGACGAATCCAAATATAATAAAATTAAATCGATTGAGGGTTCCCCAGAAGGAAATATTTAATAAAAATAGAAATTAATTAAAAATTAATTGGCTAATGGGAAACCCAGGCTAATGGGAAGTCCGAGCATACATAAAACCCGAACAGTGTGAGAAACCCGGAACGTTAACAAATTTTCTAATTACGGAAAACGAAATTGGTTGACGAAGGAAACCCTGGATAAAAGGGGAACCCGCCACCAAAATAATTAATGTAAACAAATGGAAACCCCGGGAACCCAGAAATAACTAATTTGGTTTTGGGAAAGAAAGATGTCAAAATGCCAAAACCAATTTAGTTTGCGGGTGACCTGATTTGCGAGATGAGTATAAAAGGAAAAGGCAGATCAACAAAATTGCCAGTTGGTCGAAGAGAATATTTCAGAGAGCGGAGCAAAGGAGATAATAAGCTTAAAGATAAATCAATCAGCCAAACAAATTAAATTCTTGCGCACCAGACAGGGATATCTACCTATGGAAGACATATCACTACGCATTTAAATATTGTGGAATCGTGCAGAGTAATTGTGTAGAGTATTGTGAATTGAATCTGTTGGATGATGAGGGTAGACCCATCACCACATTTGTCCTGAACAAGTACTACAAGTCGGGGCCTGGCAAGTTCAGAGTGAACATATATGCTGAGGAACGGGCATAAAACAAATAAATCCTCAAGATGCAGAATCACAAATCAATGTCAATCCCCAATATACAGAATCCCAGCAGAACAAATCAATATTCGAACAACCAAATCTATTCCCTGTGTATCGAACAATTATTATTTTTTAAAATATCGTAAACAATTGTTATTATTTAATTGATGAACAACAATCATTTATTGGTGTTGATAT
Organism: Schmidtea mediterranea; assembly: GCA_022537955.1. NCBI lineage: Eukaryota > Metazoa > Platyhelminthes > Tricladida > Dugesiidae > Schmidtea > Schmidtea mediterranea. The sequence goes on along the minus strand of CM039679.1, from coordinate 28,011,491 downwards.
TTATTTTATATTTGTAAACAATTTTTATAACAGTATCATTTTAGTAACAATTTGATGTGGAATTTTAAGTTGATATTTATTTTATATTTGTAATAAACTTTTAAACAGTAACAATTTAATGTAGATATCTAATTTTTATTAATTAATGTCGATAACTAATATATTTATTTTTCTTGATATTTTTTAAATCAATGAACAAATTAAAAAGAAATCAATGTTTAAATAAATAAGACCGAATTTTAAACTTAAAAAAAGAAATCAATGTTTAAATAAATAAAACCAAAATTTTAAATAAATAAAAATTATTCCCTTCTGGTATTAAATAAATAAGACCAAAATTTTTTAACCATTAAATAAATAAAATAAATTATTAAATAAATAAAAAACTTTTTTTGCTGATAAGATATTTCAGTATAAATACTGGAGTATTTTTCAGTTCAATTGCCCTTAAACTTTTAACCAAAAAAGAAGCGGTCTTAAAAAGGAAATCTTTTTAAGATCTTAAACTCGAACAGATAAAGTTCCACACGATTTTTGCACGCACTTACATAACACGCACCTACACACATTCTAACACTTACACAACAAGCACCAAAGTAGATAGATATGTCACCGCTAGACCATGTCACCACTGGACCACATACCCCCCTCCCCCACCCCCCCGGGAAAAAATTTTTTTTCGCGCTAAGTCCAAAAGTACAAATTTTTTAAAAGTACAAAAATTTTTTTAAACAAAGACAATGACTCATTCAAGGTCATTGAAACAAAGACCATGACTCATCAAAAATTTTTAAACAAAGACCATGACTCATTCAAGGTCATAGGATGACTCATCATATATTTTCAAGGTCATTGGATGACTCATCAAAATTTTAAAACAAAGACCATGACTCATACAAGGTCATTGGATGACTCATCATATTTTTTCAAGGTCATTGGATGACTCATCAAAATTTTAAAACAAAGACCATGACTCATACAAGGTCATTGGATGACTCATCATATTTTTTCAAGGTCATTGAAACAAAGACCATGACTCATACATTTTTTTTTCCAAAATTTTTCTATGTTTAAAAGTACACGATTTCCTATGTCACCGCTGGACCAAAAAAGATAGAATATTTTTCGAAATTTTTTCAAAATTTTTTCTATGTTGAAAAGTACAAATATTTTTTCAAGGTCACGGATTTTTTAATCATTTTTTAATTATAATATATCTACTTACTTTTATAAGTAGTATATATTTTGTAAATTTAATTTTATTATTATTTTATAAAATATTATTATTTTTATTATTATGTTTATAAATATTATTATTATATATTGAAAACCGAGACATATACAACAAATTTATTATAAAGAGACAATTCTACTATAGTAGTATTGTCTAAGAGCTTTATTCAAAGCCCATTCCACATACTTCCGATATCGGGCGGCGCAGCAATGACATCCATCACCACAAGGGTATTCGGGTTCCATATCTTTTGACAAATTGTTTTGTTCGATATCCCATAGGAACTCATCTATTACAGTAAATATCCATATTGATGTATGATTGAATATCAAGTCTGGAATTATTGATGCCGGCTTATCCATGATTCCATGTATTTCTGGATAATAGAATTGCAGACGTTCTTTAATAACTTTAAAATAATCATCTAAAAGCAAGTAATAATAATAATAATAATATTAATAATAAATTACCGTAATGTTTAATTTCATTCATAGCTTGAACTGCGCTCGGTACAACCATTTTAATGATAAAAAATGAAATAGCAATTACTTTTATACTAATTTAGAGACACACACACACACATCTTTAGCTATAAACAATAAATATTAATTTATATAGATTTGAAAATGATTAAAGAAATTTTAATAATATTATTAGTTTTTAATATGGCCAACTCAATTGTTGTAACCGTTCAAGGTAAAAATTCAACAAGATGTGTATGTCCTGATACCGCTGTATTGATGGATATTTTGTATATGATAGATAGACCTAGATATTTGAAAACTCTAGTCAAAAGATTATCTGAAAGCATGAGTAATTTAGAATTCCGATTTGAACATACATATGAGACTTTAAAAAGAGCTAAAAACGAATTATATGATGATATTATATATCTAAATAAGACCATTGGTACTATCAAAAATGAATTAAGAAAATCAATATTAGAATTGAAAGAAAATCGTAAACTTAATGAAAAAATGATGAATCAAGTTCAATATAGTATAAAATTTTATTCTAATAAAACAACTGATCAGTTCAATCGTATAATGAAATTACAACAACAACAACCGGTTAACAGTGGTGGCAACAACTTGAAAGAAGTTAACAGTGCCAACAAATCATCATTGCCATTTCCATTATATATTTTTACATATTTTCTTAGTATTACATGATTCTGATTGGTCGAATATAGTATAAATAAGCTTACACTTTCAAATATTTTTATAAAATGCCAGAAACTAAATTTTTTATAACTTTGTTGAATGAGCTGGTCTCTAATAATAGAGAAGAAGATGAAATCATTAAAAACATGAAATTTATGGTAAACCGTACCGAGAAAATCGTTGAAGACATCCCATTCGATTATGAAAAAATTCTCAATTTGCCACCATTGGAGAGAAAGAAGGCATTCCAATCAATATTTAGTTACATGTTTGATGAAAATAATAAATGGATGCGAATAATAGTAGGATTAATGTACATGAAACACATGATATTAAAATCTGGATCCGACTATGAAAATTATTTCCAATGGTCTATAGAGGTATATTACTTTATATTGTTATTAATTTATTATTATTTAGGTGATAGAAACAAAAATTGATCCGTGGGTAGAATCAAACGGTGGATGGACAACGATTATTCAAGTTGCCGCAGAAGCCAAACGCTCTGATATTTATATCGAGAATTGCAAATTTTTATTAAAACTATTCACTGGAGTATCTGTCTTATATTTATGTAACAAAGTTTATCGTAGATTTTAATAAATATTTCTTTGTTATTATTATTAATAAAAAACTGTATTTTAAAGATTTATTGATTATTACATGTACATTGTTCATCACCACAAGATTCTATCATAATATTTTCTATAACATGATCAATACAATTCTTAAATTCGGTAGGCTCATCTTTTTCGGTAGCTTCTTCAACATCATTAATATTTTCTTCAGTATCTTCAGTATCCTCAATAATTTCTTCAGAATCATTAATAATTTCAGTATCTCCATCATTAATAATTTCAGTATCTCCATCATTAACAATTTCATCACTCTGACATTCAGATTCGCAATCCGATTCTTTACTCAATGCTTCAACTAGAGTCAACATATCTCTAATTTTTACACCGGTTATTTCTTCAAGTTTATCAAACAAAAAGTTTATTAAATATTCTAAACCTAAATTAATTAATTATTTTATATTTTATATTTTACCTTTTTCAGACATCATTTTAACAGTATTTTAAAACTACTTATAATTTTGTTTATAGAATAACAAAGAAACATTAATACATTTATTAAACACTAAACACTAAAATAACTGTGAAAGTCTAGCAGTAACAATTTTCCAGATTGGAGAAAGCACATCATTTTGATCAGCTTTATATCCTTGGATTGTTATTGTTAAATACCAGTTTTCCTGTTCTTTGAAACCTATTTCAGTAAATGCATCATAATATTTGGTATATTGACTCGTGAAGAAAGCATTTTCATTGCATTTTAAATTGGAATTGATCTTTTTGAACGTATTATCAATATCCTTGATATCTAACATTGATAGAGTGCAAGCGAGAGATTGAAATTGAGTCTTATTGAGTTTGACCGGATTTGCCAATTGCATATTAATAGGCTCCTTTAAAAAATACATTTTATAATTGTGGAACATCTGAACTGGTTGGACGCTTATTTTCTTGGTCATATTTGATTTATGATTTTTATAAGGTGGTGACGCACTTTTATACCCTTGACAGATACTGATTAACCAATCAGAATCATGCATGTTAAGTGCATGATAATTGCATGTTAAGTGCGTGACTCTATGTAAATTAACCCGTTGAGTTTTATGATTTTACACATATCATCTATATAAAATGTATTATTATTAATATTATTATTATTATTATTATTATTATTACTATTATTATTATTATTATTATTACTATTATTACTATTATTAATAAAAACAAATAAAACAAATTATTACCAAAATAAAACTAACAACAAAATAAAACTATTACTATTATTACCAACACTAACAAAAATAAAACTATTATTATCAACACTAAAACAAAACAAAAAATAAAATTCAAAACATTTATTTTCGAAAAAGTTGGTATTTCGAAGAATTTCTAACTGATTTTGCCAGGCACCATTCCACATAGCGCTGGTATCGAAAATCGCAGCAGCTACACCCCAGAATGCAGGGGTATTCGGGTTCCATCTCCTTTGGTCTTCTGTCAAGCTTAATATCCCATAGAGCTTGATCAATTATGTTAAAAATCCATATGTTGGTGGTTGTATAGACCAAATCTGGAATTACTGATTCAGGCTGGTCTTTGACTATTGCTCTGAGTTGAGGATAGAAGAAGAATAACCTTTCCAGTAATACGGCCTGATATTTATCTGGAAACAAAGATATTAATATTAATAAATAATAAATAATAAATTTACCATAATTTTCGATCTCTTTTTTGCTTAATTTTGTACTCGTCATCATAATATTTTCCATTTTAAAAATGAAATAAAATGAATAAGCAATTTGTTTTAATCAATCATTAGCCAATCAGATATCGACCAATCCGGTGATTTCATTTTGTATGTCACAAACAATATTTTGTACTCTAGATTTCGCACCCCTAATATGACTATTTTGCCACTAGCAAACACGTTAACACACATTGGGTTGTATTTTAAAAGCCTCAGTGCAGGAAATAATTCTGGTTCGAACATACAAAGACATTTTGTTGACATGTTGTATAGATTGATAGATTGTCCTATATCCATGGTAACTGTAATTGACTGTATTTTAAGATCCTTTATTCTATATTGTAATTTATTGACATCTAAAGGTTTCTTACATCCCATGATTCTGCATTTGCCTGATTTGAAAAATATTATAGGGTATTTTCCACTCCTATCTACAATTTGCTGGGGTTTACCATTTGGAAACGTCATTTTTGATACATCGAAAGTTCCTTTATAATTTATATTTGATAACATAATTAAACAATAATGAAATATTAAGCTATATATATGAGTTTTTAGGAAGAGTTCATTAAATCATATAATATAAACAAAAACCTATAATTATACAAATTAATAATGGACCTAAGAAATGATGCTGTATATCAAATCGTCGGCCCAAGTGGTAGTGGTAAAACTATGTTTGTGTGTAAATTACTGAAATCTAATTTATTTCAAACCAAATTCAACAAGATTTATTGGCATAGGGGTGCAGATGAAGAACATGGATTAACTCAGGATAATTTCTGTAAATTGAAAAACATGAAAATAGTAAAGGGTTTCGATAAAAACTGGTCAAGTCGATTAAGGAAAGGTGATGTCATCATTATTGATGATTTGTATCAGGAAGCTAATAAAGAAAAGGATTTTAATAATTTATTCACAAAAATCAGTAGACATGTTGGTGTTATTGTGATCTTTATTACTCAAAATCTATTTCACCAGGGTGGTGCACATCGAACAAGGAATTTAAATGTTCAATATTTAGTTATTTTCAAGAATCCTAGAGATGCAACAGTTATTGATTTTCTTGCTCGACAAGCATACCCTAATAATCGTAATTTTCTCATCAGTGCATTTCAAGATGCTACAAAATCACCACATGGATATATATTTCTTGATTTCACACAACAATGTAACGATGATTTACGGGTAAAAACAGATATTTTCAATAAAGAAGGTGCCATGGTATATAAACAAAGTTGAAAACTTTAACATGTAAAAATGTTTATGAAATCCAGGCTTAAAAATATCCGAAAACTTAGACATAATATTAAAAAGACTATAAAGAAACGTGTTCCACCAAAAACTAGTTATACACCATCTAAAAAACTAATAACCAAGAATTACCCTGCAATGAATCTTATTCGAAAAACATTATTAAAAAGAGTAAGAAAAAAGTTAAAATTGTTAAAAATCATAGGAGTTTCCCATATTTTAATGCATTGTTAAAGGCTTCGAGTATGAAAAGAATGTCTATTTTACAATCATTTCCAACTTTTGTTGTCGATGATTTACTCAAAATTCTATTAAAAGTAGTTAGAGGTAAAATTAAAATCAGTAATTCTAAAAAACTAGTATTGAATAAACATCGTAAGCCTTTGTTATCGCTAGTAAATAATAAAAATCGTAAGCAAATGAGAAAAATCATATATAAACAACAAGGTGGTTTTATCGGAGCAATGTTACCATTAGCATTATCATTATTATCACAATAAACGATGGGTCAATCATTACCAAATGTTAAATTAAAATTTAAATCATCTTGTTGTAATGGAGAAGATTTGGACGAACCCAGAAGACGAAGCAGGTTTCGGTGGAGTGGCAAAGTTAAAGAAAGAGTCCCAAATTCGAAAAAGGAAACGCAAAAGTGGTTGTCAGATCAGCTTGCGTACAGTTTAAACAAACCGATGCGGAAAAGATTTCCAACGAGAGCTTATAAGACATTCGGTATTAATGATTTATGGCAAATGGATTTGATGGAGATGATACCGTATTCGAAAATTAACAAGGGTTATAAATATATTTTAACGTGTATCGATGTTTTCAGTCGTTTTGCCCGCGGTCTACCAACAAAGACAAAATCTGCAGAGGAAATATCTAAAGCAATTAACTCAATGTTTAAAAATGGACATCCAGACAATTTGCAAACCGATTTAGGTATTATTATTATTATTATTATTATTATTATTATTATTATTATTATTATTATTATTATTATTATTATAGGCAAGGAGTTTTACAATAGTAAAGTTAAGCAAATCCTGGATCGGCTCAAAATAAATCATTATTCTGTACATTCTCAATACAAAGCCGCACATGTTGAAAGATTTAACCGGACATTGAGGGATAGATTGAAGAAATATTTCGTGCATCAAGGTAATAAAATATGGATAAATGTATTACCGAAAATACTTGTTAGTTATAATAATTCATCACATCGAGGTCTGAATGGTTTGAGACCCGTAGATATCAGCTCAAAAACACGAGTACAGTCTAAGAAAGTTGCTATTACAAAACCAAAATATAAAGTTGGTGATCACGTTAGAATTAGTAAAATATCTGCTTCACCTTTCATCAAAAATTTCGATAGTAATTGGAGTGATGAGGTATTTCAAATTACTAAAATTAATACTAAACAGAGTCCTGTAATGTATGTTATTAAAGATAGTGATAACAATGTAATACAAGGGAAATTCTATGAACAGGAATTACAAGTTATTTCCAAACCTACAGTGTTCAGAATTCAGAAAATATTGAAAACTAAAATGGTGGGTAAGGATAAACAATACTATGTCAAATGGCATGGATATCAAAAACCCTCGTGGATATCATCAAAAGACCTAGTAAAATGAGTTTCTATACAATTTTACCGAGTAATAGTTGCCCACTAATCCATCCGGAAAATCAAGCGAGTAAATTTATGGTTGATCTTCAAAATCCTATGTATTTACATGGAAATTGGGAAGTTGCTTTGCAAGACTTTACATTTGTGTACAATACATTCCCATTTTATAGTCATTGTAAAATCGGTTACAAGAAACGTGTTCCCAAAACCTGTAGTGGTATTTTCACAATCAATAATTTTGAACGATATTGTCATATTCCGAATCAAATTTTAGATGAAAATAGTGGCATGTTTTTTAAAGATGGATTGAATGTTAGTTGTGATTTTAGCCCATTTACAATAAAGTTTGAAAGTATTGAGGATGCCAAGCGAATGGGTAGTGATAAGATTAACATAGTTGTTCCTGGTACTGAATACCAAATACGTTTCAAAACATTTGATGAGAAAAGTGTAACGATCGAAAACATCAAAATATCTGTATCATATATTAATGAGGTGGAAGATACATTTACATTTACTAATGATTTATATATTGAAACCCTTGAAGAATTACATAAATATATTTCATTAAATTGTTTACACATATTTAAAACTATTGAATTTCTTAAAGATGGAATATGTAAATTCAGTCTGAATAATAATATTTGTGAAGTTACATTTGATAAAAATTTGGCTAATACATTGGGATTAGATAAGCAAACATATCGAGCAAGTGCTTTTGGTGTACGCAAACCAAAAATAATAAAACTTCATAGGCAAATGTTCATATATACTAACATCATCGATCCTATAATTGTTGGTGATTCTTTGGTTCCTCTATTGAAATCTGTTTGGGTTGATAAACATGACCAGGATGAAGTTGTCAATATAAATATCGATAATCCCATGTACTTACCGGTATCAACATCATGTATAAACAATATAGAAATAAATATTCGTGATGATAGTGGTAAATTTATTGAATTTAGTAAAGATACAAAAACTCATTTGACATTACATTTTCGTAAATTAGATGGCCAATAACGATATTATTAGTATGTATAGTGGTAGCCAAAGTGGTGGCGAATTACCATATTTTATTGGTAAACAGTATGGATCAGGTTGGTTGAGAACAATTGGTAGATTTGCACTTCCTATTCTTAAACGCCTTGGTAGTTTTGGCATGAAAACTGCTAAAGATGTGATAATGAATGAGCAGAAAATATTACCATCGCTGAAATCAAATGCATTATCCGAGTTAGGGAAAGTTCTACCTAGTGTTGCAGGTATGTTTCAAAAACAAGAACCTGCACCGGCACCAGCTCAAAAACGTAAAAGACATCATAAACATATAAACAAACGAATGAAAGGCCATGGAACTATATTTCAAAAATGATTTGTGGTAAATCTGAATTGTGCTTATTTGATAGACCATCTCCCCAGGCGGTAATTGAAATGGGGGCCTTTGAAGATGTATTCCCGATGAATTCTATTATGGATAGTAGAACTGATATTGAATTTTATATAAATGGTTCCCAAACTGAATATCTAGATTTGAACGATACATTGTTAACTGTTCAGGTCAAAGTTGTAGATAAAGATAGAAAACCGTTGGGTGAACCTAGTGATGTTATACCAAACAATTTCTTGTTTCATACGCTTTTTAAAGATGCAGTTCTCGGATTTAATAATATCAAGATTGAGGGTGGTAACAGTACATATATTCACAAAGCTCTAATAGAAACTATTATAAATTACAATAGCGATACTAAAAATACATGTTTAACTCCTATGGGTTATGGTAGTGATGACGATAGGAAAAAGTGGATTAAAGGATCGAAATTATTTACCATGTGCTCATCATTACAACTCGATTTTATGGATCAACCGAAATATTTACTCCCAGGTGTTAATGTGCACATTAGATTGAAAAGATCTGATTCGGCATTATCACTAACAAGTGCCACCACAGCTCCAATTCTTCAATTAGTTGATGCAAAATTATTGGTAAGAAGAGTTCGTGTTGAGCCCTCTGTATTAGCTGGTCATCAACTGGGGCTTAATTCTAAACATGCAATATATCCATTGAAAACAAAAGAAATTGTTCAATTTGCTATTGCTAAAGGTTCAGCTTCTTTCTATAAGGAACAAATATTTGGAGATAGAAGAATGCCCAACTTTATATTGGTAACATTTCAAAGTGAATCTCAATATAATGGATCATACTTAACATCGTGCTCAATTTTCAAAAACTTTGGAGTAACATCGCTAACTTTATCGAAAAATAGTGATTATAGAGAAACATATACTCAAGATTTCGAAAATGATAATTATTGTGCTACATATATGCAGAGTATAGTTAGAAATATGGGTTATTTGGATAAAAACCTTAATTGTGGTATAACTCTTGATGATTTTAAAAGCAAATATCCATTCTTTACATTTGTTTTGGCACCCGATTTTGATTTAAATCAAAGTCAATTACCTCAAAATGGAAATTTACGATTAGATATAAAGTTTGCTAAAGCTACAACTGAACCGGTACATGTTGTAATATATGGCGTATTTGAAAACGAGGTTCAAATAACTGCAAACAGAACAGTATTGGTTTGAACAAACATTATTGGTTTGAATGGTATAAATGTATAGATAATATAGGATAATTTGTCATGGAGTAAGTTTTTAAATGTATTATTAATATTATTGATGTAGTTCTGTTCAGGTCTATCGAATTGGAAAACAAATACTAGGACATGAATTTTTAGGGGTTTTTCCTCTTGATAAAATTCCATATTTACGTAATAATCAAGCCATAATCGTCAATACTCAATCGTCTCATCTCGGTGGAGAACATTGGTTAGCAATATATATGAAACCTAGCAAGATATTAGTATTTGATCCTATGGGTTTCTATTATCCGGCTTTAATGGTTTCGAAACTTCAAACAATGGGTAAACCTATTGTCTATAATAAAACTATGTATCAAAAACCATGGACATTAACATGTGGTCAACATTGTTTAGCTTGGTTATTATCCAAGCGATTTGATGATTAATAAATGTATTAATGTTTATTGTTATGTTTTAACTATTAATATTTTTTATTTTTTATTATTATTATTATTTTTATAAATATTTTATTATTATTATTATTATTATTATTTTTTATTATTATTTATTATTATTTTTATTATTATTATTATTATTATTAATTAATTAATGGTCACAAAGACAGTGCGTGATCACAAAGACAGTGCATGATAAGTGCATGATCATCACATGATAAGTGCATGCATACACAAAATTGAATAAAGAAAACACATGCAAACTCAATGTATGTATGTGATTTACAAAGAAAACACATACAAACAAAAGTATGTATGTGAATTACAAAGAACGCATGCAGTCACAGTGTAGACTGTATGTGTTTTACAAAGAAAACACACATACACACTATAGGCTGCATGCATAAAAATCTCTCACCTATATGTGTGTATTGCTTAAATGTGATTGGCTAAATCCTGAAAATTTGATTCCCTTTATAAACATTGACAATATCCAAAGTTGTCACAATTAATTCAAAAATTTCAAATTAACAAAATATTCAAAATGGAGAAAACAAGTATTCTTAAACAATTATTAGCGGAGGGAAACGGTAAATTTTTTATTTTATTATTTCCTTTATTTATTTATTATTAAGGTACATTTAATTGGTATGATGTCACCGAAAAAGATAACGAAGTTATTATAATCGATGATAGTGGTAAATTTATTTATTAAATTATTAATTTATTATTATTATTGTTTTAGAAGTTATTGTAACACCGACGGAAATCATTGTTATCAGTGATAGTGAAGATGAAATCGATCATGGTAAATTTTTTATTTTATTTTATTATTTTTAAAACCATTTTAGTAGATTTGGATGCAGATGAAAATGCTGATGCCCCCGTTTCTGGGGAAGATATGAATACCCACAATTATGCCCCCGTTTCTGGGGAAGATATGGATGCATCCGTTTCTGGGGAAGACAGCTCTACAGATGATGATACTGATAAATGTGAGTTTTTTATTTATTTTTATTTATTTTTAATATAATGTTAATAATTGATAAAAAACTTTTATTGTAAACTTTTATTAAAAACTTTTATTGAAAAATTATATTGAATACTTTTATTGAAAATTTTATTGAAAAATATATTGAATACTTTTATTGAAAAATTATATTGAATACTTTATTGTAAACTTTTATTGAAAAATTATATTGAATACTTTATTGTAAACTTTTATTAAAAACTTTTATTGAAAAATATATTGAATACTTTTATTGAAAAATATATTGAATACTTTATTGAAAAATTATATTGAATACTTTTATTGTAAACTTTTATTAAAAACTTTTTTTGAAAAATATATTGAATACTTTATTGAAAACTTTTATTGAAAACATATATTTAAATTTATTATTGACAAATTTATTGAAAATTATATTGAATACTTTTATTGAAAATTTTATTGAAAATTATATTGAATACTTTATTGAATACTTTTATTGAAAATTTTATTGAAAACGTATATTTAAATTTATTATTGAAAATTATATTGAAAACATATATTGAATACTTTTATTGAAAATTATATTGAAAATTATATTGAATACTTTATTGAAAACTTTTATTGAAAATTTTATTGAAAAATTATATTGAATACTTTTATTGAAAATTTTATTGAAAATTATATTGAATACTTTATTGAATACTTTATTGAAAACTTTTATTGAAAATTTTATTGAAAAATTATATTGAATACTTTATTGAAAACACATATTGAATACTTTTATTGAAAATTTTATTGAAAATTATATTGAATACTTTATTGAAAACTTTTATTGAAAATTATTTTGAAAACATATATTTAAATTTATTATTTTTAACAGGCAAATTATATCCAAAGTACTGCATCTCTTCAGCGTGTCATTCTTTAGAATGCCATGCTGAAATGAAGCGATACTATGGACAAAAATTTTATGGCATCAAGTTTTTTATATGCCCTAAATGCGAGACTGCCCAGGATGTAAAATATTTAGTTTTTTATAAGGATCACTCTTCCCACTTAAATCAATTCACTTTAAATAAAAAGGCTCTTCTACGGAAAATAATGAAAAGAAAAAATAATAACAGAAAAAATAATAAAAATAGTAAAAATAATGACAATAATGACAATAATGACAATAATAATAATAATAATAATAATAATAATAATAATAATAATATGTCGAGACGTAATAACAACAATAATACGTCGAAACACAATAAAAATAATAATAATAATAATATGTCGAGACGTAATAACAACAATAATACATCGAAACATAATAATAATAGTAATAATAACAATAATAATACGTCGAAACATAATAAACGACCTGCTGCAAATATCCAGTGTGTTCCCTCTAAAATTAAAAGGGTTGAAATCATCATTAGCGATGATGAAGAAATTATCATTAGTGATGATGAAGAAATCATCATTAACGATAATCAAATAGGAGGTTCGATAAATATCGATAATGAACCCGAAATAAGGTCAGATTCAAATGGGACTCATAAAAGTATTAGATTTGATGTAGAATGTCAGAATCTAATACAAATCTCATTAACAAATAAAATAGTTAATAGATTAAAATATGAAATTAACCAAATGGGGTCGGTTAAAATACAATTCACCATTTTTATACAATTTGAAAAAGATGGTGAAATAAAAGACAACTTCTTTAGTAATAAGGCAGAACTTTTCTCGGATAATTTTCTGCTTGATGGTATTACTAAATTAAATAATAAAATAGAAAGATTCACATATTTAGGGAGCGGATGGCGGGTTGTTAAAATCAAAGAGATTGATTTTATATTAACAAAGTATTTCCCTATAAATAGACTAGCTGGCCATAGTTATATCCCAACACCGAAATCTTTATCTGGCAAAAAAGCTATAGTTAACGTTCAAAACACTGACCATCACTGTTTTATATATAGTATATTAGCCCTTTTAAAACGAAGTGTAGTTCGCACCCATAGAAACAGAGTTTCTTCTTATGAGAATTATTTGGACGAATTAAATTTTGACCCCATTGACGATTGTCCTATGAGACTCTGTAATATTCCCAAGTTCGAAAGAAAGAACAAGGACTTAAATCTGGCTATAAATGTTTTGACTTTTAACGAAAAACCGTCTAAAACTCTAGATGATATAAACTATATCCCCATCATCCGCATTTAGATATAATTCACCGCTCCAAGGTTACTGACGGTACACCTATTTATTTACTTCTTTTGGAGGACGGTGATAATTATCACTATACAGCTGTTTTTGATTTAAATAAATTAATGAACTGCCATGCAACTACATCTTGCAATGTGCAAATCTCTGTTCATTGGTGTCCCATTGTCTTAACGGCTTTAGATTAAAACCTGCATTTGACGCCCACGTTGCCTTGTGCAGTAAAAATCAAACAGGCACTACCCTTTATACTTTGCCTAAAATAAATATTTAAAATTTACAAATTTCGCAAAATCCATTACCCCGCCATTCGTAATTTATGCGGATTTTGAGTCAATTTTACCACTGGATATAAGGCATCATCAAATACATATGCCGATAGCAGCAGGTCTATTATTAATTAACAACTACACAAACACTAAACAATATTTTAATTTTATTGGCGATGATTGCGTTTTGGCGTTTTTAAAAAAGATTGATGAAATCGCTCTTTCGATTGTCTTGCCATATTATGAGGTTCATTGTCAAAAACCTATAGGACCACTATCTTTCAAGGAGGACCGAGAGTTCAAGGATTGTCACACATGTTATCTGTGTAAAAAGTTTATTAGGGATAAAGTTAAGGATCATTGTCATTTCTCAGGTAAGTATTTAGGGGCTGCTTGTATGAAGTGTAATGTTTCTCGACGAATCCAGAAACAATTACCTGTGGTTTTCCATAATTTGAGGGGATATGATCTCCATCATATTTTAAAGTATGGTCTAAATAATTTTTCTTCTTGGGAATTAAATATTATTCCGACCACTACTGAAAAATTTATCTCCCTCATCGCATACATTAATAAATTGCCTGTTCGTTTTATAGACAGCATGCAATTTATTAATTCTTCTTTAGCAAAAGCGGTTAAGACACTTACTGATTTGCCTTTAACTGATTCTGTTTTTGATGGTGCAATTGTTAGAGCCAAGGCTATTTTCCCTTATGACTTTGCGAAATCTCTTGAGGTTCTTGAATCGACGACTGAATTGCCTCCTATTTGGGGTTCTGTATCTGCTGATGAATATGCTACAGCCCAACAAATTTGGACACAGCAAAATTGCGAGACAATGCTAGATTACATGTTAACCTACTTAAAATTAGACGTATTCCTTCTTGCGGATTATTTTCAGCAATTTCGCGCAAAAGCAATTGCTTATAATACTCTAGAACCTCTTAATTTTTATGGAATTCCTGGTATGTCATGGGCGTCAGCTCTCATGACATTACAGGAACCCATAGAACTTTTGCAGGACATGGAAATGTTTAATTTCTATGAGGGAGGAATACGGGGTGGGTTAACATTTGTTAACAAACATTATGTCGCAAGTTCTGAGGATACAGAACTCTTGTATATAGATATAAATAATTTGTATGGTTGGGCACTTAGCCAATATCTTCCGTATGCTGATTTTGTTTGGGTGTATGATGGTTTGGATGATGTATTGAATGAGTGTATGAATGTTGCAGATATTGAAATCCTTCCATATGGATATACTATGGAAGTTGATATTGATATCCCTGATTATTTACATAATTTTTTGAATGATTTTCCGATTGGGCCGGAAAAGATGTGCTTAAATTCTAAAGTTGAGAAGTTGATGCTCACGCATTGGCCAAAAAGAACCATGTTCTTCATTGGCGACTTCTCAGGCTTTATCTTTCTCTCGGTGTGAATGTTGTTAAAGTTCATCGCGCAATTAAATTCAAGCAAGCACCTATATTTCATGCATACATAGACAAAAACACAAAATTAAGAGCTCAAAGTACTAGCGAGCTATATAGGGACTTGTTTAAACTTTATAATAATAGTTTGTACGGAAAGTCAGTCGAAAACCTTAAAAAACGGATGAATTTGAGGCTATGCAATTCTGATGAAAAGATGATTGTATATGCCTCAAAACCGACTTTCAGAAAATCTATCATAATTGATGATAATCTGATTGCTACTCATCTGAATAAGGATTCGATATGTTTAGACAGGCCTAGTTATATCGGACAAACAGTTCTAGACCTGTCTAAACTTAGAATGTATGAACTACAATATAAAGAGCTAGCAAAATATCGCGATGAATTTAATTGTGAAATAAATATCGTTGCCGGCGACACGGATTCGTTTTTCCTTGAGGTTAAGCACTGTAAGCTAGACACTCTTTTGCCGGCAATGATAAGAGACAGCCTTCTAGATACATCGAATTACGACCAGCACATCCCTTATACTCGAGGAAATTAGATTCCGTTATCGGAAAATTTAAGATGAAAGTAAAGGTCTCGGGTATAAGGAGTGGGTTTTCTTAAGACCCAAGTGCTATAGTCTTTTAGGTACAAAAGATTCGATGAGAGCTAAGGGGGTGAAGTTGTTGGGGACAGAGATTGATCACCAGTCATATTTAGACTGTTTTGAAAATGACACTATATTTACGGTGCCTCAAACTAGGATAGGGACGCGGAACCACCAATTATTCACGTTTAAAAATAATAAAATTGCGCTTACCAATAACGACGATAAGCGTAATTGGGTGGGGAAAAATACCAGTCTCGCATTTGGGCACTATTTAGGATTTGATGTCATTGATCAAGTATCTCCAAGCTATCAAGGAACTCACAGTCCAAGTTATGTCAGCTCCTGCTCATATTTCAGTAGAGACATCGATGATATACTTTTATCTGATTAATTTTTTCAAATAAAATGTATTTTACGATTTATTAGTTATTAAGTTGTGTTGATAATAATTTATTTAGAGTTTTTATTTATTTTATAATTAATAATTTTTATTTTATGAAAAAATCGAGAGAGAAAAATGCATCGAGAAAACTTGATTTATTGATAATAATATTAACAATTTGGTCTTTGTTTGTTGATAATAATATGTTTTATTTGTTTGTTTTTATTGTTAATAATAATTTTATTAGTATTAATTTAGTAATAATGTGTTTTGTTAGTGTTGGTAATAATAGTTTTATTTTGTTGTTAGTTTTATTTTGGTAATAATTTGTTTTATTTGTTTTTTATTAATAATAGTAATAATATTAATAATAATAATATTAATAATAATGTGTTTTATTTGTTTTTTATTAATAAGAGTAATAATAGTAATAAAAATAATAATGTGTTTTATTTGTATATAGTTTTTATTAATTATAGTAATAATATTAATAATAATAATAATAATAATAATAAAAATCTTTTATAAAATAATAATAATAATAATAATAATAATATTTATAAAAATAATAATAATAATAATAGTAATAATAATAATATTTATAAAAATAATAATAATAATAGTAATAATAATAATAATAATAATAATAATAATAATAGTAATAATAATAATAATAATAGTAATAATAATAAAAATAATAATAAAAAAATATATATATATACTACTTATAAAAGTAAGTAGTACAATAATAAAAATAATAATAATAGTAAAAATAATAATATTTTAAAAAATAATAATAAAATTAAATGAATTGTGTCTTTATAATAAATTTGTTGTATATGTCTCGGTTTTCAATATATAATAATAATATTTATAAACATAATAATAAAAATAATAATATTTTATAAAATAATAATAAAATTAAATTTACAAAATATATACTACTTATAAAAGTAAGTAGATATATTATAATTAAAAAATGATTAAAAAATCCGTGACCTTGAAAAATATTTGTACTTTTCAACATAGAAAAAAAAATTTGAAAAAATTTTTAAATGACCTTGAAAAATATGTACTTTTCAACATAGAAAAATTTTTGAAAAAAAAAAAAATTTTTGAATGACCTTGACCTACTTTTAAATGACCTTGAAAAAATTTGTACTTTTCAACATAGAAAAATTTTTGAAAAAATTTCGAAAAATATTCTATCTTTTTTGGTCTAGCGGTGACATAGGAAATCGTGTACTTTTAAACATAGAAAAATTTTTGAAAAAATTTCGAAAAATATTCTATCTTTTTTGGTCCAGCGGTGACATAGGAAATCGTGTACTTTTAAACATAGAAAAATTTTTGGAAAAAAAAAATGTATGAGTCATGGTCTTTGTTTCAATGACCTTGAAAAAATATGTACTTTTCAACATAGAAAAAATTTTGAAAAAAAAAATTTCGAAAAATATTCTATCTTTTTTGGTCTAGCGGTGACATAGGAAATCGTGTACTTTTCAACATAGAAAAAATTTTGAAAAAATTTCGAAAAATATTCTATCTTTTTTGGTCCAGCGGTGACATAGGAAATCGTGTACTTTTAAACATAGAAAAAATTTTGAAAAAAAAAAAAAAAAAATTTTGAATGACCTTGACCTACTTTTAAATGACCTTGAAAAAATTTGTACTTTTCAACATAGAAAATTTTTGAAAAAATTTCGAAAAATATTCTATCTTTTTTGGTCCAGCGGTGACATAGGAAATCGTGTACTTTTAAAAATAGAAAAATTTTTGGGAAAAAAATGTATGAGTCATGGTCTTTGTTTCAATGACCTTGAAAAAATATGATGAGTCATCCAATGACCTTGTATGAGCCATGGTCTTTGTTTTAAAATTTTGATGAGTCATCGAATGACCTTGAAAATATATGATGAGTCATCCTATGACCTTGAATGAGTCATGGTCTTTGTTTAAAAATTTTTGATGAGTCATGGTCTTTGTTTCAATGACCTTGAAAAAATATGATGAGTCATCCAATGACCTTGTATGAGTCATGGTCTTTGTTTTAAAATTTTGATGAGTCATCCAATGACCTTGAAAATATGATGAGTCATCCTATGACCTTGAATGAGTCATGGTCTTTGTTTAAAAATTTTTGATGAGTCATGGTCTTTGTTTCAATGACCTTGAATGAGTCATTGTCTTTGTTTAAAAAATTTTTTGTACTTTTAAAAAATTTGTACTTTTGGACTTAGCGCGAAAAAAAAAATTTTTCCCGGGGGGGTGGGGGGAGGGGGTATGTGGTCCAGCGGTGACATGGTCTAGCGGTGACATATCTATCTACTACTCACCAAATTTTCAATTGTTATTTGATTATAAATAAATTGTGTCTATCGGAAGAATTTGAAGCTGAAAGTGTATATTTGGTAATCGATATTTGTGAAAGTTGTGAATAAAGTGGTGATATATAAATTGGGAAATAAATCTTATTGTGTTGGGTTAATTGAATTGATTAAAGAAGGAAACCAAGGAGTCAGACCTAAGCACCGACTTTCTATATAAAAACCCAACACAGTAAACAAACCCTGAATTCATAATATTTCAATGATTTGACCCTAAAATTCTTTTTGTTAAAAATTAACCGAAAATCGAAATTTTTTAACGACAGCTGACTTTTTGAACATTAACACAAAAATTCAAAATGGTGATTGTGTAATATGGATAGCAATTACCTTGACTTTGAAGGGGATAGTGCTTCAGTCTTGATATAGTATACCACTACCGTCTGATTATATACTTAAATCCTAATTTTAACCCAACATTTTCATCATTTTAATACTTCAACGCTCGTTTTTTTAACACAAAACCAGCAAAAAATCTTTTTTATTGCAGAAAATAAAAGTTGAATACATAAATTTTCTAATTTTAGGCATAAAAATATGCAAATGAAAAAAAATTAATTTTGTAATTTTCATGTAAACAGAAAAATAATGTGATTGTACATTTTAAGTATTAAAAAATTATTTGTGTGATATTGCATTACAAATAGACCAACATTGACTGGTTCACAATAATATCGCTAATAAGGACGTGATCAAAAGAGTTATATTAAATATTGTAAAACTCGTGATATAATGGGTTCGCGAAAAATTCCCAGTAATGTATAACCATAATGTTTCTGGTTTGCGCATTAGCCTATTAACCGGGCAGTCCCATCTCCAATTACACAAACTGCAACGGGTACACGCTTTTTGATAAAGACGCATTTATACGCATGCCCGATTTTCTAATCTCAAATTTAATCAAATTAAGTCGAAACATGTAGGACAAAAATAAAAGTCCTGTCTATTTCGGCGAACCACATATATTTTGAAGACGTTTTTAAGTGTCCTACTCGTTGTTACTTCTATTTACATTGAACGTATATACGAGTCCTATGTAGTTAACAAGAGTTAATTATTTGATTGAATTGTTTATAAAATAAAAAATTTAAATATAATTGGTAATTAATTTTTAATTGGTATTTTTTAATATTTAATTATAAGAATAATTTAATATCTGATATTATTGCATTTTTTGTTGGATTGTGAAATAATGTTCGGTTATTTGGGTATTTTAGATTTAATAATTAAATTGTAAATCTTAAATTATTTGTGATATTACTTACTTAAAATGGAAATTATTTGAAATAATTTTAAATTGTATGTATTTAAATTTAATTAATTTAATTCGTGTGGAATTTATATGGGAAAGATCATAATATAAATAATTTAAGAGTTATATCTCGTGCTGAAATAACAAACAAATTACATGCAAAAAGATGATGGTATTTTCACAAAATTGTAAAGTAAATATCTAGAACAAATAAAAATTTGAATTTAAAAATCATAAATTAACTGTTCAATTACACCAAATTCGACAAGAATATAAATACACATCGGTTCGAGATAAATAAATGAAAGTATTTCTAAAATAAATAAATAATTAAATAAATTACAAACTAGTGTGCTGTCCCCCTTATGAAAATTCAGTGATTTTCTCATTAGACTGAGAGAGATTATGGCACATTCCTCAATAGGAATTTGGCAGCAAATACGTAGGCATACATTCTCAGAAAATTATAAAAGGATACATTTAAAAAAGACAGTCAAGCAGATTTTCACAAATAACTGCCTTTTTTGAAAGTATTAAAATATCCATAAATATTAAATAAAATAATCTTGGTGAAATGTGTAAATCAGAGTGTGTCGTTGTTGAACATTAAAACGAAAAAAATTGAGAGCAAGTGAAATAACAAATCAATAAAGTGTTGGTCCAGCACTGCATTTTATTTGAATGAATTGGAAATAGCATGCAAATATAACATGCAGATTTAAAATCAGACCCATAAATATCAATTCAACAACCTTAAAATATGAGAAAGATGCAATAAAAATATAAAATCAAAAACATAAAAGTAAAATTAAAATAATAATAAAACGCATCAAGATCAGCATGAAATTAACATAAAAATAACAAGAGGACATAAAATTTGACCGCCAAATGGATAATTCATAAAGATTAGCAGCGAACGCATAAAACGGAATATTTTCAATAAGAAATATTCTATTAAAAAGTGAAATAAAAAGAATTATTCATTTAAAATAGAAATTGATAAAATAAGAATTAGATATAACAAATAAGATCAAGGTCGAATTTTGTTTTAATGCATCAAAAAGAACACGCAAGGTTAGGGTGACAGAACAGGTATATATATATATATATATATATACCAATTCATTTTCACAGAATTTTAATAAAAAGTGTGTGCAAACTTTTGTGAGCAAATTCAAGTTTCATAGCGGACAATCTCAATTATCGACCATTTTTCCATACTGCGTTTCAAGCAATCTCAAGTAAGCTCTACTTGAACGCATGTATGGGGAAATACTTGATTATGAATGATGATGGTTAACTATTATGCAAACAATGTCTTATGAAATATATAAATGGATAAAAAAACGTTACTCTATGTCGAAATTTTTCCGGCCCACAGCCGAAACATCACCGCAAGTCAGCAAAATCTATATACCTATCTAAATGTGTAAGTGCGGTCCATCCGCTAATATCTCGTGCCCATGAAGGTTCTGGCGTGCGTAACGCAAGAACCCAAACGTCACTTCATGCCGTTTATAGGGAAGATGGAAGGTGGAGAGGTAGTATTTTGGCAGCTTCTTGTCATCCCTTTCCCGAAAATTCGACCTGAAATCACGTTACTCATCGGCTCAAAATCATCTACACCGAATAGTCTAGTGGGCACTCGTAATATCATAATATCGATATATCTAACCCTAAGATCAAATAAAGGAGGTGAGTGTGGGAAAAGAGTAAGAGACTCGTTGCAACGTTGAAAATCAATCTTAAAAATGAATAATAATCCGAGTTAAAAGCCTTAATAACGATAATGTTAACAGAAAATGAATAATCTGACATAACAACCCGAGTTATCAGCCTGTAGTAAGGTAGGAACACTCAACGACGATAAAGTTTAAGTAAAACGAATCACTAAAACCCTAAATAACGGTAAGCAAAAAATTAGATAAATGTATTGTTTAACGATCTCAATAAGTGGCGTGAAGGTTTTGTAATTAATTAAATAACCCAAAAATTTTAGCGTGCATATTACTAAGATGCGAGTCTGAACAGAGAGATAAGTTAAATGAATGGAATTATTGAAATTATAAAACAGTAGACTATAAAATATTAGCAGGGAAATCTAACCGAACAACATTCAAAAGTATAATTAATCTAAGGCAAAATAAAAGTAATAATACAAAACTTTAACTGTAATGGAATAGCGGTGCTAATAATGAAAATAAGGTAAATTAAAATTGCACCGTACAATGCCAATAATACCAGAATGAGTGAGATTTCGAAAAATCAGCCGCCCATTATTAGACATGGTAATAGAAAAACCCTTGTACTTAATTTTTCTGAGAGTCATACATAAATATAGATCAGGGCTTCTTAAACCATGGGTTGCGACTTCATTTGGGGTCGCGTAGCAAAATTCTGGGGTCGCGAGAGATAAAAATACAATTTAACAGAAAATGTTTTTTAACTTGTAAAATTATTGTTATACAGATAAAATAAAAATTATCGTAGATAAATATATCATAAAATCTTTTAGTTCGGAAAGATTGTTTGTACCTGCATTTCTATTAAGAGTATTGTAATAACTTGAATAACATTTACTATGAATTAGAATTAGAAGATGTTATAGGAATTTTAAAAAAATATAAATTTATTTTTCTTTTATATTTGTATGGGGTCGTTAAGAAACTCGCAATCATAAATGGGGTCGTGAATTACAAAAGTTTAAGAAGCTCTGATATAGATCATTGTATTTTTTTATTAATGATTGAATTAATAATAGAGAGCATATTTTTCTTTGTGCGTAATTGTTAAAATAAATCTGAAAATCATACACAGATATAGATCATTGCAATTTTACTAATAATTGAGTTAAGAATAGAGAGCAGAATTGTTGCGTAATATCACTTAAATAAGATACTGGCCGATTAAACACAATACATTTAATCACAAGTAATAGGTTTTTCTTTTCTATAAATCTGTGGGAAGGCATGAACTTGCTGTGTATTGCCTAGAAGTAACAACAGTTATCATCCGAGAAGATCGAGTGCATTGAAATCTCAGTAGTTCGATTTTGGGATGGAAGAGCCACGACATCCAATGGACCTAGTACCTAGAGGATATAAGTGACTGAGAGAGTACGAAGAATATTCTTACTAGTGTTTCCAGCAGATGGAACTACAACCGGGAAGACAAAATTATCAAGCGAATAAAATTCCCAGTATCAATAAATAAAATGTAACAAAATCACCAATCACGTGACTAAATATTGAATGATGTCATGGCACGCCAACAATAAATGAGTGGCAGTGCAGAAGAAGTGGTGCACAAAATAACCGATTTCAAATTGAAATTTCAGCAATAACAGATTTTAAATTAGAATTTCAGTATGATGAGAAATTTTAAATGTCAAAAGACAGAAAATTTATTGATGGATACTGGCTAAATGCCACACCGGCATATGTAGGTATATATAGCCGATCAGGAGAGGAATAAATCAGTTATCACGACTGAAATTTAGTACAAGAGATGAATACACCAAAGAACATCATCACCATGACTCCGAAGGCAAACTATGGCAAAAACTTCCCTCGACGAAGCAAAAACAGAAGAAAGGAGCGAATAAAGAGAAAGGAGGATGAAGGCAAAGGTAGAGTTTCATTCAATCAATAGTTTTTTTTTATTTTATCATTTATTTCCGAGAAATACATGTGATACCTCAGTTTGCCGAGCAATACTTCTGGAATCTCCCCAAGGGACGAGTATCGAGTAGCCTAACATGATAGAACGAAAAATTCTCTCATAACAATACTGATTACATCAAATAAATTATTTAAGAAATGATTTGTTTTTTTTTCATTCCATACTGTGCAGTACTTCATTCATTCACATATCTCCTGTAAATAAAGCACTATTCATAACCAATAACTTAGCAAACGATGAATGAATCGTTTCATAATTTTGTCGAATTACTCGGAATATCATCCAGTCATATATATCATGCAAATAATTAAGTAATCGTCCGCATACCAAAAAATGACTCGCACCGTATCTAAGTCGGAAAATAAATGTGAAAATCCGAGACCCTCCTCACCTCGAATATTGACCAGAACTACGTTCGGATCTGGTCTCACCACGCCACTAGCCAAAGACCTGGATTAATCGTGATCATCCTGCTATTGTACAAGTGTCAAGCAAATGAAAAAAACACGATAAATAAGATTCGATAACGCAACCGAACTAAACCTTAACGAATAATTCGCCTACTACTTCGCCATTCGTTGCTTCCTTTATTGAAACGCCCCAAGAGTCAAATTAACTGACCTTAGATGAAACTTAAATCACCAAAATGCCTTGACTAGACACCGCTAACCAGTTAAGACATAAGTAAATTATACGTATCCTAATATTTTCCCTCAACACAACTGAGATATCCCCTAACTTTTCATGTGAAAGTCATATTAAATTTTCTCAATCATAAACTCATTCATAAATCATGCCTATCATAATTCGCTATTGTAGACGATTCCTGGAGCGATACATCCAGAATTACGGTGCGTTTCCCGGCACGAACGGCAGCCAGATGCCGACAGGCTATGTGGGACGCATGATTTTCAACCACCCGTGAGGGAATCGAGAGAGGGTCTTCTTGACGACCGCAATGAACTGGACTTACCATATGTGGCCATCAAGAGAGAGTTAGGTCGCAATCCAGCCCGGAAGCCAGAAAACGAGCATAATTCACCCCCGCTCGCCTCGAAATTCACCAGCAACAAATCAATTGGCAGGTGACCATCGCTAGAATGCGTCTAGCTAGAATAAACGCAGGGTACGCTCCAACTTACGGAGTGTCCTATGAATTGGATGATCCCGCTCTAGCAAAATCTACAACGGCCATGAACGTGGTAATACCCAGAAAGTTGCTACCGAGAAACATGCAAGACTTTGACGGAAGTCTCACGAGACGGCAAGAAAATGTCAAAAATTTGAAACCCGGCCCTCAAAAATTTTTTAGTGCTTGCGTTCACACTCATTTATGAACGTAAAATATGGCGGAAGGCTACTGAAATATTTGCAATAGATTTGTAATAAATGACATCAATGTAACGAGATTAATAGACAAAATTAATTAGATAACATTGTTCTGGTAAGGGAGCATCCATTAAAGACGTCCCTAAGAAAGGGGGAGTGGGTATTCACAAAAGGGGACAATAGGGAGGGACAAAGAGTCAAACATTACTTATTTTAGGGACCATAATGGATGTTCCTTAAAGAATGAAAAAGAAATTAGTAATGACATTAAGAACTAGAAAGGGAATTAATGTGAAGTAATTTCAGTAACGGAACTCACTGTGTAGTAAAGCCAAGTGACCTGGGTAAATGTAGATATAAAACCATTTACGGTTCCAAGGTCAAGGACAACAGCAGTCAAAGCAATATCGCGATTGTAGGACTCAATACACCAACAACAAATTGCTTTATGTGAATATTATTACGTCATCTGGTGTATCGCTATCAAACGTGACGTGAATTAGGACCAAATTCATATAGCTACCAATGTAGTGCAAATACGTTCACATAGTAACCATTATAGTTAAATTGGTGACCGGACAAGTAGTCAGTGTTTAAATTTGTTTTAATCAATTGAAACTGTTTTGGAGGGCAATTTGAAATTTTATTTTTGTATTATTTAATTTAATATAAATTCTTGAGATAATAAACAAGCGGATTTATTATTAAACTTGTCAATGATGATTTAATTGATAATGCAAAGGGTGATGGGGGAAGGGATGGTGGAGGGAGTGACAGCACAGGGGCGGGGGTGGTAACGCCACCCACACCCCAAATGACAGGTGGCCGACACAGGAAATCCTCACGTGATCCGTGACAAAGCCAGCCAACTGAAAATGCTTTATTGAAACTCATTACAATAATTTATTTTTAAACAAAATCTTTTCCTGGTCCGATTTCTCGCGGCGTCTCAATCTCAGCGAATTCAGCTCCTTATCCACCACATTGACCAATGATTGGTCCAATTGCTTTACCTTATCGAAATCCGATTTCGCCTCATCGAGATTCCAGACTGCCATGTGGGCCTTGGCCCGACGGAAATACGCTTTGACGCAGTCGGGCTGCTTGTTGATGGCATCACCGGCGTGATTAATCGCCTCGTAATATCTCTGGAATAGCGACAACGAAGCCTGCGATTAATCGCTCACGAAGCCGACAAAGTTTACCTCGAGCTGTATTTCACACTGGGCAATGTTTAACAGCAACGGCACTTTCCGTTTCTCCAAATCCAGCCATTCAGATTCACCGGGCTTTTCACGGAGACACAACTGGTCCAGCAATTCTAGCGCGGTTCCGTACTTTATGCGAGCTTGTTCGAAATCTCCAATTTTGAACAGCTGGTTTCCAGAATCTTTGAGATGGGACGTATTGTCGGATTTCTCTTCCGGAGACATGGCCCAGGTTTCCTTTTCGGATTCACCGGGCAAATCGATTCTTTTTATTTTAAAAATAGATTTATATCTCATAAAAATTCCTTAATTATACTTTAACAATTCGAAAATAAATTCAAGCGATTGAGGATTTTCAAGCAATTCATCTAAATCTGCATAGCCGAGTCCTCCTTGTTCTTGGAGTGACATCATTCCGCAACAATGTTTCGCATGTCCGCTTTCATGTTTATTCAACATATAATCTCTCAGTTTTTTATTTACTGGAGCAAATGAGTGGAGATGTTTTACATCGATAACAAACGACGCAACCTCACATACTCTCATCGTTTGCAAACATGTTTCCCAAACCTTTCCATTCAATAAATGTTATAAATTCAAATCAAACTAACTTCTAACTGAAATTGTTTTCCGGAATATATTTCCATTATTTTGCCATATTTTCTTGAATCATCAATTATTTTTGGTTCACTCAAATTTTGGAACATTATTATTTGGTAATGAAAATAAAACTTGGTTTCTTTAGGATAATTTAGAGGTTCACATCCAGAAGAGCATTTTCCCGGATAAATTATCTTTTTTGTAATACCAAGCTCATTCATTACTGAATTATATTGATATATTGTCACAAAAATAACTTTAAAATAATTCAAAAGTATAAATTTTAATAAATCTACGAAATACAATAGTATCTTAAAATATATTATATAAATAAACTTAAAATAAATTAAACTTAGCAGTTAATGAATTTCATTCAAAAGTAAATCTAATAATTAATCAAAATTGATTAATTTAAACAAGAAATATATTTCTTAAAACATAACATTAAAGAAAAAAAAAGAATTAAAATGTTAAGGACAACATATGACCATAAATTTATAAATATCTAAGGGAGCAGTCAAAAGTTTTTTTCATATAAAAATCCGATAAACTTAATATCTCCGTCTAAAAAATAGAATGAGCATTTTAATTAATTATTATTACCTATAAGACATTTGGAGCGATTTTTCCAAAATATTATCTCCAACACTGGAAGAATTAGGATTCATATCGATTCCAGCATAACGATCCAAAAGCAATCTATGTGATTCCATTTTACCGTAAATATCATGTAAATTCTTTTTTATTCCGCTATAAAAATTCAGTGGTGGAGCATGATAATAAGAGGAATACCCGATACGACTCTATAATAAGACAAAATTAATTAATAACTTTACATTATTCTAAATACATCTATTTTTCTTCGTCTTTGTCTTAGCATATCATTGGCATCATAACCGTAATAAGGCAGAACATTGTATCTATAATAATACGGATTTTCCGGAACTCTAGATAACTAATAAACTTGTTTATTAGAAAAAATTAAAATTAATATTTACCCCATAATTCGACTTGCTAATCGGATAATATAAATTGTAATTTGAACTATAATATCGGTTATGTGGGCTTGAAGGATAATTGTATGAATGATGCGTTCTGTATCTTTCAGAAAGTGGATAAATATCATCCTAAAAAGTGTGGTGTAAAACATATATGATTAAAAGATATTTGGATACATCTAAAAAAAGTGATCTTCTTTGAATATAACTTTCTTGTGGAGCGAATACCTGCGATATGTTTAAAATGAAAATTTCAAGTCAGAGAAACTAACATATGAATACTTAGGTGCAGCATGTGCTTTCAGATTAGATGTAGGTAATATTTCATCATCAAAAGAAACAGATCTTTGTCTTCCTCGATAAGAATACGTTGGTACGAATTCTCTTTCCGAAAAATTTATCGGACTTACTGACTGTAATTATGATAAAATACATATTTAATAATAAATCTTTACTGAAGCTCGATTGAAAGATCTCACTAACGAGTGTCCCCTTATTGGTCTATTTCTAGCATTCCGATAGATTTCTAAGGAATATTTGAATAATTTATTTTTCACAATTGAATATAATCAATTAGAAATTTTTATTAAAGCTTAATTGACACAGTATAAACCTTTAAATTCTAAAAATACTAGCATCGTAAACCGTCATAAATAATGAAAGTAAAATAATTCATTTCTTTCTTTCATTTAACTCTTTATTCCGAATTTAAGAAAAATGCTATTTTGCAATACAATAATTTTATTACAGTCAGTAGAATAAATTTATAACGTTACACAGAAATACAAATATATTATGAAATTCATATAAAAAATCATCAAAAAGAAATTATTATTAATTTAATATGAAAAAAACTACAACAAACTCTATACAGTGACTTTACAAAAACGAACCAGTTAAAAATAATTGTAAATGGGAAGCTATAATATCATAATTTAGTACCGAAAGAGATTTTTTAATAGTCTTATCTCAAAAATATTTATTGTAAATTAAATTCACTTTAAATTAATAATTATTTTCAATAAATATCAAATTTCTTAGAATAAATCAACAATTTTTCTATTTAACACTAATAAATACGAAAAAAAACATTCGAAAATAGTGGAAAACTAAATGAAGATAAATAAAATTATAAACGCAAAAATCATATCAAAGTGACTAAAAAGTGGTACCTATAAATATTATTATAAATTGCAGAAAAACTAATTATTTTGAATATTTTTTACAATTATTCATAAAATTTGCACCACAGGAAAAATTAAAGATAAATAAGAATATTAATTGACTAACAAAGTGTTTAATGTTTTCTCTGCCATTTTAAGTCCATTTAATTTCCAAAAAATGGGATTTTTTAAAATTAACAATAAGATTTTTTTATTACCAAATATGCTAACTAATGTTAATAATATAATATTTAAATGGCAGAGACTATACTAGGGGCATGTTATGATCGGCATTTAAGGGGTTGAACAACACGTTATTAAATGCAGTCGACACACGTCTAAGTGAGCTAAGGAGTTAAAATGGTCTATATTTCTGATAATATGTCAAAATGGAAATAAATAAAATATTAATTCTTTCTCATGTGCTGGGAAAATTATAACATATAAGCCATGTATAAAAATTTCGTTAAGAACAATGCGAAAATCGTTTTTTAATTTTTGATGTAACTCGCACCTGATGGGAAAATTATTTTATGTATTTTTATTGCAGTATAAATGGGATACTTATTAAATGAACTGTAAGATTACGATTTAAGTGTTGACGCAAATGACAGAAATAAGACTCGTATTTTTGAAGATATAAAAAGTATAACGCGGGTCACAGTGATATAAAAAAAACCTTTCCATTCAACCATTTGCACCCAGATATGATCAAATACTGATATTGTTCTATAACTATGCGATATTTAATAATCATCATATTGGAAATGAGTGAAGAATATAGTAACTCAATGAACCAGAATTTAATGAACCATTAAATGTTGTAAAAACAAATAAATAAATACCTCTATCCAAACTAGATGATCTTTCGTATTTTGGTATTGAATAGTAGCTATAAATCATTTCTCGAATTTCCGATTCTCAGTAAAAATTCTCCCGAAAGAAATCGATGTGATACAATGTAGTAAAAAGTGAAATTTTATTGATAAAGTCAACTTTCATTTCATCCTATCGGTGTGCGCGCACGCATCGATAATATTTCCCGCACAACAGTTGGCACACTGACGTAGAAAATCAATTTTTCCATAAATTATTTTTTATTAAATAAATATTAAATTGTTTTTTTAATCGGATATTATGAGATTATTATTTTAATAATAATAATAATAATAATAATAATAATAATAATAATAATAATAATAATAATAAAAATAATAATTATAATAATAATAATACATCAGATAAGTGAGTGACAAAATAACCCCTTGCTGCGAAGTAATAAATATATTTTTGAAAAAAGTTTCGATTATTAAATAATCTTCTTCAGTAGTTTCAAAAGAAACTGAAAAGGATTATTTACTAATCGAAACTTTTTTCAAAAATATAATTATTACTTCACACCAAGAGCTTATTTTGTTATTCACTTATCTGATATATTAATTTATGGTACTACCAAGGAATCATCGTTTTAAAATATTTATTAAGCTGAATAACAATTACAGATTACACAACAAATACAATGGGACAAAAATCATTGAGTTTGGGGGTCGACTATTGAAGCAAGATAAAGAGTCGATATTATATCGCCCTAAGGTTAACAAGTCTATCGAATCTACGTTTCCTTATCAACTGAGAAAATATAGAGGGAAGAGAAGAGTGCTAATTAAATTAATTTCCTTACCTCACTATAACTCACAACTGATGAGCCATTGAAGGATATTTAGGCAACGTCTCACCTGATTTAGATCCTTTTGAAATGCTTGA
Source organism: Schmidtea mediterranea (assembly GCA_022537955.1). NCBI lineage: Eukaryota > Metazoa > Platyhelminthes > Tricladida > Dugesiidae > Schmidtea > Schmidtea mediterranea. The sequence continues at coordinate 27,980,552 of CM039679.1, read as the reverse complement.
TATATCCGAGGAATTTTTCAAATAACCTTTTATCCAGTTGGATAGGAATCTTTTCTTTAGTAGTCTATATCAAGTTTGATAAGGCAAACTAGTGTTCAAAATAATGAATTTCAACGCTGCTTAAATACCAAATTTCAAAGTCTATTGACCAATCAAAATAAATGGATTTTTGGTTTTTCCAAATTGCAAATTTAATTTCTATTTGTAGTGAATTAATTTAATTAATTGATATTTTTAGTAATTAAGTCATTTTTGGAAAAACCAAATTATATATAATCATTATATATTAATTACTAATTATATAACCCCCAAATATACTAATTACTATTTTTAACACAAGTTCCCTCGACATTTGGGGAACTCAACAATAATAATAATAATAATAATAATAATAATAATAATAATAATAATAATAATAATAATAATATGAATGTTAAAGTTACAGTAAATAATTAAATAATAAATTAAAGTAAATATTTAAATTAAATAAAGTATACACGGAAATAGTTATTGATCATGTAAGTATTATTATTGAGAAATTTGTATTTGATTTTAATTAACGAAACAACGACCCTTATTGAATTTATATAAATATTGTATCAACAAATTGGATCACAAAACTCTAATTCATAGAAGTAAATGATTTTGACAATAATGGACTATACTCCAAAGAAGCTATAGAAAGCGCAAGAAAGCATCTATTATTCTTAAACGAGAAAGAAAAAGTACTAACAGTTATAGCAAGTAAAGTTATAGAAAATAGTCATGAGGAACAATACAATTTTGATATCTTATTATCAAAAGAACATTTCAAAAACGTAGTATATCGAGTTTTATATAGCATATGGATATACTTTACGATCTTAAGAAACGCCTTTTCAACAATACTTGGTATTTATTGCACTACTAAAGATGATATGCTCATCATTGGTGTCACTAAGACAATTAAGACAGGTATTTGGTAATTAATACAAAATGTTAGCCTGTTTGTGTCTATTCATTGCCAAATATCTATAGATTTATATACAAAAAGTTATAAAAATTCCACACAGAATAGTTATACATACCACAAGAACAACAATATCACTAAAGTATAAAGAAGAAATTTTAGCAACAGGGAATAATATATCAATGATTTTCAAAACAAACAAAAAAATAGACTAATGTCAGCAGAATTCAATAATATCACCATAAAAATGCACAGTATGCCATGTGTAATAGCCATTGAGACGTTATTCGTTCCAAAGTTAGGAAACCCATTTCTAAGGCCAGAACCCATATTTTCAAATATCATTATGGATAAAATATATTGAGAAAAAAATATCATTCACCAAGAAGATATTAACAGTCGAAGAAAGAAGAGAAAAAATTGTATTGATTGACATCAAAGTAATAAATGACTTCAACGAAAAACGTAGACCAGTATATATGCATAGGAACTAAAAGAGGGATAATATATTTCCAAAAAGAATTACACCAAGAGCCAAAATACATAGATTCTTTCCAGGAAAAACGAATGCCAATAGAGAAAACATTTTAGACATTATGGACGAGTTTGTGGCATTACTGAAAATTAAAAAAACAGCTATACGGAAAAATAATAGTTGTATTTGACATAACCAAGAAACTAGCGAGTGCGACAATAGACTTAGATGATATAATGGGAGTAAGAGAACTGTCTAACCCAGAATATATGAAGACATTCGTAAGAAATGTTTCAAAGAAAAAATCAAATTGTCAAATCTAGCATTTTAAAAAATCAAGCATATGTTGGGCTCAGAGCCAAAATTAAAACAAATTAAAAATATAACAAAATTAAATAAAAACAAATAATTAATTAAAATCCTGAAAAAGCCTACAGCTGCAGACAGAAACATACGAGAAAAGAAATAAACTGCCATAACCTTGCAAAATAAGGTTTAGAAAAAACACAAGCAGAAGAGGCGACCAGAAAACAAATTATTGGGATTAAAAAATAATATTGTAAGAAAATAATAATAAAAATAAAATCCAACAATAAAATATTAATATATCAAAAAATAAAGAAAAATATATAAAAAATTACAAAAATATTTCGAAATAAATAAAATAATTAAAAATCCCGAAAAATGGCGAAAAATCGCCCATTGGTCGCACACAGGCACGAAAACACTATATATACGGCAGTCATTTATATAATTTCTAACAGAATTTTAGACTACTAGACTTTCTTAGACAATTTTAGTCAGGCAGAAAATTTGTAGAAATTTTAAGACATTCTTAGACGAACAGTGAGTCATTTTTAGACAGAATTTTTATGCCAATTTATGCCAATTTTTCCAATCTGGTTGCATGACTGTGGATTGTAAGTATTGTTTTCTTGTATAAATATATATTTTGTAGTTAAAGTTTTGCTGTTTTGATTTTATTCTGGATGGTCGTGGAATCTTTTGGTGCCACTGACAGGTCCCTTTAAAATCATATTTATAATAAGTATTGCAATACCTATCGATTAGGCAGATCCGTGATCCGGCTGGTGGATTAAGTTCCCTAGTTGCGATTTACGGGTCGAGCCTAGTCAAAATCTCGGTCTGTCCGCGACGGGGCCTGGCAAAATGGCACAGGACCCTCCCCGCAGTGCATCGTTAAACGACTCACAACGGCTGATGGAAACGTCGGTCGAGGTGAGCAGGTAAATTTAAACTCATGGGAAGTGCGACTTTAGCTAAGGGGGAATAAAGTTTTGTATTGAAAATCTAAAACATTGTCGGAAAATTAATTGGAAAATCAAGTAGGAAAGGATAAGATAGTGTAGGAATGTAAAGTTGAAAGTATTTTTCCAAGAGTTGAATGATATAATCTGACAGAAGAGAGAAATGTTTAATGAAGTGACCGCAAAGGGTTGTAACTACTTAAATGTACTGGGAGTTAAGGAACTGCTAATCAAATTTTTAATATAGGGAAAGATAAAGGTAAACTAGGACAAATGTAGTCGATACCGTGATTAAACAAATGAAATAGGAAATTTACCAAAAAATAAAGGAGGAACGCTGCTCAAATTTTTGAAGGATACATTCATAAATAATGGGTAAAGATGACCAATAAGTATGGAAATTGTAGGAATAGACGAGTAAGAACATGGATATAGAAAGAGAAAGACGTAAGACCTTCCATCGTCAGTCCAGAACCCGAAAGTGAAAATATCATGAGGAGTAGTTCTAGAAATGGAGCTCACCTGCTCATGAATTTTCAACCCCTATGTACAGTACCAACATGCAATCACCATGGGCATATAGGAGGGATAGAATAATAATCTTGATTGCGTTTAGGGGGTAGATGCACAAAAACCCTAGAAAAAATAAATAAAAATCCACCCTATTCGCCAACACATACAAATGATTTAAAGAGGAATAAAAAACTGCTCGACATTCTATTGTAATCAGAACCTTTTAATGATAACTAGACCCTCCTAGTGGCACGGCTACTATACTTCCTTACAGAAACAGGAAACGGCGATAGAAATAGAAATGGAGAAAAAACGAAATTCCCAAAAAAAACATAAATAACATAATACAAGAAAACCAACAAGCGATCGAAGATAAAAATTTAGAAGACTATGATCAATCAGGAGATATAAAACTCATGAAAATAATTGAAATACTCGAGGAAGATGAACTAGGACCAGAACCAACAATTTCTATAGAAGATGCACAAAAAGAAAAATATATCACATTAATGTATGACAAAAACATGAAGAAAACAACAATAGTTATATATGAGAAATAGATAAATGTTTACTTTGTTGAGAAAGGTTATGAGGACATAACCTTGAAGCTCCAGGGAGTAATGTTGGAATATAGGCGACTTATAAAAGTTTTAAAATTAAAATATTATGTAGTAAGGACACAATAGGTATAAAATATATTTAGAAATAATAAACCAAGGGACCCAATAAACCCACCATATATATGAATAAAATAAATATACATAAATTTATTAATTTATAAAATTTATTATTATTTAAAAAAAATTATGACACAGGCATCATAATAATCTGCAATAGATAATTGACAGAGCAGAGGAAAAGCACCAACTGACACTCAGAGCCACCCACGTTGGGCCTCGTCCAGTCTATGGTAAATCTTCTTGGTCTGCTTTGGTTCTATCCAGGTACTCTTTATCTCCTGGCATTCTCTACTCATCTGGAGTAGCTGAGCGTGTAAATCGGCATTGGTTTGTAGTAATTTAGTCAATTCTCGTCTGATCGAATTAATGGCTTCCATACCTAAAGATACGTGAGAGTTAGATCAAATAGATAATCCTAATTAAATAAAACAGTACAGGCTTAAAATAATTAAATAACAAATAACCAAGTCATTCCCTCCCAACTTCCACGGATATTGACATGATTAGTGGGTTGGTCGCTTATCAATTCTCAAATGTGATAGAATATGATTATTATTTATGTAATTACTATTCAGTTCATCAACAACCAGATCTAGGTCTCTCTAGAGACCCTTCCATTCACTTATACCTTGTACAAATTATCTTAAAATATTTTTAACCAGAAAATAAAGTAACTTAACATAAAACTAACAATCTATCCAAAAATTGAGATTAATTGTGCAGTTAAATCATTTGCAAACGTTAATAGAGTTTCGATTAGAACCTTTGTTTGAGTGGCCGTATTGTTTCACACGCTTGCGAGCGTCGATCGCCATATGAATGTTCGCCTCTTTTTCGTTTGACTCCTATCCGATTGAATATGGGTTCTCGAAATACATAAGCAGGTAGATCCACTCGAGTTGAAGCTTCCATCTGGAGCAATGCCAGGTCGTCCAGCTCGTATGAGACGCCATATTCTGGTTCGTATTCGTCGGTACTTGGAATTTCCCCTAAAGTAATGGCCGCGTTGACTCACTTCAGGTGTCTCCTCGCTAGTTTCGCTCTCCAACGGAATTTGCGTTCCAACTCCTCGAACTTGAAGAGAGAGAACTCCGCTCGTTGTCGTGCTTCCCTGGCGGTTTCCGGTGGGTTCGCGCTTTATCGAGATGCTCGGTCGTTCGATGTTGTCCATCTGGGAGGTAGAGGACATCGGCAACTTCGAGTTTTGATTGGTTGAGAGGCTATATCCCGAGTTCCAAAGAGTAGTCTATATTGAGCTGCCATCCGTGCAGGTAATTCCATCATCACGCTATCTTTGTTCTTCTACACTTCTGCGTCTCTATGGCTCCAATTGACTGAAAATTGATATAGTTAAATAAGCCCGAAGCAATGACAATATTCCAAAAAAATATGTGAGTGGTTTTGAATCTTGGTTTGTTTACTCCTTTTTGTCGATAATGTCACCCTTCTCAGTCCTACCACTTTCTAGTGTCTTACCCAATGTCAGATATCATCATCATATTAACGATAAAAAAGAAAACCTGCTATATGTGCCCATATTTCCGACAATTTACCTTATTATTGTAAAAAAATCACTATATTTGTCTGCTTACTTTGCTGGTATTCCTCACAACTGTCATAACTCATGAGGCGCTTCCGATCCTGTGGGTTATTCTTATCGTTCCGCGCCGTGGTTACCTCCTTTGGTTCCATCGTGCTCGAAGTTTTAATCTTATCTGTGGTCTTCATGCGATGTAATAATTCGAATACACTGGTTATCCGTCTATTTATATATGCGGTTTAAAATGGGTGAGTCAGAACTAATCTCGTAGCAGTTGTATTCTATTTATTAATGACCTTAAAGGGTTTCATTTTTCTTAAAATTATTGATTTAAGATACAAGGTCATTTATATAAAAATTTCAGGTTTTCACTTTTGTTACTTGGCAGCTAATGAATTCCACTTGAAATTATTTTTCTACCCAATGCCCAGTTGTCCTCATAATATTTTCTGCTTTTTCAGCCAATAAGTTCAATTTGATTATTTTTATTTTTGATGTTTAATTGTCCTCACGGTATTCTACTGACTGAAGTTAGTGGACGAAATTGTGATTACCTAATTAATTCGTCCCTACTGTCGAGATTTGATTGACAGTTGCTGTCAATGGCAAGATCAATGAAATTTTTATTTAGAATTTCATTTTTTCTGGTAGTTTTCTTCTGCACTCTCAGTCCAGTGTGACATTTGTATGTGCTATCTTATCCGCATAAACTAAGAAATGAGAACCCTCTCCAGGTAGTTCGGTTACTATGTTACTTCGAAGCGCGTTGCCTGATTTTAGAATAACTTTTCAGATATTCGGACTAATCAGGATATTGGGACAATTTTGGAGAGGGGTTGCTGGCTATCCTGCACTATGCCTCATTACAAGAAGGAAATTGGAGAATGCTCTCAATTGGCTCAAACTACTCTCTCTGATTAAGCCAATGTGATTTCTAATTATTGTTTTTATCCTCTGTGTAGGGCGTATCGATGAATTTATGTTATTATGATAAATTATATTTATAAATTCGGTTCTTATCATTTGTTTTGTATTTATTTGCATATTTCTAATTTTAAACCTAAGATCGATTTCAGTTGTGGGTACTCTCTGATTATCATCCCATTATTTATTATGAGTCAAGTTTTGTGGCGTTCAATCGATGATTTTGTGGGGATCGTTATGTTTTTCTACTCTTGGTGTCTATATTAATGGTTAATGATGATGGGCGCGAGTCGAAATGTTAACCTAAATCTGTGGGTCTCTTGATAATCAGTTTTGGGTTCTTAAAGGGTTATTTTTGATTTTATTGTTAAGTGTTTGGTCGATATACCCATAGTCGTTTTAAATATCTGTGATACCATTTGATACGTCAATATTAACCTCTCTTTTGTGTGCCATTATGACATCTCCTAAATGATTAATTAACTATGTCTTCCAGAGAATTCTATGTTGTGAATCAGTCTCATTACTTATCGTGTGTTTAGTCTGGGTAATTGGTAATTTTTTTTCTTACAACTACTCATTAACTGTCATTTAATTGAATTTAGGGTAGTCGGCTTACTGATGGTAACAGTTGATAGTATTTATCTACTATTATCCTCGGTAAGGTTTAATGATTTTATTTCAAGATCCTAATTTTTGCTCAATTATTAATTTTATTTTCATATGACTTGTGGTACGTTTTGGCTGTTGGCCGGAAAAATTTCGACAGTAAAAGGCTGTTTCATTTATAAATTACAATTTCAAGACATTGGCTTCCATAATATTGTAGTACAATTAGCATCATGCATACACATCAAACTTCGCTCAAGGGCACGCTCAAGTAAGGACTTACTTGAAGTTTACTTGAGGGCGTGTCGTGTAAGCTGATTTTCCAAAATTCTTCGAAGTTTCTCTGAATATTTTTCTCAATGCAAATATATTTTCTTAAAGAAAAGCGGTTTACAACTTTTCACAAGAAAAACCATTTTCACAACGAAAAAGGGATTAAATTCTGCAAAATGAATCGGTATATATACCTATTTTGTGACCCTAACCTTGCGTATTCTTTTTGATGCATTAAAACAAAATGTGATCCTGACTTTATTTGTAATATCTAATTCTAATTTTATCATTTTCTTACATTAAATGGACCATATATTTTTAGAATTTTTTTAATTGAATATTTCACACTAAAACAATTCTATTTTACTTCATTTTACTCAAAAATTTCCTAGTTTTATGAATTGTCCATTTTTTCGGTGAAATTTTCATGTTATCGTGTTATTTTTATGTTAATTTTGTGCGGTTCTTGGTACATATTTTAATTTACTTTTATGGGTTTTGATTTTGTATTTAATTACAATTTCTCTTATATTTTATGGTGCTTAATTGGTGTTGATGGGTTCGATTTTAAATCTGCATTGCTCTGTTTGCATGTTATATTCGATTAATTTAAACAAAACCTAGTCCTGGCCCAAAAATAATAGAAATACTATAAAACATTAATTAAAACAAAAAAATTAACATATATAGTCAAGACGTATTAAAATGAAAAAATATAATCAAAAAGAGACAAATAATATATAGATATCAACATATGTCAAAACCTTATATTTATAACCTCACGGATGCTGGAAATCGCGATAAATCTAAAAATAGTAACTGATGGCCGCACTTTTTAAAATTGAAACTTGTTTACGAAAAACAAATATTATTGACAATAAATGATCCCTGCCACTTAAATGAAGAATCCTAAAAAATAACTATATTAACCCCGTTTGTCTTAGTTAAACCACCCATAAAATCATAGTCTCTGAAGAGTTGTAAATTCGGTAGTTGATATTACAACATAAGTTAGAGCATACCTAGAGAACATATCCAAACTCAAGAAGCTGTAGCTGATCACATAACAATACTTATTTACACATAACAGAATTATTTGTACAAGTTGATTGTTATTTATTTATGTAACCAGTGTCATAATAAATAAATGTTATATAAGATTTTTGTGTTCTTGTCAAGTTGAGATTCTGGGAACCTCAACATTTCCAAATTTGGCTACTTTACTCCTACTTATCAAATTTCGATCTTTCCTTTTTATTAAAACTTTAAATTAAATTTATTCTTGTACTTATTTTCTAAAATTGTATGTTTTTTTTTATAAATTTAGAGGCAATTTGGTAAATTTTTATGACTTTTCCAGTTTTTTGTTTTATTCTTTTTATTTATTTTTATTAAATTTTTAATATTTCTACTGGTTTCATTTTTTGTGTTGTCTAATAGGGGATATTTCATCATTTCTTGTTTATTTAAATTTTCCAAGGTATTTTTTTATTAGTTTTGTTTAAAATCAACAAATGTTTATTATATTTTTTAGTTTATGCCCAACACGAAAAAGTTTAATTGAAGAAGCAGTTTGGCAATTATTAATTTACTCACTGTGCTACGTTATAAGGCCTAAGTTTCGATACTTGAATGTTGAATATTTTGTGTAATTGTGATAGACAAAAAGTATTTATAATATCGAGAACTTGTCATTGTTGCTAATATTTCAAGATGCTCAAATCAATAATTGCACATTTCACCAAAAAAAACAAAAAAGGTCGGATCCATGTGGTAGGGCAATGAAGGCGATTTCTCCAAGAAGATCCTAAAGTTGCTTTCTTGGAACTAAAAATAGTCAAAATATGACAATCGTTCTTATTTTTGTTTACACAACTGTATATATTACTCATCAGAAAACAAATAAGATAAGAAAATCATCATCTCATAAACAAGGTTCGTTTTAATCCCATAACACCTGTTTATGTTTTGAGTTATTTCAGACACTTATTATACTGAAAAAATTTTTTATTTAAAGTTTTTTATAACAAAGACTCTCAAACGGTGGTTGTGATAGCCAGTGGTATTAAAATATTGAAAAGATTTTTCTGAGGAAAATGAACCCATATTCTTATCATTTATTATGCATAATTGTCAAAAACATTTACTTTAAAACTACAGTCGAAAATCCCAATTTTTAAATGTGATAGATGGGTTTATTTTTCATTTAAAACCTTGACCATACGCGACTCTCTATTAGAAACAGAGAAAAGAAAATTGCTTTCAAGTGAAATGAGACAATTCTTATATTTCCTTTCCAATACTGCCACGGATTAATAGTTTCAAACATTTTATGACTAAATTACCACATTCACTTTGACGAAAAGTCAAAACTTACCTAAATCTTGCAATATAAAATTTAGTTGTAACATTCTATCAGCGGATAGTTTGAAAACCCGCGTGAAAAAATGATAAAAATTATTGTAAACTCAAAAAATTGCTTATAATAATTTGATTATTTTAAACAAATTTCTAAATACAGGAATCTTTAATTAAAATCAAACATTTTCTTTGCTATTAATTGACACTAGCAAACTGGAACTGAAATCCATTCGCAAAATACTATGCGATTATATTTGATTAAAAGCTTTTAGGAATAATATTATATTATAATCTTTCCAATGTCATTTTTAGCCGTGAAAAAATGGCAGTTGGACAATAAATGAATGCAAATAAAATCTACTCAAGTTTGTTTTCATTAAACTTTGGATTGAACTGCTCTTCTTCTGAAAACTTGAAATAAAATATCAATGTTGATAACATGAATAGGCATAATTTTATAATTCTAAATCATTCGTGCGTAACAAACACAAAACTTACGTCATTTACTTGAAAAGCAATATGTGTTTCTTCACTGGAAGACGATTCACGTAGCACGCATGCTTCACTATAACGTAAATTATGTTGAAAATAGAAAATTATAATAAAAATTTGAACAAGACAATCGGCAATTTAAAAAAATTTTGCGTTAGTAGAAAAAAGGGTAAAACATGAGTTTTTTGGGGCCCTCGACTTTTTTTAAGAAAAATTATTTAAATAAATATGGAAATAAGTTAGATTAACAAATATTTATTATTCAAATAAATATAAAAAAAATTTATTGATGTTGTAGAACAGAAATGTACACCTCGTATCTTTTCACTGCTGTTTTAATTTCCAAATTATGCTCAATCTCAAACATTTTAACATTTTTAGAAAGGTTTTCAAAATCCACTACATGTAAGATTGTTTCTTTAAGAGTTCTCCACGGTCTTTCGATATTCAGGGTATAGATCAATGTGAATGTCAAGGGTACCATATAACCCATGTGTTACCGAAAACAAATATGAGACGCCCAAAATTTTTCATTGAAATTAGAATTGCCGGTTCTTGCAAAGATTTTTCATGGTGGTTTGAATAAACAGATAATTTATCTGTTAGGGTAATCTTTGAAACCCCAATTGTTTGTAAAAATTAAAATATTATTAATGTTAATTTGTTTTTATGATGAATTCGTATGGACGGTATCTGCAAAAAGAAGAAATTTATCAGCCCAACCGAGTTACAATAAAAAAAGTTTTTCTGTATGATTACGGTGACTGCAGTTTGTATAACTTAGAGAATGTATATGTAAATGTTCTTATGAATTAAAAAATAACTATTAAAAGAAAACATTTGCACACTATTAAAACAATAAAACCCAGCACATCAAAATGTATTGTTAACACAGAAATAGCAAAGATTGAATTTCTAAATACTTACTACATACTTTATCGACATAACAAAGCTCTTCTCTTTAAGTTTTGTTGAAACTTTTCAGTAAATCTCCTGCTACTTATATAAAGCTGATTCTTCATTTAATTCCAATCCACCTCTTTTCTTTACTCAAATTTTACCCTATCTCAAGAGGCAGAAAACTAAATTCAAAATTAAACTGCTTTCCTTTAGCTTGTCAGGCTTCTGTCTTGTCAATTAAGCTCGAAAGTTTTGTTTTCTAATTGATATGATTAACTAATTATCAATATTCTTCAATTCACAATAATTATTTTCTTTGAAACGCTCTAATAGACCACACTTCAAATAAATTCATTTTTGAAACCAAATGGTAATACAGTAAGACCCTGCTTAACGCGATTTTATTGGAATTGTGTGATTCCCCAAAAGGGAATTGTTGGGCTTCCCGAAATCCAAAATAATTTATCTGCATATGTTCTTCCCTGTGGTGTTACAAAAATGTATTTTTATTGATTCAAACATTTGTTGGCGTTATTGTATAACACTCTACTTTGATGGAACGTATACTTTGCGTTAAGCGGGGTCTTACTGTATATATTAGGTCGTGTAAAAAGTTCCAGGGCAGCAGCAGCAAGTGAATTTACAAAGCACTTTGCATACATGGAAGTTATAAGTTAATAAACTGTTTTTACACAATGGAGGAATTTACTTTGACGAATAAAACTGTTGGTTAATCAAGTTTGCTTTCATTGTCATTCTATATGTTGAAATTGTAATCCAAAACTGCCCGGGAACTTTTACCAAACCTAGTATATATATATTCTCATTTTAAATACTATAATTTTCAATTATTTTAGCTCACATCAATATCAAAACACAGCCGCATTTGATTGCTATTAAAAAATCAAAAAATTAAAGTTGAGAAAAGTGTTTGCAAATTTTAATTTTGTACCATAATTTGATATATTTTAAATTACTATTTCTAATAATCATAAGAAATTCTATCAAAAGAAAATCAAGTTAATTGTTGATATAGAAATTCGAACATTGAAATCAAGACAGTAACAATGCAGTGTTTCTCAACATTTTTTTGGTAACTTATTTTATTATGAAGATTCCATTTTGTACATATTACTTCATTGTTATAGCTGTACCTGCTTAAGAAAAAAAAATGCTTTAATTATACATTATGAGACTCATAACATCATTTCAAAGATCCTTTATTTATTAATTTTTTCATTTGCTTGAATTGTTATTCGTTTTGATATTATTCCAAATTGTAATATGAAAAAACAAAGAAATGGTTAAGTACGTAATTTATAATTAGTTGGGCAGTAATTATTTTATTGGAACGAAAATATTATAATATTTAAAAAAACAAAACAAATATAGTTAATACATTTTAAAAAATTTTGTTGATTTGATTCAATTATTTTTCATTTTTAATATTAATTTGAGATTTTATTTTTTAAATTTATTCTGTAAAATTTGTTAAATTTCATTTTATGAATGAAATAAAATTTTACTAGCCTTTCGAATAAGTTTTTTATTTGCGGCTCTTTGTAATCTAAGCTTCTGTAATCAGGAGAGTTTAACATCATTTTCATTTCTTCAGTTTTTGAGTGAATTCTAGAATGCATGTATACTTTTGTAATATTGTTTTTGGTAGTTGTAGAAAAATTTAGCACAAACTGTACAATATTGTTGATATTGGGAAATTATATAAAAATTCAGAGGAAATAAACTGAGGTTACGAAAATTAATTTAAAATATCAAAAATAAATATTTTCGGGGGAAAAGTAGCAATTGAAAGATAATTTCTATACCTATAGACGTAATCAAGTTAAATTTGGTTATGAGTTGTTGTAGCGTTTCTAATAAACAAAATATTTTTCGAATTTCAAAAATCTAGGCTGAAAGTGTAAATACATTATAATATATATTGCAAACAACAATGGATTTGTTTTAATGAAATTAGAAACTGAAAAATTCTATATTTTTTTTTAAATTAGAGAGCTTATACTGGAGAGAATACAATTAAGTTTAATTATAAATGTGTTTAAGTAAATAAATTAATAATATTAGCAATTTAATTATAGATTGTCAGAATGAACATTGTTGATTGATGGTTTGTTGAATTCTTCATTTATAAATTACTATGTTGAAATATCTTCAGCAGATTTTGTTTAAAAAATATTATCTAGAGAATTTTTTTAATTTATAAAATCTAATATATTTAGAACCATTAATTATGGATACCTTAAATACAAAAAATACCATGACTAATATTAGAAAATCGAAATTTGTCTTTCGGATATAAAATTGTTGTTCAAAGTCGATTTATGTATGCTATAACGACCGTGCCGTATTCCATTATCGGATATTCTCGTTTCTTTGCCATTTCTTTTTCATTTCTTACTCTTACTATTACTTTTTAAAATTCTGGAACAATATGCCCTTTATTTTATTGTTTTTCCTTACTCATTTTTCTCATTTTAATAATTAGGTACTTTATTATTTAGATATTCTAAACAATTAAAACAAGCAAATGTTTTAAAATGTTAAAATTTAATAATTTACACGATTTAACATATTTTTGGGGTTATACAAATTACAAGAAATAAAATATAAAATTTCGAAATTATAAAAATTGATTAAAACTTTGAAAAAGTAAAAATTTATATTTTTCTGGGGGAAAAGTGGTAACCGGGAGCAAATTTGATTTCGAAGACGAACAAAATAATATTAAATTGATCATATGTCAGGAACCCAAAAACAAATAAATTAAATTATTATAAGACGAACCCATTAATCAAGAGCCACCAAGCTGAATTTCAGGATAATGGGTTGTCGGGAATTAAGCTAATTGACAATTAATTGCTACCCAACTCAGAAATGTTTTGTTTCGTTTAGTGGTTATTAATGGGCGGAAAATCGTTATAAAAGTAGAGAGCAATAAACAGAAGCGCCAGTTGGTTGAAATGAGCTATTTTGTTAAATTCAAAGTTTCTGGTAGGAATGACGAGATAAAATTTTAGAAAGAGTACATTGTGTTTTGATACCTTGTGGGTATTTACTCTATTGGATTCTGTGTTGCGAACAATTCGTAAACTTTGTAAAGTGAAAATAAAGATTTGGTTGAGATTGACTACTTTGATTTTATTGATTGTGGACACAAAAACTCAGATTGGGTTTTAATTCCATCGACAAATTTTGAACAACCTCAACAATATAAACTATTTAAAATAATTCAAAACACAAGTTTTCACGTGGTTTTGCGCATTACTTTTAAGATCCAACGATCTTACCAACATATGCTCTCATATCACACGTATCCAGTAATTATAAAAACATTTTAAATCGACTCATTTTTAAAATTAATTATACAACCTTATCGTACTAATATTAATCAATCCTTTTGGTCGATAATGTTTCACTCAAACATATAACTGAAGTATCTCCAATTTATGTGGCATTAAACACAATTCATGCGAATTGATTAACGAGATTCAAACACAATTCAACTGGAGACTTATTAATAAACTTATTGCATGCCTTACACGAATTAGAGATGACCTTACAATTTGAAATATCCAACAACTTGTGAATCTTCCTATAATAATATGTAAATCCGTTTTCAAGAACCTAAAACTTAATGAAAAATATATTGCTTACTTAAATTCTTTCAGTTATTAACTATCATAATGAATAATTACAACACACTTTTATTGTCACTTAAATCTAGGGTTACCAACCATCCTTTTTTCAGGACTTTAAATTACATATTAAAAGGACATGTCCTTTGGAATTAAGTTAGAATTAAGGATAGTTGCGGTGATTTTTCGGAAAACATTCTAAAAGACAGAAATGTTCTTTTTAAAAATAGGATTTGTGGATAAAAGTTTGCAACCCTACTTAAATCTATAAAATATAAAATATTGAAAATATTAACTTAGAGATCAATACTACAAATTTATTATACAATTTTACTTTTTATATCTGTAGTTATTTCATACAAAATTAAAAATCAATTTAAAATAATTAAAATAAAAATGGATTTTTAATGATAACTTACATTGAATTTATGGTAAATTTTATGATAACTATCAAGATCAATATACAGACAAAACCCGCTAAGCCAACTAGAATTAATCTTTGAAATAAATCAATTAATAATAAAGAAAAAACATACTAATGATGTACAAAGTAATTAGACTTTCTTGTGAATCTGAATTTTCCAAAGACATCTATGATGACATTAAAAAACACTTTAATCAAATAATTATTAATAAAGATTAAAATTAATAAATCGAAAAAACTACACTGAAATTTATTTATATAACATAGTACATAAACAAATAAATATTTTTATAAAATATTTTTCTGCAATTAAAATATAAATTTCTATAAAATATTGATAATCTAAAATTTTAGATTTTAATTCTAGATGTGATTTGAGTTTTTCAAAACTTTCAAAGTGTTATTAAAATTTGAAACGAGTTAACACTAAATACAGCAATCATAACAATCTTAACAGCAAACGAACAACCCTTAAAAATAAATACATTTTTATATCAAATTATTATATTGAGTTAAGACTGAACCGTTTGCTAGATTTTCAAAATCAAGTATCCCAATCAAATAAAGACTTTTGATTACTTAGTTCTGTTGGATACCTGATGAGTAAAATATAAATTCAACCACTTTCAAGATACCCACATAGGAAAATTTTTACCATTGAATAAGCGTCATAAATGACGTTGGAAATCTATATTAATGGTCGGTTACCAGTTAAATATGAGTCGTGGGTCTCTGGGTGTTGAGATTTTGAAGGTATATGGTTGTTACTCAGACAACCCCATACAAATATCTGCGCTTACAACTCGACACCCGTTGCTAAGAAACGTTAGAACTGCGTTCGAGTGGATGAGCGTCGTTGTTAATTATAATTTCCCGAACGATCCATGGGTCCAACGAGCTGTCAATATAAGACATGTGCTCGATTTCTATATTGTCCCCGTCTTTTTTGTCTAGATGAAATTTAGTATAAAATTAATTGTGGATTTCTTAATCTTCAGATCGAATATCTACACTTTATGCTAAGAAGACTTAATGAATTATTCGTTAATGAACAATAAATCATCACACTAAATTTTAATCATACCAATATAGTTTACATTACAGGTTGACACTACAAATTGACAACACAATTTAATTCATTTTGGTCTTTGGATCGGAGCGCTGTAAACGCCGGCGAGCCCTTTCGGCTTTTCCTGTCTTGTGTTTCTTCTGGGGCACATTAACCTTCTTCGCCGCTGCACGTTATCTGCAAGCTAATTGAGTAGGGGCGAACACCAGGGGGTAGGTGACAGCGTTTCCCTCCTGACTAGCGGTCAAAGCCAGCTCCAACGCTCGGATTTGGGTCCTGAATTGTTTGATTAATCTCATTCAGGGCGGTTCGAGAGATATTCAGTTCCTGGTATATTTTCTTTACTTGTTTTGGTTCGAACCAGGTGCGTTGCAGTCTCTGTAGTTCTTGGGTGGCCTGCGTCAATCGTTGAGTGAGGCGGGTCTCCAGTCCGGTCGAATGATCTGGGTCCGTCACTGTAATCGAAAAAATAATAAAGTTAAACAAAAATATTCGGATTTTTTGCTTTCGCTACTAGTTTAATTGGATATTTCATTGTTACTACTAAACTCATACCATATAATGACGTTAAAAAATCCAATCATGGCGATTAACCACTGACTCGGGTGTCAAAATAATAAATTTAATATTAAGAAACTCCTGACGATTAGCATAACTTACTGGTTCGTCGATCAAATAGCATTTATTAACTGTAAATAAAATCTTTAGAACAACCATTTATATTAGCTCCTTAATTAACTATGACTTTACCTCTAGATTGGGCAATGTTACTTTCATCATTCAAGTTTGTTATCAAAATAAGTCAATAATACGATTTTATAAAAGAAAAAACAACACGTTATTTATGATTTATTATGACTGTCATTTACAAAAAATTTTTTTCCATAAAAATTGTTAGGTCGAGATCCTGGTCTACGACACCTTCTGCAACACAAATAGATTCCTTTCCGCAGTGAGTCGAATCGTTCCAGCATGTACGAGTGAGTCAATTCCTCCGGGATTATCACCTGCGTTGGAGCGGCTATAGTCCTCAAGGTCAGATCGTTGAGATCGAAGGAGACCTCGTAATCCGGCATATATCCGTCCGAGCCTGGAATTCTCCTGACGATTATATCTCGATTTATTCTGTCCAGCTCCATCTGGGCCAATCGTCGTCGTCCTTGTAGTTCACGATCTTCCTCATCCAAGCGAAACACTAGCTACTCTATCCTCTGGCGAGCTTCTCGGGCAGGGTTCCGTTCAGGTTCCCTCTTAATAGCAAGCCCAAGGAGACCCGTACCTCTCATTGAATCCAATTTAGCTGGCCGTCCTATCATCGAAGTTAATGATCCGACGACCCTGCGTCGGTCTCGCTGAAAAAGGTAGTCCTACAATTCTTAGTGGTCAAAATGTTTATTTTAAATGGGTTAACGTTCTTTTAGAAATTAAATTAACTTCAGTTTCCTTACTTTCATTGGCTGGCGATTGTGGAATTAGCTTGGTCATCCTAAGGTTTGGTTCCCAAATTCCTTTTCCTGAGTCGTTCGGTTAGTCTGTTCTCGAGTACGTTTATCCAGTCTCCGATGTTGTCGCGATATGTTCATCTGAGCTGACATAATGACATAGTAGAACATTTTGTTGTTTCTTTTATATTATTATTGGTTGCGTTGATAGTTAATACCACTATTGCTATTACGATTATCATCCTCATTATCATTGTTGGATGATGAGGGTAGACCCATCACCACATTTATCCTGAACAGATACTACAAAGTGGGGCCTGGCAAATTCAGAGTAAACATATATTCTGAAGAACGGGCATAAAATAAATCCTCAAGATGCAGAATCCCAAATCAATGTCAATCCCCAATATGCAGAATCCCAACAGAACAATCAACCCCCCATGCCAAATCAATATTCGAACAACCAAATCTATTCCTTGTGTATCAAACAATTATTATGACAATTATTAATTATAACAATTCGATGTGAATATTTTAATTTGAACGATTATCACATTTGTATTTGAATTTTAAACAATTACCGCGTTTGTATTTTTAGCAGTTGGTTCGGGTTTAAACATTGATAATCTATTTTATTGTTTTTATTATCTTTGGTAATATTAATGTATATAAAATTAAGTATTATTATAAATTATTTTATTCATTAAAATTTTTGGTTTATTGGTGAACACAAAACAAATAAAGGGAAAAACATTTTAAATAATCTTTGGTTTATACAAAACAAATAAAGTGAAAAACATTTGAAATAATTTTCGGCTTATTGAATAAATATTGGAATAGAATCGAACATTTTAAATAAAATAAATAAAAAATAATTTAATGCAAAATATCCGATTTTTAAATAAATAAATGTACATTAAAAAAATAAATAAATTTAAATTGACAAAAATATTTTGGTATAAATACCAAAGTATTTGTCAGTCAATTTGCCCTTAAACTTTTAACCAAAAAGAAGCGGTCTCAAAAAGGAAATCTTTTTAAGACCTTAAACTCGAACAGACAAAGTTCCACACGATTTTTGCACGCACTTATATAACACGCACCTACACACATTCTAACACTTACACAACAAGCACCAAAATTTTCAATTGTTATTTGATTATAAATAAATTGTGTTTATCGGAAGAAGTTGAACCTGAAAGTATATATTTGGTAAATTTTATTGATTAATAAATTATATATATATATTTGACTTTGTCTTTTGATTTATATAAGAAACCAGTGCAAGTTGAGACTCACTAAAATCGAGACCTCAACATCATTATTATTAGTAATATTATTATTAACGTTATTATTTTTATTATCCATATTATTATTATCACTGTTACAGTCACTGTTATTCCATTTATCATTCATATTATTATTACTAATATCTGTATTATTATCGTTGTTACTGTTATTTCATTTATTATTCATTAGCTGTCTTATTATCACCTGTATTATTAGTTTTTTTACTGTTATTATTACTTCATTTATTTTTCATCTTATTATTATTATTAACTGGATTTCATTATTAGTATTGCTATAATTGTTACTATTATTTCATTTCAGTCATTGTTATTTTGTTACTATTGTTGGGCCAGAACACAGACGGCCTTGTAAATGTTTAAATGAATCGGTAACACACATGCAAACATAACATGCAGATTTAAATTCAAACCTATTAAAACACCAATTAACCCTATCAAAATACGAGAAAGAAAACAATTAAATATAAAATTACGAACACGAAAATAAATTAAAATAATAACAAAGCGCAACAAGATCCGCACGAAATAAATATAAACAGAACACGAAAACCCAACGATTTTGACCGAAATTTGACAATTTATTAAAAAATAAGAAATTTCATGAAAATGAAATAAAAATGAAATAATTTGAATTAGAAATAATTCAATTAAAAATCTAAAGAAAAAATTGTCAAATTAAATCTCAAAATAATAAAATTAAAGATTAGAATATACAAGAAAATTCCAAGGTCAAAATTTATTTTACTAAATCAAAAAGAACACGCAAGGTTAGGGTCGTACAATAGGTATATATACCGATTCATTTTTACACAATTTTAATCAGTTTTTCCAACTTGAAACTTTAAAATCTATTTTACGATGTAAGTGAGAGTTTTATTTGAAAACTCTCTCCACGTCACATCATCGCAACCTCGATGGAGCTCTGCTTGGATGTCGGCGTGGGGAGAGCGATATATTTATGATTTTTTGAATTTTATTGATTTGATTAATGTAACGGGTAATTTATATTTGTCTTTTAATAAATTATTTATAATGCATAAATTGTTTTTTTAATTGTCGAAATTTTTCCGGCCCACAGCCAAAGACACATCACAAGTTATTAAAATTAAATATATTATTCGAATTCGTGTAAGTGCGTGGAACATCGCCAATGATTCGTGCCCGTGAAGACTCCGGCGGAACGCAGGGGTCGGAACGTCAATATTATTCCGTATATGGGAAGAGAGGGATAAGGAAATGGTCCTTTGGATATTTCCTTGTCTCTCAATTTCCATAAACTCGACCTAAATTATATTTACATACGGCTCAAAATCACCACACGAGTTGTCCAGTGGCTACTCAATAACTATAACATAAACACAATGCGCTTAGGATCAATTTAGGGAAGGTGACGGGAGTTTCAATAAAAAAATCGATGCTATGCTCATAAAATAAAGAACTTTACTAAATATTGAAACTTATTAACGAAACTAAAATGCTCTGCTCATAATATAAGGAATTTCACTAAGGTATTACTACATTGGTAATGAAACTAAATACTATAAAATCCTACTAAGCGTCATTAAAGAACCTATTAAATAAATTAAATTACCCCCAATGATTTCAGCTAAAGGAACGCGATAATAAAACTAAAGGGTTAGGATCAAAATACAAAGACTCTACAAATTCTAGTAAAGAAGTTGTCAATAAAATCGAACCCTCAAAAAAGCCATAGCTAAAATATAAAACTTTACCCCACTCTCTAGAGTCATTAAAAGAGCCTTAATAGGAATAAAAACTCCGTAATATCGTACTAAAAATATTAACTAGGTATAATGAAAATAAAATCCCAAAGTATCATAAGCTTTACAGTAAAATACAAAGACTCTTAACGGAATTAACGCCCCCATTAACCCAATTATTATGGTAAATAGATGAAGATCCTCCACAGAAAAATGATAAGAGTTTTTTAGGTAGAATTCACTCCCAATTTGATAACTTCCCAAGGAGCCTATAAAAGCGCTAAAGATCCCAAAACTCCAAATGCGCATCCGAGTTCGCGTTTTCTCAGAACGTCTTAACTAACGTATTAAATTCCGAGACAAAACCAGAATCACTACCTATAATTAACAAGAGTATCACGCGAATAGTATCCTAGAGCCTAACACCACAAAATGAAACCACCACTCAGGAAGTTACTAAAGTCGCTTATCTATAAAAATGAACAATAAAGTGTCGATTACCCGAATAAAATAATAACAAAAATTTAACAAAAAGAGAAAATATATTACACGCTAAATTCTACATATACCTCAGGTTAATTCTATACTATTTACAGAGAAAAAACTAAATAAATTTACTTATCAAATGCATAATGACTCCACAATAGTCACAATCAGTTTCTTCATCGAAAGGACGTCAATAAATAAATGATTCCACTTGAAAATCGCACCATAGGAGATTTGCGACAAGGACATACAAAACCCCAATAAAATCGCTATTGTTTCACCCGTACCGATCCTCAAATACACCGAATCACCATAAGGGGAAGTTCGCAACTTGATTGACTAACATAGAAGTCCCGAAACGAATTAAGACGCCCTAGGTTAATATTTTCACAATTCACAACGAAAATATTTTACCTTACCCTTGTGTGTCAGCTTCCGGCGATTATTCTCAAATTGGGTCGTCCACCGATAGTGTCCTCCAAAAGGAAATTAGGATCGTTAAGGATGTCAATCATGAAATCCCATCTAACTCCAACCCAAATGGCGAAATTTAATAAATACTATTCCATAGATAAATCTACTTGTAGGGAAAATAAGCATGACCTTTTCTTCAAATGTCGCGAGATGAAATAGATGAGAAAGTGCACTGTGCTCATTAATTAATCCATAAGATCAAAATAATATGTCTACTTACCGTGAAGAACATACCCGAATGCGAATGAAAAATCGATGGTTAGACTAACCGACTTGGTTCGGACACGCACACCAGCGTGTAATCAAGAAAGTGTGTACTAGCAAAAATCTCCTACCAATTAGACACACACACCCCGAGCTATATAAGGAAGACCAATCGGTCGAGACAATTAAATAAATTTTGAAAGGGAGGGAAACTAAAAATGCATCGCAAATCGAATCCAGAAATCGAGGACATGATAACCAGGATTCTGGGAGATGACTTAGCAATAAACCCAGGAACTCGACAGTTAGGTAAAACGATTTTGATTTTTTATACATGTACTAATAACTTGTATGAGCCCTAGGAAAATTTCCGCAGCGCCAAGGACGCTTATTGAGTTAAAAATGCCGACAATCACGACACGTCAGAAAGTAATAGACTGGGTACCAGGATAGATCAGTGTTTTTTATTGTTCCTAACTATTTTACCGCATCAGAATCCCATCCGGTAGAGCGATTCAAATATTTTGGAAGATAGTAGTTAGGTTGCCGAACTTTAGATCATTTCACGCGATGAAGTATCCCATCGTTTTCGTTTGGTGGATCTCCCAGGTCCCAGGTGATCACTAAATTAATAACTAGAATATGCTATCATTATTTTTATGAATCGCTTTAGTAAATAAATCATTTAAATTTTATTTTGTATTTTATAAGTCAACAAATAATGCGTTAATGACCTTTAACCATAACACATATTATCCTATACTGCAAATTATTTTTGATGTTTTCACTAAATTTATAATCTTACATTTATTTATGCGAGTAACATTTATGAATAGGGCCGTGGATAATGATGCATAAAACGATTTGATAAAAAAAATACCGGTATTTAGTAAACGTAAGTATTCAGATTCTCATTTGTTTAGGAAATGTTAAGGGTAAGAACTGCTAACAATTTCGGAATGAAGTGTCATCGTCAAGTTGGGGTAAACATTAACAATCTAAGTCCCGATCAGATTGTAGTGACAGTTTAACGTTTGTCAGATACATAAATCAATGTATATTCAATATAATATTTCGTTTTCATGCTCGTTCATTTAATTTGTAATAATCACCATGATTGGAAGAAATAGGTAGGGTAGCCTTACCAATTCGGTCGATTATTAAATTCTAGTGACAATCACGATCGACGTAAATTAGATAACTTAGATATGAACTCACAAGTCGTTGACGGAGGACAGGAGTTTTCGGAGCAAACCCGATGAGATTAAAAAATGACCAGTTGAATTTGAAGACTCGATGTTTTGCTGTTTTCTATGTTGTTCTTATGCCCAGGATGGGAAGGGACATTTAAAGTAATTTATTATTACATGTTAAATACCTAAACCGGTGGTATAAGTAATAAAACCTAATAGTTATCAATAATTGCAATACTTTGGATAAATGAATTAATCTTCAGCCTAACATTTATTAAACCGTAAGAATTTAATCTTATCAATTATTTAATAGTAAGAATTTAGGCTTAACATCTATTTAATCTTATGAATCTAATTGTAACCTTTGTATAATCATATGAGTTGAGTTTTAATTTTAATTAATCGTATAAATTTAATTTTAACATTCACATAATCGCAGGAATGGACTGTTGAATACATTGCACCTTAGCGTTTATTTAATCATAGGAATTTAATTTAGGTATTTATCTAACTGTATGAATTTAACTTTTACATTTATTTAATCGTATAAATTAGATCTCGGCATTTATCTAATCATATAAAGTTAACCTTAGCACCTAAAAAATTGCATGAACTGAAGCTTAACTATCTATAATGCTGTATGAGTTGATTCTAAAGATCATGAGGAAACAGCGATAACATCTTGTCTATATACCGAAGGGATAAAATTTTGATAAATTATAAGGCCAAATAGAGGTCATACCTGGGAATACGAGCATCGGTTGGATTCGAATAAGGTAGGAGTTTATTGAGGAGTACGGATAGACTGAACTCCGACAATTGGAGGTTTTTTCTCCAAGTATCGATAGAAGACTCTAGGAATCACCTTAAATAGTTTGATGCTTATTACGACTAAACTGAACGTTAATGAATGAGTAGTTTAGTCATTAGTAGAAACAAACCGAAATTTGATAAACAACTAATTCTGTAACCATAGTAAATTACTTAAAGTGCGATAAACAAATAGCTTAGTAATTATTGGAACAACCGAAAGTTAAATATATAGATAATTTGGCAGTTATTGGAAATAAACTAAAGTTTAATAAACCAATAATTCAGTAACTATTTAGAAATGGACGGGAGTTTGATAAATAATCCAATGATGATTAGAAACAAGCTGAACCATAATAAACGAGTCAAAGGACCATTAAATCAGCTAGAGCTAAGAATAAAACCACCCTTATGCGTAAGTGACTTGAATTAAAAGTAATAGGGTCAACACATGGATATAGTTCCCATAACTTATAGTTATTAACAGCGTAAGTAAAATCAGCCCCGACGACCGAGTACCCTCATGTATGACGTACGGTATTATTTTCGCTTTAAGTGCCTCTGAAAATTTAAAATAAATATGAGTACACTATGTTTAGAGAAATTTTGATGATAACCATTTGATCAACTTCTTGTTCAGGAAGATCAGGACCTTTTGTTTATGTTCCCACACATGTTGCCGATCAATGGAAACAAGCCTGGCAACGAGTCTTGAGGGAAAAATACAACGATGCGCCCCAACCGAGGAAGCCCCGATGGGAAACCTTGCTGTCGTTGGAAAATAACAGGAGACCGTGGGTGTCGAATGGACAATATAGTGATCAGAGTCCGGCCGAAGAAATTCGGGATCATGCCCGATCTCTCCTCACACGCCTCGAGGACCACCAGTGACAGGTCGACTTTCACGTGATCAGAGCCAGACAATATCTGGCGAATGTTGAAGACGATATCGCAGCCGGTAGGATCGCGGATTCCTACCATTATATGCCGCCGCCCAGCTCCAAACCTACCCGAAACACAAAGCGACCGGTCTTTGCATTTTATGAACGCCCATACACTCAGCCGGCCACGGACGAAAATGTTGAGGGGCAGCATCAAAACCCCCAATCCCGTTAACAATTCAAACATGGACTCCAAGTTTATAGTAACACAAATGAAGTTAAATTTAATTTTCAATAAATGATTAGTTGTCTTCCACGAATTTTTGTTGTATGATTCAATGTTGTAAAGATTTGTATGAGAAATTAAATAATTTAAGATTCGCGGATCAAAGTTAATGTCATTGTTTTGCAGAGATGGGATCACTGGAAACTCTGCAAAGGAAACTAAAACATGCGCGGCAAACTCAACGAGAACTTCTATACACAACTTATCCAGATGTCAAAGGAAATTCAACAAACCAAAGCCTCATGGAGGGAACCGAAGAAAACAAAGTTGTTGTATCAAAGGCTTACCGCTGCCCAAAAGGGATTGGCGGACGACAGGAAGTTAAATCAAAGCCTCAGAACGCAGATAAGGGGACTGGAGGTCGCATTATCGGCGTGTCAGGAAGGGGCAGCATAACATACCCCCTTGTCTTTGCCCCCAGCCCAGTTGGCCTACCGAGAGACGGTAGTGACCCCGAAAAATACTCCAGCACCAAGCAGCTATCGACCCGGACGAAAGGAGCGGGCTAAGCGCCGAGCCGCTCGAATGTTGAACCAAACGCAACTGACACATTAAAAAATGCATCATAAAATATGTAGTCACTTTTGTTTTAATATATATATTTGTCGATATTTTGAGTGTTGTTTAAAGAATCCAATAGGCTCAAATGATAAAATTCACGGCATAAGGGGACCTGATATTCAAAGCGAGCACAAGTCTTCTATCGACAGCTCGTTGAACCCAGAGATCGTTCGAGCAATTACAGCATTAGTAATAGCGCTCACTTTTTGCGGACGATCCACCCACTCTAACACAGTTTCAACGTTGCATAGCAACGGGTGCCGAGTGGTAAGCGAAGAAATATTTATATGGCGTTACCGGGGTAACCACAACATAATTTAAACAAACATCAACACCCAGTAACCCACCACTATCATTTCAGTAGCGAAATTTGTTATAGCCACACAAGAGTTCAATCTCATTGTATCTGCGGCAATTACTGGTTACCTAATCAGTGGTCACTCAACCGTAAAGGTGCGGTTTCGGTCTCATGCACAAATCTACTTGTTTATGTTTAGCGCGTTCTGCTACACGTTAACTTCCAACTCACACAATCACGACTTAATTCGTTCGATCACTTCTGCTTCATTCGATAGCAGCACAACTCATTCTGGTTAGTTTAGAATTTCTATTCTAACTGAATAACTAATAATATTATTTTAGACACTAGTGATGGATTAAATGTACGAATTGTTATTTTACTTAAGTAGACCGTAGTATCGAGGGTCAAGTCTGATTTCTGTTCTCCCCAAATCTTTATGATGGATTCGAACTAGTCCCTGGCGCAAATCAGTTCTCAACAACCAATGGTATATGGCATTCACTACAACTGTCTCATGCCTACAAGATGAATTTCAATTCGGCTGGACATTATCTCCTCTATAGTGGTCGTAGGTTTGGATATATTTCTATCAGCTATGAGTGGCCATATCTCAAGAGGAAACGAGTAGATCAAAAAATATTGTTTACTACATCTCCGAACTATTCACCACCTGGGTAATTAAGTGACATTTTGTGAATATTAATAAATTATTTGGATCTCTACTTTATTAATGTTTTATTGTTATTGTAGTATATTTATTTATTTGGGTTTTAATGTTAATCATAATTTATTCCTTTATTTGGATGATCTAATTACTAGAAATTTGGTATTATTTATACTTCGACTTTAACTCTCTGTCTCCGTCACGTTTATTCGCGTTACTAATGTTAATCACTTATGATGTTATCTGAAGACTTACGTCAGTTCTAAACCATTAAGTCCATTTGATTTTATTAAGGTTAGCTCATTATTCGGTAATTTTAATTACTAATGCTTTAACTCGTCTGTCAAATCTTTACTTTGAATCTGGATCTTTATTATGCTACGCTTCGTAATTGAAATTTATTCTCGTTCATGTTAGTAGCTTTGGTTCAACTTATTCGAATTTAATCGACTTTAGATTAGATAAAAGTATCGTTGCAGCAATTTGCGCTATTCCTCACTTTCCATACCTCTATTTTGATCCTAAATTGATTGTGTTTATATTGTATTTAAGAGTGTACACTGTACTACTTGTGTTCAGAATTTTAGCCGTATGTATTATTCATTTTATGTCGAGTTTACTGGCGTTGGTCGAAAGAAGGACGAGCCAAAAGACCCATTCTTCGATCTCTCTTCACCACTATAAGTTATCATTTTACGTTTAGGTTCGCGGTTTACCACTAGCAAACCCTCATGATCACAGTACCATTGCAGATGAACTGAGCTTACACAGAGCCGTTAATTGTGTATATTTAATTTCTTGTGGGATTTATTGGCTGTGTATTTTAGATAAGGTATAATAAAATAGAATACTTGTCTGAATACATATAATTCGTTATCCGTAGCTATTACATTCATAGGCATAAACTTCAATATTCATGTTCATAGGTGCATTCAAAGGCATAATTTTCAATATTCATAGTCATAAGTACATTCATAAATAGCGTAATTCATCAAAGGTTCCTCACTTCGTCAAACTAGAATCCTCGTAGAAAATCAGTTCTGGAAAAGTAATGTCTTTCACTCAAGCTTCTGATATCACACAAAGCGCTTCAGTTCAAGAATATTTTTGCTAGTGAAAAACGGTAAGAGCTTTTCACCAGGAAAAAGTGATTGAAATTATGTAAAAATGAATCGGTATATATACGTATTCTGTGACGCTAACCTTGTGTGTTATTTTTAGTGTTATAAAACAAAATTTGACCTTGGAATTATTTGTGTTATCTAACTTTAATTTTAATAATTTTCTTAATTTAAATTGACAATTTATTTCTTAAATTTTTTAATTGAATTTTTTCCAACCAAAAATATTTTATGTAATTCAATTTTATTCATTAATTTTTTGCTTTTATATAAATTGTCATTTTTCAGTCAAATTCTTGTTATTGTTTTATGTAAATTTCGTGCTGCTTAATGCGTCTTTGTTATTATTTTCATTTACTTTTATGTTTTTTGATATTATATTTAATTAAATTTTCCTCATAGTTTAGAGTTGTTTATTTAGTGTTAAAAGATTTGAATTTGCGTGCTGTGTTCGCGTGCTCTTTCCGATCCATTTAAACAAATCTTTGTATTGGCCCAACATGAGTCATATTGTCATGAATGTTAATAACCTTGTAAACATCTGGGTTCAATTGTGACGAGAACAGGTTTCGTGCTCATTTTATATTAGAGTTCTTTAATTTATCAAAATAAACACCAAAATAAATTTCGTCAAGATGTATGTAAATAATACTCTGATTTAAGATTAATTCGAATCCTTATAAAACCAAAATAATATAAATTATGAAGGGGATTAGTGCAAAACCTGTAATAACCTGTAATAAAATTTACGATGGCCCCGATAATTATATTATCATTTAAAGAATATATGCGAGGGGTCCACGTCTACCATATTAACCCGAAAAAAGTTATCAAAAATCTCATATTCAATTCACAAATTCGGTAAACATAGGAAGAGTCTTGGTTGAAAAAGGTCAATTGAAACAAGAAATTTCAGTCTATTTATAGATTGCAATTTCATTATCCAACACCACAACTCATGGTGAGAAAGAAATTCATTTAATTTTCTATATCCATTTTTATCGATCACTTTTTTGAAATTTTGACTTCGCTATTGTTCTTGAAGGAAATCTTTTTCTAAAACTAATTCGATTTGAATGAAAGATAGACAGAAAACGTTTGGTACTCTTGATATAAATTAATAAACTCTTTTCCTAATTAATTGTCTTTTTATTCCTGATAAGTTCTAACGTTTATTAGATAAAATAACACTCTAAACAATTTTGATTTTTGTTTCTGACTAATTATGTTCGCAATTGGGTTGGGAAATTTGATTAAAATATAATAAAGTGAATTAGGTTTTTTTCAACTTTTTCTTAATCTAGTTTTAATTCTGGGAATTTCGTTAGAGTCTTAATAGCTCTTTGAGTCACAGACGAGATTGAAAAGTCCGCGTCCCACATTGCTTGTCTGCATCTTGCGGCAGAGTGAGCAGGAAAACGTACGGTGATTCGCGAAGCATCGATCCACGACTCATCTAAGACATAAATTGGATAATGTGATTTGTTTTTATGAAAATAATTTGAGTTACTCGTGCAGGCTTCATTAAGTAAGTTAGCCTACCACGGTACTTATGATCTTTTATCCTGCGAGCTCACGCACGTGCATTCATCAAACTAAGTGTTCATAAATCAAGGGCGTCTATAGGGTCTGTCGAGCAAAATCATGACTACCTAAGCTTCAATTACTTTGCTTGCAGGTAGTTGTCATTGGGTATCTGATGATCGGGTAGACATATCGAGGCATAATTATCATACATTCTCTGATTATCATTGTAGGCATAGGCAAATAGTGTAAATAAGAAATAATTTTGATAATTAATCTTTAATTCATTTATTGAATATTATGAACATTAGAGGATCTCTCCGGTAGCTCGGTATCAAGGATCTGATTCGCTTTTCTTCCGAGGTTATAATAGGCATAGTATCGTTATTATGTAGCACCTAACTAGACTAGCATTCTCATAACTATCCTTTGATTTCAGTCTGGTAAGTCTCTCATAAAGAAAAAATAATTCAAATGGGGATTCATACGTCGATAAAATTTACTTCCTGAGTGACGGCTCCTCTTCTCCGATGGTCTTTCGCTTTGGTTTCCCTCTGGTCAGTTGACTGACGGTCCTTCTCTCCTGATCGCATATAATGATTCAGTGGCTTTAACGCTTGCATAAATTAAGTCGTTCAGAAGAAATGAATTTTCAACTAGAAGACTTATTATTTATGTTAACTCATTGATTGGCACACTGCCGGTTGCAAATTTTTAGCTGTGGTGACGTGGAAAATTGATTTATGGATTGGTGTAGTAAATGAA
This sequence comes from Schmidtea mediterranea, assembly GCA_022537955.1. Taxonomy (NCBI): domain Eukaryota; kingdom Metazoa; phylum Platyhelminthes; order Tricladida; family Dugesiidae; genus Schmidtea; species Schmidtea mediterranea. Next base: position 27,950,676 of record CM039679.1, on the reverse strand, counting down.
ATGAAATATTGAATTTTTTATTTGTAGAAATAAATCTAAATCTATCTTATTGTGAATCGTATCGCCGGGTCATTTCTTTCCCATTACTAGTAATAACTAATCACCTGTCTATGTCGATCAGCCCTTTTCTTCTGGATAGTTGGTGTGCCTTGGATTATCGGCGTTTTCAAGCCGTTGCCTGGTCCACGTGGAAATTTATTGATCTGCACCGTGGATTTAATTGTTTGTCTAGTTAATTTATTTGCAATTCATGATCGAAATATTTTAGTAAATATTCTAGTTTTGTTGTTTCCTGTTAAACGTTTTACATTTGCAGTTGATGTTCGCTTTCGTAAAACAATGAATCTTGCACCTTACCTTAGCCGTCGGCGTCCGTCTGCTGTTCCTCTGATGTTCAATCGTAGTTTACCAAACGTATGGGCGTCATCTCATTCCTATGCTCAATTCTATCTCAATTCTTCGATATGTTGCATGTAATTGACGTGAGGATTCGGAGTTATTATTATCAGTTATTTATGGTAGCTCGGCTACTGGTCGTACTCAATTGCAACTTTGTTTCTTACCAACGGAACGTTTCGATTTATTATGGGTATATTTATCCTATTCAGTTTTATTCTTGTTGCAATTTTATTTATTACCGACGGAATGTTTCGATTTACAGTGGGCGTGTTCATTTTATTTCTTTTTATTACTCAATGTTACTAATTTATTTACTCTATCAATCGAATGACATGGGGTTCCTTGTTAATTGTTCACAAATTTTATTAGTTTATTAATTGACTGTAATCATGGGGTTACGATCATTATTGCGCGGTACTTTTTGGAATTATTTAGGGCCTATCTTCTTAATTAATTTTTACGGGGTGACTACTCCATTTTCGGGTTCTCTTATCGTCCAATTTTTCTCTTTTCGACTCCAAGTACCATCTTATTAATTTCAGAGACTTTCTATGGATTTTATGTTTTGGTTGGATAGTTTTCACGGAGGTTATGGTTAATTCTAATCCTCAGAGATTTAAACAAAAAGAAATATTTTCATTATTAAAATTAGGAGTTAGAATCATTTTTAACAACAAAACTGTTTTTCCAGAACCAGAACTTCTACTTATCAACATTCTAAAAGAATTTGGTAAAATAGGATTGTGATTGAATTTCATAATATTTTTATGCCAAGTTTGTGTAAACGAAGTTCCACTTGAAGAAGACATTTTTAATAGTAAAATTTTTAATAATGAAAAATTATTTATTTTTTATAAGGAGAAAGAAAAATTCCTGCTCCGCTGGTCAGCCGGAGGCTTCCATCACCATCAACCTCTATTTGAATATTTCCTTTATTTTATTTTTTCAAAACTTGTTTTAATTTTTTACTTTTAGAAGGACTCTTTTTATTAATAGATTTTATAAAATCACAAATTCCATGACCTTGATATGGATCTAAATAAATTTCACTTGCTGTTTTTGTATCTGTTGTTGGTTTTGTTATTTCAGATTTAATCTTCTCAATGTTGGTGGGTTACTGGGTTTTGATATTTTGAAACTATATGGTTGTTACCCAGACAACCCCATACAAATATTTCCTTCGCTTACCACTCGGCACCCGTTGCTAAGCAACGTTGGAACTGTGTTCGAGTGGGTAGATCGTCCGCAAAAAGTGAGCGTTATTGCTAATGCTATAATTGACCGAATGATCTCTGGGTTCAACGAGCTGTCGATAGAAGACCTGTGCTCGCTTTTGATTCTTAGGTCCCATTATTCTCCTATCTCTTTCAAATGTTAACCTATATTCTCATATCATTCATTGTTATGTCCATTTGCTTAGTCCTTCTTATTATTGTCCATGCTGATGATTATTCTTTGGCCTGTACACCCTTTGTTATGTTAAATACACCCACATTATATCTTTCACCCTTATCCCTATTATAACTACAATGTTTCCCATTATTATTACCAGCATTATTATTGTTACTATTATATATATTACCTTTATTAATTGTTGCTACTGTTACCTTTATTATTATTTTTATTACTATAACTACCATTATATATATTGTTATTACCACTATGATTATTACTATTATTATTATTATTATTATTATTATTATTATTATTATTATTACAATTATTATACTTATTATCAATATTATTAACAAATTTTGTGTAGGGATTCGTCCTTATTCCTCAGCGTTAAAATTTTTTATTGATATACAGCATTAGCCGTAATCCATCTGTATTTTTTGGTTTTCGATAAAGTATTATTGTAAATTCGAAAATTTTGAGCAGCGTTCCGCCCTTATTTTACACGTTCCATTTTTACGTTACTATTTTTGTTAAGTATTTGAATTAGTTCGGAAAATTTGAGCAGCGTCCCGCCCATATTTTCCGCCTCAACTCAAATTAATTTATTTAATTCTTATTTAAAAACATTATTTTTCATGATTTTGGTCGTTCGGATTAATCTTTTTCCGATGGCTATTCATTTTAACTGTTGCAACGATTTCGCAATTTTTCCCGCTACCCGTTCCCTCTCTTTGTCCTTAAGATCTATGTATGTTCATATTATATTTAATGAGTGCCCACTGGACTACTCGGTGTTAGATATTTTGAGCCGATTGTTGTTAAAAATTTATGTCAATTTTACAGGAAACGGATGATGAAGGAGCAGCCAAAGGGCTACTCATTTACCCTCCAATTTCCCTATCTACAGATAATATTGACTTTCCAACTCCTGCGTTCCGCACGCCAGAGCCTTCACGGGCACGAATCATTGGCGATATTCCACGCACTTACATGGTTCGAATAATATGTTTGATTTTATTAACTTGTGATGTGTCTTTGGCTGTGGGCCGGAAAAGGAATAACAAATAATATTTTACCATAGCATTTGGAATAAAAGTTTCGATGCACTAAGGCTTTAGATAGAAATTATTTATTCAGCATATTACATCGGCCACATACATTTGAAATTCATTGTATCCATTCCATAAAATTTACTTCGAAAATCCCATAAATTTAATTCGATAAATCATCCATAAATTCGATTTGAAAAATCATCCATAAATTCAATTGGAAAAACAAAATTATCCATAAATTTGATCTGAAAAATCATCCATAAATTCAATTAAGAAAAATCACCCATAAACTCGATTCGAAAAATCATCCATAAATTCAATTGGAAAAACAAAATTATCCATAAATTCAATTTGAAAAACAAAAATCATCCATAAATTCGATCTGAAAAGTCATCCATAAATTCAATTGAAAAATTACCCATCAATTCCCTTCGAAAAAATCAATTAATAATATTGCACCAGTTGAGAGTGATCGTGTTCAGGCAAAACACTTACCCGTGTTAATTGCCTGAATGCACGGCTCTCAACCAGTTATACAACCAGTTATACAGTTCTGTAATGAAATTTTTTCTCCGAAAAATAAGACTGAAAATTTGTGAAAACACATCGGTATTTATACCTATAATTTGGCCTTAACCTTGCGTGTTAGTTTTACTGCGATTAAACAAAATTCGACTTTGAAATTATTTATGTTATCTAAATTAAATTTTTATTTATTTCTTAATTTAAATTGGTAATTTATTTTTAACATTTTTAATTAAATTTATTCATCCAAAAATATTTTATTTTTATTCATTTATTTTTTAATTTTATATAAATGGTCATTTTACGGTCAAATTTTCTTGTTATTATGTTATTTTTTATGTAAATTTCGTGCGGTTCATGATGCATTTTGTATTTATTTTATTTTAATTTTTATGTTTTTGATTTTATATTTATTTATATTCTCTCAGATTTTAAAGTGTTTAGTTGATGTTGTATATTGTATTTTAAGTTATCTTGGTGCTGGGTTTTCGTGCTGTATTACTGATGCATTTAAACAATTCTCAAGGCTATTTGTGTGCTGGCCCAACAATCTCTGCATTTAATTTCTTTGATTCTTTATAATTTTTAACAGCAGTTGTTATTCCTCCAGCGGCTGCTGTTATTCCACCAAAAATTAAAGGTAATAAAGCTGCCAAATGTAAAATACCACCTGAATGTTCAACTTGTTTTATTTATGCTATTTTCTTTTTAACAATGTATTGTTGGGCCACAACGTAAACGGCCTTGAGAATGTTTAAATGGATCAGAAACACACACGCAAATACAACATGCAATTTAAGTAAACCTATTGAAACACCAATTAAACCATATAAAATCTGAGAAATAAAAGAATTAAATATAAAATAATAAACATAAAAATAAATTAAAATATTAACAAAATGCACCAAGATTCGCACGATACCTATACAAAAATAACAAGAAAACACAACAAATTCGACAAAATTAGAAAAATTAATAAAAGTTCATTAAAGTGAAATTTAAATCGAAAAAATTGAATTAGCAATAATTCAATAAAAATTTTAAATAAAAAATTATAAAAATAAATCAAAAAATATTAAAATTAAAAAATAGAATTTGCTAGAAAATAACAAGGTCGAATTTTGTTTTACTGCATCAAATTTCACACGTCACAAAAATAGGTATATATACTGATCCATTTTCACATTTAACTTAACCATTTTAGAACCATTTTTAGAAACCATTTTCAAACCATTTGAAATCGTTTGTAGACTATTTTGAAATCTTATTTTCAAATCGTTGTGAAACTATTTTAAAACCTTATTTTCAAGCTATTCGAACTAATTCAACTGATTTTAGGTGAGAAATATTTTGGTTGGAGCCCTCTTTCCACGTCACGCTCATAGCATCTCTGTAGAGCTCTGCTTGACGGCGACGTGGGGAGAGAGGCATTTATGCTTTCTGTTATGATATTTTATGCTATTGTATGAAAACTTTTGGAATGGTTATGAAGGGTAATTCTGTTATTTTGTCCTAACTAATAAATATTATTAATATGTATAAATTGTTTGATATATATTTCTTTTTTAATCTAAATTAAAATGTCGAAATTTTTCCGGCCCACAGCCGACACATAACGCAAGTAAATAAAATCTACATAGTACAGAGGCATGTAAGTGCGTGGAAAATCGCCAATGATATGTACCCGTGAAGACTCAGCGTGCGCAACGCAGCGGTCGTAACGTCAATATTATCCCTATAGCTGAAGCGAGAAATAAGGAAGAAGTCTCTGGCTGCTTCCTCGTTTCTCAATTCTGTAAAATCGACCTAAAATTATGTTACATACGGCTTAAAATTATCACACCGAGTAGTCCAGTGGGCACTCAATAAATATAATATGAACACAATATGCGTCTAAGGCCTATTAAAGGGGAAGGGTACTTGGGTTAAATTAACTGAAATCGTTGTTATAACTATTTTGGATTAACAGTTTGAAATAAATAAAATTTATTGGGAATCATTGAATTCGATTAAATTGAGATTATTGAAAAAAAATTTAAAGCAACCATTGATTGTAAAAGTAAAGTGTTTTATGGCTAAAATTAAAGTAAATATTGGGTAAAGATAATTTAAATGCTCGTAAATTATTGATTAGGGTAATGGCAAATAATTTCATCAGTTAATTCATTATAATTCATTTCAATAATAGTAATCTGATCTTGGAGTAAGAACGAGTAATGTGTCGATCTAACCCAAAATCAACCCCCGATAAAAAGGAAAGCAATTAAGAATCGAATTCATTGATTTCGCATAAGAAACGTATCAATTAAAGGTAAAACGATTTTCGAATAACAATGTAAAATCCCTTAACTTAATTGTTGATTAAAATTTAATGTCACCCCACATAATCCACCGTTAATTCATTTTGATAAAATTGAAGAAGTGATTGAGCAAATCAAGTATTTAGATTAAATTATTGATTAAAAATAAGACGAATACAAATAAATATATCGTTTATTAAATTGAAACAATTTATTGATAACAGTAAAAATGATTAAATTAGTGCAAATAACTATTGAGTAAAACCCAAATAATCTAGTTTTGGTAAAGTAAAATATTGAACAAGGATAAACACAATAAGTTCCTTAACGAGCTATGATTAGTGGATTAAAGTAACTCATAGATTAAGATTAGAGATGAATTGAATAACCGTAAAAATGTAAATTAAAGTAAGACTGAATTCACGGATTTAAAACCATTAGCATTAGAATAACTTTGTGGGCTAAAGTAATAGTTGATCCAAATAGCCTTAGGGAAGACTATTAGAAGTCGGAATAACAGATGTCGATATTAATTACTGATAATATAATCTCTTAACTAGAATTAGAATAATTCATAAATCTATAAAATAGGTTTCTTCAATTATCGTAAATTCAGGATTTACAGCAAATTAATTAGAGGTAAAATGAACGAATATTTACGTAAATTAAATTAATATAATTGAAAAACTACCAAAGTTTAAGACAAGCGAAATTTGTATTGAACAAACAAAATTCCACATAGCGAAATTATTCCAACAAAAGGGTATCGCATCTATTTAGAAACCTCGGTAAGCGTAGAAGTTTCCTAAAATTTATCAGTAAAGTACACTCAAACTAGTCAACGAAATAACTTACCGGAAATTGAGACAATCGAGTGTAGGCGAACGTTGGAAATATGACACGAATCATACAATCACCGGATGTAAACAATGTAATTCACCTTTAGTCAACCGCTTAAGTTGTAATGGTAAAATCCGCCGGAAATCATTCGCCCACCAGGATACACCTACACGCGACCAAGTTATCTCGGATCAACATCCGGCCTAAATCTTAAAATGCGAGCAACTGTAATTAAAGTTAGTAAACAAACTTTAAGTCAATGTACAAATTCCCTTAAGTCAATGTACAAGTATCCGCCTACATGAAAAATCTTAATGTTAAGATGCATATGTCAAATAAGTTAAACATCAGGTTACCTCACCCATGTGATTAATTATATAGTTTCCCTATAAAGGAGTGCACCTTAGAGAACCAGACCCACAAAGTAACCCAACCTGCTTATTAATGTTCCATCGCGTAAAGGAAGGCAATGGTCACGCGTATGACACCCTTACTAGTAACATAGACACGATCTGCTTGCTAATAACTTAGAATGGTAAATCAATCGAACCTAATAACAGTAATGTTTAGACATGTCGCCCAAACGAATTACCCGTCGAGAGACCGCCAGACAGGAACAGACAGGAGTCCCGCCGACCACGAGGATACTCAACCAGTTGCAACGATCATGTCTCCCGGAACGGCAATATCCAGCTGCGGAGACCTACCTGCACGCACAGGAGCTCCTCACCCAATGGGAAAGGGTGCAGGAGCAGGTAGATTTACAGGTGGTTAAGGCAAAGATGTACCTTGCGAACGTGGTCGAAGACATCCTTGCCGGGCGGATTCCCCGTCGCCTATCCACCTCACCCAGTTCGAGACACCAGAAGACCCTATACCGTTGAGGCTCTCAAACGAAGCCTGAAGAGATATTGTCCGGACGAGTAAACTAACAATGACAGACTTTATGTAATAACTGATTGAAAATATTAGAACTTTACTTGTTATTCCTTTTCTTATAGCTAGAGTTATTCGTGTTTTTGTTTAACGAAATAAACAATTATATAACTTGATCAATAATAAACTAACATCATCTATTTGATTGTAGTAATGTCTTCCTTACAAATCTTGCAATCTGAACTGGACCATGCGAGACAGACAAACGCGGAATTACACACTCAGATTATTCAACTAACCCGCGAAATACAACAGATTAAAGCAACCTGGAAGGAACCAGAAAAGGTAAAAACACTGTACCACCGCCTGACCGCAGCACAGAAAGGCTGGGCAGAGGAGCGGCAGCTCAACCAGAGCCTGCGCACGCAAATTCGGGGACTCGAAGTCGCCCTAGCAGTCTGCCGGGAAGGGGGGAAGCGGTAACGTATCCGCTCGTCTTCGCCCCAACCCAGATGCCGCAGAAGAACACCCAACCAGTGGAACAATCTACCCTTCCAGCAAACAATCGTCGACCGGGACGTAAGGAACGAGCCCGACGTCGAGCAATCCAGCTTCAAAATCAGTAGCCTGTAAACATTGCGCGCGTTGTTAAATAAATAGAGTAGTCGTGTTCTTAATTTAATTTGTTCCGTTGATATATTTATATGCTAAACATTTGCATCATGTTACTCAACCTTAATTTCATCTCTCCGCAGGCAGATAAGAACCTAATCTCAAATGATCATGAGGGACAGAGCAAAGCGAGCATAGGTCTTCTATCGACAGCTCGTGAACCCGAGGGTTGTCCGAGCAACTATAGTACTAGCACATGGTACTCAATTTTTGCGGACAATCCACCACTTGAACACATTACCAACGTTGCTTAGCAACGGGTGCCAAGTGGCGATCAGCATCATTTTGTATGGCGTTACTAGGGTCACCAGGAGGATAAGCAAGATTTGAAACCCTGTAACCCACCATACAAATTTGGGGGCTCAGCCGGGATGGAATGATTGTTTTTGCGAAAAACCAAAGGAAATATAGACATATGTTTAAGGTTTAAATTGAAAATGTCGGGACGACATTTTGTCGAACCGCGGAGAGATGTAATAACAATGAAACAAAAACCCAGAGAACGATAAATGGAAAACGAACAACCTTACTACAAGATAAGAGGAAATGTCAAGGAAATAAACGACTAGCCCACCAAGTACAAATTTGGGGGCTCAGTCGGGATTGAATGATCTTCTTGTACAGGAACCCAAGCAAACAAACTGACATGAAATTATGTTAAAGTTATATAAACGTCAAAGCATTCAACATCCATCAATACTTGACGACACAACACCCTTGTAAGAGACCAACGACACTCACAAGACGCATAAGCAAACAACACATAATTAAAAGGGCAAAATGCGGGATAAAATGAAATGGGGTAAGTAAGGGAATAACGATAAACTACGGGGGAAAGCAATAGAACCAACTAGAGAAGCCAACGATAATAGAATAAATTACAACGAGTAGTGATTAAAATAGTAGTTGATAAAATGAAGCAAAATATATTAAAAGACTAAAAATTGAATGAAGTTAGTTAATTAGTATTTAAATAAATTTAAAGGGTAATTAAAAGAGATTTAATAATTTTAGATGGAATCAACAAAAATAATAGAAAAACTAAAGAGTATCTTAGACATCGAAAACGATAATCTTGAGGAACTAATAAACAAACAAAAATTAATTAAAAAGGCTAAAGAGGATATAGCAACGATTTCAAACCTGTACTCCGATGAACATTGCATATTAATAAAATTGATCGATATTGATAAAGATGTAACAACAGAAAGAATATACGAAATTCTGTTCATGAGATTGGAGATAACCAAATTTGGGAAAAGCTGGAACAAGTTAATGGAAAAAGTCAAAAACATTGAAGACGAGATCGCAACCACAATGAAAGAGCAAACTAAGGCTTATGCAGAATGTTATGCGTGCAAAACAGAGGAAGCACGAGTAATGGTGATGCCTTGCGGACACCTGAGTTATTGTCATGGATGCGCACAAGAGTCGCACTGTATGTTATGCCAGCGAAAGATAAAGGAAAGACTAACGGTTTACTTTCCATGAATTGTTATGATGAAATAAAATAAATGTGTATTATGCATTACTTGAATTATTATTAGATTATAAGATGAATATAAAAGAAATATGCAATGTTTGTAAATAATAAAACCACCTGACAACGATAAATAAAGGTAATAGACCAAATACATGAAAGCCGAATTAAGGAAATAATTAAAACACACGCACAGAGACACAAAATATTGGACGGAAAAATTTCGACAACCGAGTTTCCTAGTGTATGCTTCTTTTTGTTTTATTGATATTATATTTATTGATATTATATTGAGATAGGACGAGGAAAAATGGTTAACCTGAGCTATCTAATGATAGTACGCTCACCCAAGGGAAACCCTGATCAACCCTACTGAGAAAGGAACTGGTAGGCCAAGTCGCGTATGTCAGCAAGTAACCTGCGAGAGATTGATCACCTCTTTTGGGGAGCTTGCTGATGCGATTACCACAAATTTTGAAGGGGGGAGTGAAGAGATAGACCGAGAGGTGAGAGAAAGAGTGTACACGGAACAGAATTAATAGTTTTGATTAAAGGTACCTAGAGATGACTTCTTTTTTCCCTAGCTGGTGGTGAGGCACCAGAGGACAGCTACGGACTGTCGTGCTCAGGTTGTTATCAGCCAAGGGACTGATGGCGCTGAGCCGTTCGATACAAAAACCCGGATCACACACCGAGTATCGAACGATTCTTTTTTTCGCTGGGAGGAACTCGATACAACAACCCGGATCCCACACCGAGTATCGGGGCCAAACGGTAGGTGAGATGTGAACTAACCGGTAAATGGTTCATACTCAAAATGTCCTACTAAGCCAGATGAGAGCGGCTGAATGGAGCCGAGAAATCTGATGGAAGGAGCGGGCAGAGATTTGATAGTTTATTTTCCGCTCCCACTTTTAATCGCTTCCTTTTCTTTTCACTATTCGGAAATCAAGTAAACCGCTTTTGGAACTTGATTGAACGTCTAGGCATTTCCATACTTTTATATTCTTCGAGGTACACAACCCGGATCCCACACCGAGTACCGGGGAATGTTTTTTTATTGCCCAGCGAGGAGTTTGGTACAATAACCCGGATCCCACACCGAGTACCAAATATCCGAATGGCGGTGAGTAAAGCGTAACCGGAAGAATGCGCGGCCAAAAGACGCCATGGCTTGAGAGTCAGTGTGAGGCCTCAAACATACCCAAAAGTCACTGATGAGCTCAAGTCCGATGAAACAATGAGAGATAATATGAATAAGACGAATACGAATATGAGTAAAGATGAAATTGACAGAATATGATTATGATCAGATACTAGAGGCCATAGGGTGCCGGATGATTATGATCAGATACTAGAGGCCATAGGGTGCCGGATGATTATGATTAGATATTAGAGGCCATAGAGTGCCGGATAATTATGATTAGATATTAGAGGCCATAGAGTGCCGGATAAGATATGATTATGATTAGATATTAAAGGCCATAGAGTGCCAGATAAGATATGATATGAGTAAGGATGAAATATGATTACGGATAGATATTAAGGTCACAGATGACCAGTAAAAGAGTTAAAGCCGAAGGCCGAAGAGCCAACGGAAATTATAGAGGGCATAGAGCGCCAGCGACTGAGGATTAAGTAACGAATTTTTTCGGGAGACATAGGAAAAATAATTAATGGAATGAATGAGAGTATGAATATGATGATTTTATATTATTGATATTATGGTATAGATAATTGATACGACTATATAGATAACTGATAAGACTATATAGATAATTGATACGAGATTAATAGATAATTATTACGAGGAATAGATAATTAAAAATAGACTTAAAATGAGGGGGGTGAGCCAGATAAAGAAGACCACCATGGTAAATGCGAATAAGGGATGCTAACGTATATAGTATGGTAAATGGAGGAGAAATTAGTATAGAGTATAGAATATTGGAGTGTTATTTAATTTTAGGAATCAATAGTCAAACAAAGCAATCCAAGTCAAGTGCAAAGCAAAGCAAAAGAGAAAATATTTCAGAGCAAACGACAAAGCAAAGTGATAACAAAGAAACTTGAATAAACGAGCAGAAAAGAATTTGGAATAACCGTCAGAGTAGTTACAAGCAGACAAGCAACCAGAAGTTTCAAAGCAACCAAAGCAAGAGAAGAGAAATCAGTCAAGCAGACGAATAACCGTAAACATTGATAACATCAGCAACCACACGAGAAGCAAAAGCAAAGAGAACAACGAAAAGAGTTTATTAAAAGCGGAAGAAAAGAAAAAGGGTTCGCAATAGTAGAAGCGTCAAAACCGGAGTATCAACTACAGCAGCAACAGGAACCGGCACAGATAGTGGATTAACCGACGTTGAATTCAACAGTAGCGAGGAAAACGAAATAAACGATATAGAAAACCGGTTGCCAATAATAGAATCAGAGAACGAGAAAGAGAGATTAAAAAACTTAAACATTAACTCAAACATGGCAAATTCCCATAAATTCCAACACGACTTCAACTCCGGACCCAAACCCGATGATAAATAACAATAATGCAATGGCAGGAGAATTCAGAGAAAAGTTTAGAGGAGAACCGTTTGACGGCAGCCTCAACAAATTGGATACATTCATAAAGGAATTCGAAGTGTATAAAAATATCTGTCACTGGACAGATCAAAAAGTAAAAGAGCGATTACCCTTGTATTTGAAAGGGAGCGCACAAGATGTATTTGTAGAAGAAGCGAGAGACGCAACGAAATTGACAACGTGGACAGAGATTAAAGAGTTCTTAATAAAGATATTCGGAATAGAGAAAAAGGGAAATAGGAAGATATTGGACTTCCTACATCGAAAACAAAGACGAGATGAATCAAATGCAGTGTACGCATGCGAATTAAAGAAATTGTGTAAAGAAGCCTTCGGAGAAGCAGATTTGCCCGAAGATAAAATGGTAGACGTCTTCATAAGAGGAATCAAAAGAGAAGACATACGAGCCAACCTTGGATGCTTGGCACCAGAAACGTTAGATAAAGCAGTAGCAATCGCAAACAGATGTGAAGCCCATCTGGGACTGGGATATCAAGTGGCAGTCTTGGCCACAGAACCAACAACATCAACAGTCAATGCCAACAATCAAAACAACAATACCAATCCAGCTATGAATCAATTCATTCCAAGAGCACAGCAGATGTTCAAGCCACCAGCAACGAGAAATCCGGAGGATAGAGGTAATAACCAAGTAAGTTATAATAATAATTTCAGGAACAATCCAAATGCAAACGAAAAATGCTCCACATGTCAAAGAATAGGACATCGGTCAGAGAATTGTTTCCGAAATTACAACTGCCAGATATGTGGTAAACGAGGGCATACTGAGAAAATATGTAGACAACCTAATAACAAAGCATGTTACAATTGTGGACAACAAGGACACCTCGCAAGGCAATGTAACATAAGAAGAGAACCAAACCAATCAAGGCTAAACAACTCTATGGGAAATCCACAAATTAACGTGATGCAAGAAATAGACATGCTACGAGAAACACTACAACGAATGCCCATAGAATTAAAAGAGATGATGCAACAGATGCCCACCAATATACAACAACAACGAATCAACGTAATGAGAAGCAATGAGGAGATTCAAGAGCTGCGAACCAGAGAATACCAAGAACAACAACAAGCTGAATGGCAAAGACTACAAACAGAGGAAGCTCAGGAAATCCAGCAAAGATGGGAGAATCGAAAACAAACCCCGAAAAGAATTAATATGATGAGAATGGAAATTCCAGATGAAACTCACACTGCGGAGCAGTGTGTTGAGAACGAAGGGGGAGGAAATATGATAACTGATAACGAGAAAACAATCGAATTAAATGCGATGGAGAAAATAGAGGCCATCAAAGAATTTGCAGAGGAGGAAAAACAAAGACGGCGACAATTAAAAGAGACGACAACGGAGAAACCGAATGAACCAGAAACCCAAGAGATTAAACAAGCAAAAATGACGATAACGGAGGATCAAAACAAGGAAACATTAGTGTACGAGATAGATGAACTCGAAAAAGAAATTATGACACAAAAGACAGAGAGTACACTTGAGAAAATAAAGCAAGAGGAAGCTCTAGAACAAGAGGAAGATCAATTAAAAGAAAAAGAAGCAATCCTGAAACAAGAGAAAGCGGAACTTAGAAAGAAGGCACTAATATTAAAAATAGACGGAGCGTTAAAACATCTAGAACAAGAACAAGCACTAGACCAAAGAATAGAAGTGCTGGCAAAGAAAGTGCTATCCCAAGAAATGGAGGAGCCAAAATTAGAACTACAAAGAGATGAACAGGAAGCATCAACGTCACAAGGAAAAGAAAAGATATCAGAACCAATAATAGCAAAAAATCGAATCCAGAGGATACTGCTACAAAAAATAGAAACAAGAATCAGAAAAGAAAAGCCCACGTGGAGTGAAGCTCAAATCGAGAATAGAATAAAAGGGATATGGTTCCAAACAAAAGGGCCAACAAAGATAATGAAAGAGGAGGAACAACCACAAATCAATATGCTAAGACAAATACCAGACGATCAAACAGATGAAGATGAAAGTGAAATAAGTAGTCTGGGTGGAGAAATATTTCAATCATGCGAGGAAAATAAACCATACAAAGATGAATCAAAATCCGAATTAGAGGAAATGGAAACGAACGTGCCAAGAGAAGATGAAACCGAGATATTAAAAGAAATCAACGAGATGGTAGAAGAAGTAGATCGAAACCAAATGTTCTTAAACCTCAGAGATACAACCGCATACAGCAGAATAATGAAACTGATTGCGAAAGGATATCAACAGGATAATGGTACATTCACGGCATCATGGAAAGATATGATAAAAAAGTACCAAGAGAACTTGAAAGAATATGATAGAGAAGAGTATCAGGTAATTATTGATTTTCCAGAGATACCGAGACAGATAATAGCAACAAGAGGCGAAAGCACAAATGAGTTATACGATTGGGTAGTGAAAAAGCTAGGACCCAGTTATAAAATAAAGCCCTTATATTATCAAGGAAGGAAAATAAAGCGAGACATACACCTCGCGGATGCTCTAATATGGCCAAAAGGAATAAATGTGGTAACATTAAACAAAAATGAAACCGAGGAAACGACAGCGGGAAATATGGCAGAAAATCCAAATACTGTATAACAAAGAAATAAAACCTGGATTAGAAAATGAGAGACAAAAGATAATGAGGCAAAACCAGATTAAAATGACAGAACAAGCAATAGACCAGGCTAGAAAATATATTAATCGATTATCATTAACGAGACCGATCTCAATGAAAATGTTCGTAGAAGCTGTACGAGATACAGATATTATGAGATTCGATAATGAGAGAACAGATGAGTTGATAGCCAAATACGGAGAACATCAAAGAGATATGAGAGGAGATGAACCAATAAAGATAAAAATAAAGCTACCAAATGATGAAATAAAGGAAATATCGGTGGATCCCGATTGTCAAATGCACGAATTATACCGACGGATAAATCGAGAAATTATCCAACCAATAATCGAAAGTAGTGACGACGGTATGGTGGAGGACGTAGCAATAATGTACCACAAACGACAAATAAGCCCACGAGAACGAACCCCGATATACGAATTAGGTATATGGGAAGACGGACAAACCATTAATATCATAGCCATGGATGAACCAGAGAGAAAAAATACAACAAAAAGGGAACAACAGATCCAAGAATTTCAAGAGGAAATGAAAAGAAAGATGGATCAAATACTAACCATCTACCAGTTATGGAGACAAGATGCGAAGTTGAGTACAAAATTACAACCTATAGATGATTCGCGATGCCGATCAACACCATGGAAAAAGGTGTATGATGAAAAGACGAAAGAATGGAAATGGAAAATGAAGAGAACCGAACCAAAGTGGAGAAAATACGTACCAGGAGAAGCGCCGGAAGACGCAGCTAACGAAATAACCTTAGAGTTATATGAAGATGAACTATATGAAAATTTACCAGAGGAAATGCTAAACGAAATGGAATGGCAACCAGAAGAAGACGAGGAAATAAACGATAAAGCTCGACTAGCCCCATACACATGGAAAATAGGTGGATGGGCTGAAAAAGTAAAATCGGCTGAAGAAGAGAAAATCATCGGTATTACAAGCCATCAATTCTATACAGAGATCGGAGGATACCGTATGAAATTGAGAGTATACCCAAACGGAGATGGGGTAGGAAAAGGAAAATATCTATCAGTGTATTTTCTATTAGCAAGAGGCAGATATGACGGCAAATTAGAGTGGCCATTTAATCGAAAAGTCACAATTTCAATCGCTAAACCCGGAAAATGGGAAGAGCGACACAGCGAAAAATTGGGAGTAGACCCAAGATCAATGATAAGTCAGAAGCCAAATCCACTGAAAATGTTGCAGGAGGAGTACCACAGTTCCTACTGAAAAAAATATGTAACACCTCAATTCGTGAAAGATGACACGATATATATCACCATCGAAGTAGAAACGGAACGAGAAATGAAAATACGAATTCAACAAGAACAAGCGAGACCGCGAATCAGTGTACTCGAAAAACGAATACCAGGAACAAAATACTTGCCCACAGATATAGACGACCCCGTGGAGGAAGGATTAACAAGATTAACGGAAACGCAAAAATGTAGAGAGTTAGCAGCGATATTGAGAACCGGAGCAAAAATCAAAGACGAACTGTAACAGATTTAGCAAAATGGATAATCGATTCTTGTAACAGAGTAGAGAACCTGCGAAATATTGTAAAGGAAATAGAGGAATATCGGAGAATGTATGCGTGGTACCCAGAGCAATTCGAGAAATTATCCGAAAATGGAAACATACCGAATGGGCAGCCGAAGCAATAGAAAAGTATAGTTTAAAAATTATGATGCCAGATTTCGAACCAATCGAAAGAGAATTTTATATCACTGCCAAAGTAAGTGAAGTGAAAAAGAGAATACCATACGAACCGCCATTTCATTTACAATACGAAGGACGATCATTAGACGACGATCTCGAAATCGGAGTTACGCAAATGCAATTGGGGTTAATCAATATATTAACTGTAGCAAAGATCGCGGGTAGAGAACTCAATAAAAGAGAAATCAAAACGAAAACGCCAATAGGACGACAAGAGAGTCTAAATACGCCAGAAGTTCCACCTGCAACAGATGAAGTAATCGTCATTACAACAGGAGATGAAGAGATACTAAATGATCTAAATGATATTGTGGACGAAGAAACAACCAGGAGAATACCGGAATCAAGAGATTTGTTCATGACAGAAGATGAAAACGATCTGATAACAGATGAACCAGACGAGCTAGTATGTGGTCAAAGACAACCAGTCGAAATTATAGAGCCAGATACCGAAGAGGAAAATAAAAAGAAAGAGAGAAGACGCCGAAGCTCGACAGGAGACGAATGGGATAATTGGATAAATGAACGAGGAGCTACAACATCCAGAGAAACGGCAGACGAACAACCTAAACGAAAAGAAACAGGTACTGCAATGGAAAAGAAATCCAGAGGACGACCAAAAATTGATAAACCAGCTCCAGAAAGAAAAACTAAAGAAACAAATGCAGATGGATCAATTGACAACGAAATTGAACAAGCTCAGCAAGTAACGAAGCAGTTACAGGGTAAACTGAAAGGTCAGAACAAGGAGCAAAGTGGATCAATAGACTGATAACTGATATGCTGGGATTAGCAAATCCAGAAATAAAGAGAAATTTAAAACTCAATAATATCGGAGCAGAAGCGAAACAGCTTTGGGCAGCAATAAAACCAATAATAAATAAAATCAAGGACAACAAGGTACGAACTACAACCAAAGATCCAGAGGAATTATTGTTGATAATAAATCACCTAACGAAACGATCAGACGACCCAAACAGATATTTTGTAGGAATGCCTATCTGATGTACAATACGATAGTAATATACAGAAAACGAACTCCAAGATACAACCCAAACGGATATGAATTTGCGATAACAGACATTATCAGGAAGGTAATCGAACCATTCATCCTGACTCAAGGTGGATGGCAAGCCTTTATAAATTTGGTAAGTAAAGATGATCAAACCGAGATGATGCAAGCGAAGTTAAAAGAGTTATTAACGGAATTCGAAACAACGATTAATGCAAGCGATCCAAAAACAGCTAGAAAAGGGATGAATACGATAATCACTACAATACTCATATGGATGATGTGCGTGAAAGGAGTAGAACCGTTTGTAGTATATGATTGTGATAATATAAAGATTGGTGATAAATACTCACTAAAAGAAACGGAAGAGTGCAAAGCAGCAAATCCCGGTAGATTACAGACAACAGCAACCGCAGTATCTTATAACGTATATCAAGAAGTGGATTTCATCAAAACGGAAATCAAAGAATGTTCGGTAACAAGGAAAATCGTGGCATTTCATTGCGGACATCACTCGCATTCAACAATTATAGAAGCGGGAACGGAAACAACAGTAGTATCAGTAACGCGGAACGAATGCGAAGAAGGATTCACGACAGGACGCATTTCAATAGCTGGAAGAGTAAATGTAGCAGCCGAAGAAGGAAAGATAAAAACTACCCGAGTATACGCTGCGGGAAGAAATAACGGCTGGAGACGGAACGTGTCAAGGAGGAGAGTACACCCTATTAAATCAATTAGTCAAAGGAGTAGTAGTGATTGAAAGCTATCAAGTAAAGTTGGAGAAATACCAAGGATATTTCGATCCAGACACGCAAGCAATGAAGAAGTACCCTCAATGTCTAGCAACAGATAGATCATGTAATACGGGAATGTCAACGATTGTATATCACGCCGATACCAGAACTTGTAGACTCACTTTATTGAAAAGTGCAATATTTGATGAAGTGCAAGGACAAGTGCACAGAGAACCGAAACTAACACGCAAAAAAGTGCATTAGATGAATTACGGAGAACCGGAAGAATCGGAAAACCAACGATCACCACAACTATCGGATCAGAGGTCACGCCAACGGTAGTAATATCAACTGATACCACAATAGGAATGAGATTTATAAAAGGACGAATGGTGAGCAAATGCGACGAAATGGTAGCCAGTACCAATTATAAAGGAATATTCTTATCGCGAACAGCAATACCGAACGCAAAAGCGCAAATAGACCCCAAGGATGTAAAACTATATCTTTACATAAATAACAAGATGGATTTCTTATATCACAAAGGATTGGCATCAACAGAAAAAATATACTACGATCTAGTTAAAAATGACTGTATCTTGAATAGAGAAATACTAAAAACAAAATTGGCAATGGCAATCACGAACCCAGATAACGCAATTCCACTGTTACCACTCCAGGAAGGATATTTTGGGAGAATCGTTGGAGAAGTTATGTACACGTACAAATGTGAAAAGACAATTGCAAAATTGCCAGAGAATTCAACAATTCCAAGAGATAAATGCATAAACGAATTAGAAATAATGCATAAAGGAAAAATCAGATTCGCTCAGCCAGTGACAAGGATGATAAACCCAGAGAAATTTGTACCCAATATGTTCAGTTGTAGTAATGTATATGGACCATTATTCGAAATAAGAGATGGAAGTTGGTACAATTTCCAACTCGAGTAATAGTAGCACCACCAAAAATATTTGGATTAACAGAATTGGCCAGCGAAGCAGAATTCAAACCAGTTGATATATCACAGAGTGGAATATACCAAACAAAAGATCTGGAACGAGCCAGAGAACATTTATTATTCCCAGCACAAAGGCAAGCAATATTATCCAACATTGTAACTATAACGGGAGGTAACAACTATGGAGAGAAACCCAACTACGAATTGTTACTATCACCAGACCATTTCCAACATGCAACAGCAAATATGATGAAAGCCATGTGGGGAAGATTCTTAATCTTCGGACAAATGATGCAGGAATCTTGAGGTAATAATTTATTATTCAAATCGTAAGAGTAATCAATAACCCATGTTAGCATGTTTCGATATCTACAAAAGAGAAAGAAAATAACTGGAAAAGCAATTGGATCTTACCTGTTTTTAGTAAGACAATGGTATTACATGGCATCCAAAAGATATCCACCAAATAAAAAGATTAGTAGGGATCTGACGAAAAATGAACGGTACCGAAAAGAAGTCGGACGAAAAATTTAAAGCGATCATGAAGATTAGAAAGCCGAGAAAAACCAGAATGAAGCGACAGAAAAAAAGCCAACTGGAGACGATTGGATAACTTCAAAGGATGACAGCAGCGATAAAGTGACCAATGAGAAAACCAAGGAGGAACAAACAAATGTCAATAACTCAAGAGCAAACTCAAACAATGGAAATCGAAAGACAAGAACATAGTGACATTAATAATCATCCACACACCAGTATTGAATTTTAAAGAAAGCACAATATCAGTCGAGAGAAACGCACGCAAAGTAGAACGACAAGTACCGGACACCAAAGATCAACAACATTAACGAAATATTTTATCAGTAATGACGAACAAATTGGGCAGACTTAGGCCAGAAAGCCAACCAAAGATCAAAAGAAGTGTGGATCAGATCCAGAAACTCGAACTATACGCTTATGTTACAAACATTAGCTGGACAACCATTAACAGTACCCATAGAAATAAATGGGGTAGAAATAAAAGCAAATGATTGATACGGGAGGCAAACAATTTCAGCAATAAATATGGATAAAATACCCGGAAGATTGTTGTGCCATGTATAGAAGAAGCTAACATGGATGTAATAACTTCAAGCAGGAATAGTAAGCGGTCATTGAAAATAATCTGGTTCCGATAGATAGAATAAAAAATGTAAAAATGCAATACGGTAATTACAGTATATCAAGAGATTGAGTGCAGATTGTATAAATCGGAACAAGATTCTCATGCAAATTATTAAAAAGAAATAATTAGATCTAGGATCAATGAGCTGAGAGATAAAGGGACGAAATAATGTATCTGAAATCAGAGGTGAGATGCTCAAGAGAAAATAGAGTAGTGCAGGGCGCACACAAATGATTTGTTAGTGTGAGTAAACGAAGAAATTAAGGTGAAATGATTTTTTGAAACCTAATCCCAAATTGAGAAAAAAGGGAAAGATACTGCCCATTCAGCCAGAAGAGATAGTGTATGTAACGACAACAGTGGAAGATCCAATCAACATACAAATTTTGACGAAAGGAAGATAAAGTTATCTATGAAAACGAAAGATTTGGAATTAAAAACACCGATGATGATATCGACTTCCAACACGCAAAAACTGAAGGAACTGAGGAAGAATTATGGACTATCGACAGTCAGTCTACTAAACGAAGCTGAAAAAAGATCACTACAAAACTGCTAATGATTTAAAGATATATTTGGCGCAGCATCCTGACTTAGATCCTCGGTAAACAAGCGACGTAACGCAAACACACGGATACCCTAACAGACGAATACTTCCAATAACACTACGGCCAATATCGATGGCAGAAGCTCAAAAATCTGTAGCAAAAAGAAGTTCAAATAGATGTTAGACCAGGTAGTTGATCGACCAGTTGCTCGCATGCAATTCTAGTGTCATGGTAAAGAAAAAAGACGGAAACACAAACGTTCTTATAGATTACGACCGACTCAAGCGTCTGTAACAAAGACGAGATACATACTTACCAGATATAAACAGAATGTTTACAAATCGTTAACATCGGGACAAGCTTATTTACATCGCTTAGAGTTTAAAAAGTGGCTACTGGCAAATAAAAGTCAAGAGGAAAGACAGAGAAACTGCTTTTACTATCGAAAAGACTTATACCCAATTCAAGAAAATGCTTTTGGCTAACCAAGCGCAACCAGCTTCATTCCAGAGATGTATTAACTTTGTACTCACGGCATCAAATCAGTTGTATTGTTATATATTTGATGATTTTGTTAATTTATTCTATAAGCACCTCCGAGCAACATTAAAAGAATATCCGTATGGTATTCGTTCGACTGAGACCAATGAATTAAAATTGCACCATCAAAATGTATTGGGCAAAAGAAAAAGTCACCTTCTTAGGACATATGTATCAGCAAAAAGCAAAGAACCAACCCAAGAAAACCTCGAAAAAGAGAAAGAATTTGCTGCACCAAAGACAGTCACACAAAGTGCAAGAATTCTAGGCCTATGTGGATACTACCCGAAAGTTATCAAAGAATAGCGCAACTATTGCGAAGCCAAATACCAGAATAATCCAAAAAAGATAACCCGTTTATATGGGGAAGAGGATACAACAAACAGCCTTGAAAACTCAGAGATAAACTAGCTATCACACCATACTCTACACCCAATTTCAAGAAACCGTTTTTGTTAGCGGACAGACGCAGTGGATATGCATCGAGCAGTTTAGGACAATTGGATGATGAGAAAAGATAAACGAGTTAATTGATATTATAGTCGAACGTTCAAAGAACATGAAAAGAATTACTCTGTGACTGAAAGGAAGCTTAGCAATAAATCCAAGCTAGTAAATCATTTCAATATTATTAAATGGGGTCACCGAGATATTATATCACTAACAGATCAATCAAGCCATTTGTATGGCTAGGCAACAAAAGAAGCTTCGAGTAAGATTAATGAGCGATGGGCAATGCAGTTGCAAGGATACTCGCCGTAATATTAAATTCAAATCAGGAAAAGGCAACGCTAACTGCAGTTGCATGTCAGATTCGTATTTGAGAACTGATGGGATCAGGAGTAAACGCACATATGCATGATCATTCGCAGAAGATATCCGATTTTACAAAGACTGAGAATGAGCAGAAAAAGAAACGATGAGTTGAAAAAATAATCGAATCATGGAAACTAATGATATGTAAAATCTTCAGACAACAATAGTAAACAAAAAAAGCATATGGAAAAACAAGACGATGCGAATACCATAGAAAAGGATGGTATTATGTAAGGATGGGTGAGAAAAGACTTATGTGTTACCCAGAAGAGTAAAGACCAAAAGATAACTGATGCAATTCATCGATGGGGAAACTTGGAGACACATGTCATTAAAAAGAGGAAGCCAAGATTACGCCAATAATATTATTAGTTCAAATATCGGAGAGGACGTAAAATGGATGGATAAAGAATTGTCTGATATTGCAATCCAGAAAAGCACAGAATAAATTGCAGCACCGGCTAAAGACCAATGCCATTCTCACCAGAACCAATGACAGATCGATGGCAATGGATTAGTAGGTACACTACTAAAAACTAACGATGGAAATATCTATATATGTAGTGACAGACTATTTATCAAGTTTCCCGAAGCATTCGCCATACAGATCAAAAGCTAGAACAATAGCGAGAATCCCTAGTTAAGAGGAAAATGCTGTAGATACGAACACCCAAACAGATCTAACTGATCAAGAACCAATTTATGAGCGAATAATAGAGGAATACGAATTACTTCAGATGCGACTGAGAACATCACCGTACCATCCGCAAAAATGGTCAAATACCCGAACGATTCAAATGGCATATTGATAGAAATGAATGTCAAATATGTAAGCACGACACCAAAAAATTGGGAATAGATTATAATCTAATGCATTATGGCTAATAAGAATGTCAATACATTCAGAACAAAATGAGTCCCTTCAAATTAAGTGTACGGCAGAGAATGCAACATGCCGATAGACTTAGATATCCAACCTAATATCACAGGTCATATGAAATGGATATTATGTAACTGGATTCAAAGAGCGAATGCAAGAGATTCTGGAAAACGCAGTATGATATTAGATTTAACCAAAGAAAGCTATACAAGAATTGCACGATAAAAAGCGAGAGCGTACGTGAGCACAACTTTCAGGTTGGGAGATTGGGTAATAATCGCAACGCAGAAATCTATCCAGGAGTAGCCATAAATATACAAAGATGTGGTAAAGGAACCTTGAGATAATGTATGTAAACGAGAACAATGCGCGAGTTAAATTGGTCAACAAACTCCACTTTACTAGATCCTATTTACGTAAACGTAAGCAGATGTAAAGCGATACCTAGAAAAAAAAAGAACCAGAGATCGAGGCATGCAAACTAGATCACAAACTCAACAACTGAAGTATAAATCGGACTAACGATGAGTCGAAAAATAGAAGCAACATCAAAATAATACCGTAGAAGGAACCTAAGCCGATGAATCCAAAATAACTCTAAACGCGACTTCAAGATAATGAGATCAAGAAATGATATAAATGAGCTGAATGCCATCAAGAGAAATAATGCCAGAACGGGTCGAAGGAAAAGGATGGATGAGAATAGTAAACAGCCGGAAAAAATCGCAAATGGATTACGCTAAAGGAGCTGAGAAATCCACCAAAATGGATCGTATCAAGAAAGATAATACTAACCCCATGATCTTCACTAGGCATATGTAGAAGGAGAACGTACCTTTTACATATGCAGACAACCACAGAAATAC
Source organism: Schmidtea mediterranea (assembly GCA_022537955.1). Taxonomy (NCBI): domain Eukaryota; kingdom Metazoa; phylum Platyhelminthes; order Tricladida; family Dugesiidae; genus Schmidtea; species Schmidtea mediterranea. Next base: position 27,926,647 of record CM039679.1, on the reverse strand, counting down.
TCCAAAGGATAATAGACATATCCAACTTATGCAGAATGCGGACACGCCTCAATATACCAAACGAAGAGTGGAACATAACACCATAATGTCGCAGTGCAGCAGATGCCTTTCTACAACAGTTCTGAGAGAACTACTAAAAAACAGGATCATCGATCAAAGAAAAAGACAATGAGAAAAAATGTCTACACCATCACTGAAATCGAGACAACAAGTGCAATAAAATTTAAAATACCATGTAACGCGACAATCAGAGAGAGAAATAATGGTAAAACAATCCAAACATTATGGGCAAGCCTATGATGCCAACAAGACGAAGCAACAGCAATCTGATGAATGACCTAACGAATGGTTCACCTCAAGTATCTCGATCTGAAGCTATATGGGTAAGCACCAGAAACGTTCTTTTAAAAGGAAACAAATATAGTGCTCACTATCCATTCCCCAATAACAATAAAAGCAATGTTGAAATGGGAAGGACTAAATCCCAACCAAACCATATCCAAAGAACAATCGATCAAGATAGGAAAGGAACAACTATTGATGATAATACATAGATTGGCATCGAAAGCAAATTAAGATTTCAAGGAGCAAACAAGAAGATAAAAGAGATGGATGACGATATAAAAGCAGAATAAATAAAAGTATACGAGGAAAAATTGAATAAGATAAATGTCGAGGACGACATTTCGAAGGAAAACCCGAGAACATAAATAAGTGGAGAAGGAGGACGTGACTAACCAGCCAAAACCAAGTATGATCAACGATACAAACCAAATGCAGAGATTGAAAACAAACCCGCACAACAAAGAGAAAAAGGAATCATCCACGAGACTCAAGAAAACGAACAACAGAAAATAACGGGGAAGCGAACAAAGGGATGATTTACTACAACTAAAGGAAAAATCAAAACGACCGGCCCTGCTACAAAAATAATGATATTGATCAGCGTCCATCAAAGTTAACAGAAGCTGAGGAAACCATCACGAAGGAGATACAATCGTTCAGAATACGAACAATAATGATGATAGGAAGCGGCAAGCACGGAATATGCTTACAACTGAACGATTCGAACATACAAGCATGAAGCCTGTCAAGTTTCGACTCACATATAGGAACCAGGAAAGGATGGAAATCACGTCCGAAAAGACTCATCATCATCCAAACCCCCAAACGATTATGTAGAGTGCTACAAAAGACAAGAAATGTAAAAATCCAAGTAAAGCCAGGATAGCAAATATCGAGTAATAATACTAAAGAGGAATAGAAACCATTGAACAAGTATGTACAAAATTAATTAATCGGATTGTTGGAAAATGAATCTGAAAGTCAGGAAAAAATGTGAATGGGATAAGCCTAGAAGGCAATGCAGAATAATATATATGTGCTAACAATGATAAATAGATATACCTGCACATGCCAAAACCCTGGGAAGAAAAGTTCACAAGACTACCAAAAGAAAAGCCCATACGCAACGTCGAGCACGAGACCAAAATAAGAAATAATAATAATAAGTAGAATCCAAACCTCAAGATGGAGAAGAGATAATATCGAAAAATCACGGTAAAGAACCCATGTACAAAAGTTGTATATCGAAACTAAAAAAGAACGGAAACGATGAAATGAAGAATCAATGCCAAGTCAAAGAGATATCAAAAATCAAAAATACCGTATCCCCAAACTAAAAGAAACCGAAGTATATATGCACTCCAGAGAGGAAAGAGATGATTACTGAAATCAATAACAAGAAAGTTACTAGAAGCAATTACGACAAAACGTTCGGAAATAAGGAAACAAAAGAGAACCGTAATCAACGCCAGAATTAAGAAGTAAAGCAGTAAATAATAAACATAGAATCAAATGCGGCAAAACGAAGAGGAAATACTAATTGAGAACACAGTATAATCCTATCAACTAAAAATCTCTGTAGTACGACTAAGAAAGACGAACCAGTAAATCAAAAGAAACAATGTGAAACAAGCAACGATAACGAGATCGAAAGTATCGTATACCGACACGAAAAAGAAAACTCGGAAAATATGTAATAACGATATCCAATGGAACTCATCTGACATTGGGATACGATAAAGGAAACCAACTCAAGTCAAATGGCGAAGATCACCTATAATAAACAAGCTGGGAGAAAAAAGAAACTGAGACATGGCAACAGGAATGCTCATGTACGACAGCACCGTTTCAATTCACGAAAGCCACTAACAACTCCAGAAAGCACTCAAAATGTTACACCAAAAGAAGGAAAATGGAGACAACCAATGCAAGGGAAACGCACAAACCATGCAAGGCCTAAGAAAAGATTACATGATTAAAATGATTGGATACAACAGCATTAATAAGCAGCGTAGTAAGCTGATAATAATTCAAACTAGTAAGCCCACCACCAAATGCAGAAAGAAACCGCGAAGAGAATGATTATGGGCCCAGCATGTGGAAAAATTCAACTATATATCGAATTAGACAATACGATCAAGAAAACCGAGGAATATTAAATCATTAGAACTCTAGTAGCAAGCGACTCTGGTTAAAAGAACCCGCCGCATTACGAAGCACAACAAGGTCACCCAATGAATTTGATGTATTTATCAGCATTAACGAATGAGAAAATACGGGATATACGGACATTGCGTAAAATAGAGTCCCCGGAGACGATGTTGTAAAAACGAGAAAGAGACGTTGTTATAGTGTAAAGATATTATGTAGTATAGTAGTAGAATATGTATATCTATATGTAAATATCGTACAAAATGCGTTATGAACAAACGCAAACAGAGAGAATGCCGATGATAATGATGTATTTATAACCAACAAGATGAATTCCGAATAATTCAATCAACAAAACCAGTGAGAATACCACCGCGTTCAGAAAGGCAATCAACAAGCACCAGCACTGCCATGTACCTATAGAGATTGTGGAATTTAATCAAGGAATATATCTAAAGATCCAGGAATAGAGCACATGGAGACGGCAATGCGCAATTAATGATACACTAATAACAAACAAGTTGCGCAAACTCAGTGACAAATTATCTCATTAGTTATTAAACGGAAAGTGTGAACAGAGGTCTACACACCAATAAGACTGGAAGGAGCAAACAGATAACAATACTACAATAACAAGAGAATAAATAACAATTACGAGATTCAAGTTTAATGGCAAGCTGACGAAATTAGAAGACTACGAAGTAATCAACAGCACGTAGATCCAGCAAGTTGGGTGAATGGATAGCATCCGTGCCGAAATTCAACCCAGAACACGGATCAACTAAGAGTAAAAATAAAGCGTACTGTGTAAATATGTAAAAATAAAAACAAGAAACAAACAACGTCAAGAATTGAAAATTTTTGTAGAGACACAATCATCGATAATAAGAGCGGAAGTAAGAAGCCAGACCAAGGACGGTTGTAGAAGAGAAAAAGAATGTAATAAATGTATAAAATGAATAAAATCAAATAAAAATCAAAAAAATTACAATAGTCAGAAAAATCAGAAAAAACAATTCAAAGATAATGACGTATTTAGATGGCAGCGGAATCAACGAAGAGATAACAATACAGATGAGAGAAGGACCAGATCGATATGACAGACTAGGAAAAAACCAGAGGAGAAGAGAAAGTTGACACTAGCAGCAGCAATTAAAAATATACTATAAGACAATGGACGAATAAACGCCAACGCGAATCATAAAAAGCTCGATATACTCACAAATGAGAGTGAGACGAGGAGCTGAGAAAAGAGGAACAGAGATATTAACGTTTAAAGATAATAAAGTGTTTACCGACCGGCAAAGCAAAGAAATGGCTGCAGAAGGATTTTATTTTACGGGAACGCCAGAACTACCAGATGAAGTTACCTGTATTTATTGTAAAGGAAAACTCGCAAAATGGGAAAAGGGAGAGACAGCAAACGAGAACGACCTGAGTGGATTTTCACCTGTCCATTTAGAATTAATACTTTGAATGTAAGAAGACAAGCGATGAAACAGATTAGAAGACTCGAAAATCAGAATTAGACCAGATGAAAGGGAGGCGAGAAAAAGATAACGATAATAAAGAGTTTCGAAGAGAGAATTAAAACTTTCAAAGGAAACCCAAGAGCAGCAGAATTTGCGAGTCAAGGGTATTGTCAAACAGCCATAGAGGAATAATGTGCGAAGGATGTAAAAATCAACAGCCAATACCAGATCAGAATGTCAAAAAGCTAAAACATAAAAGAAAGTGTATGTATAAACAAGAAAAGGAGTCAAAGAATATCGAATAATAATTAAAATCACAACATAGAAATATATTAGAAATAGACCATAAACCGAGAACCATAAAATGTATATAGTGAGTAGATTACTCAAGCAAGAATGAGGATAAATGTCCAGGAAAGTTACTAGATATTTAGAATGGTACGACTCGACATCAAGCAATTCATCCGAGCAATCAAGCGATATCAAGAGAAACTAAAGAAGAAATCGAGACAATCAATAAAGATAGCTATGTTGGAAGCAGTATCAAATGTGTGACATGTTGGGCAGAAACAATGTAGAAAGATAATTTATACCTCCTTGTGGATCATATGGTCACAATGTGAATCATGTGGGTTAAAAGTTGATATATCCTTGACCAGTATGTAGAAAGCCGAATCACGGGCGGATCAAAGGATTTCCGTCTTCGCTGATCAAGATAGAAAACGAAAACAATGGTGTAAAAATGTAAATAAAGATAATGCGTAAAACAGAAAAAAAAAAAAAAAATTCAAAAATCACAAAAATACGCAGATGATGTAAATATGATAAATTTTGATATGATTGAAAAAAGAGAGAATAATCGATTATTAATATTTAGAAAACAATTATGATCCAAACGAAACAAAAGAATTGTCAGAATGACTGAAGAGTCAAAACCAGCATCAAGATCAATAGAATCAATAAAATAACAAGTGAAGAATTAGAATTGTGAGACAAAGGACGTTGCAACTAAAAGAAATGCTACTAATCGCAGAAGAGGAATTAGTGAAGAGACTCTAAAACGCCGAAAAATGATGACAAAAAGTGGGAAAGAACAATTAGAACAAAAAGTAATTTACCCAGATAGAAAAGAGAAAACGTAGCCAAGAGCGAAAGAGGAAATGATGAAAGTAATTTATGAAGAAACCAAACAGAATCACAAACCAAGGAAAGAGTTACATCCAGAGCAGAGAAGGCAGGATCAACAAAGGAAATCGAAAGATTGCGAGAAGTGATAAAAGATAAGAAGCAGAGATACGAAAAGCAAGGTAAGGAGAACGATAAAAATCATACAGCAAATGCAGGAGGAAATTGGGTCAAATTAGCACTCAATACTGAATAGAAGAAGACCAAAGAGAACCCATATGGAACAAAGCAAGAGTGGGCAAAGAAGCACAAGCACTTCACTGAAAACAGAAGTGGTGGATGATTGGAAGACACGATTAGACATTATATTCAGCAAATAGCCGAAGAGGAGGACCGAACAAGACTTATAAAATAAATGGAAGTGCGAAAAAGGAAGTCAACAGACTAAGAAATCAACGGGCCAAAACCAAATCAAGGAACGATAAGAGAAGCCCAGAGCACAGACAGGAAAGAATGGTGATCCAAACAACAGGAGAGCGAGAAAGTGGAAAGACAAGTATAGATTGTCGAAAATTCGAGAAAGCGATGCAATGGAAACATATACAGAAACAAGATTCACGAAATAGTATGGCAAACAAACGAGAATGAAGGAGATGCTAAGAAACACAGAAAAGACTCTTAAACAGAGACAAATACAACAAATTAAAAACGGAAGACAAAGAAAAGTTTTGATCAAATCAGAAGCAAGAAGATGGAAGAACCAGTACCAAGAAGCCAAGAAAGAGATAAGACTGTTTAACCCAAAAGAATATTGAATCGGAAGATGGGGCTTTGGGAACCAAGTCGAGAAGTACAGAAACAAACAATCGAAGAAACTAAAAGCGAGCAGGTCCAAACTTAGAATTTCGGGAAAAAATCAGACAAAGCACAATTAAGAAGCTCAGGAGACACGAAAAGGAATACGAACAACAATTCAAACGAAATGTACAAGAGAGCAGCAGAACGAGAAAATCAACTTACAGACGAAAAACGACAAAACCAACAATTAACGAGAGGATAACAGACTCCAACAAGGTGAACGGACACCGAGGGGTTGCAGTAATTTAAGGAAATCCAGTGAGACAATCAATATGAAGTCAACGAACAGTTTGAAAAGGACAAGTTAAAGCAGAAATAGAAACGATAAAAGCAAGGAATATGAAGAAAATGAACAAGAATCTGAGAAAGAATTGAAAATAAAAGCGTTGGAAAATACGCATACGATTAAAAGAATGCAAGTGGAAGAATTACCGAAAATACCGAAAATACCTTGCCTATCTCTTAGGACGAAGAGATAATAATAAAATTCCTTGCGAGAAAGAGGTAAATATGTTACAAAACCGGACCACCAATCCTGCTTATTTCCATATACCAACTGAAATTCCAACTCAAAGTACCCGCCGAACCCCGAGAAGGATTCGGGGACGGACGAAACGATAGTGTAAATCTAAAAGAGAAAAATTGTAAAAAGTGTAAAATAAAAATAAAGAAAAATAATAAAAAATCGATAAAAACAAAAAATGATAATCGATGTATATTGCATGAATTCGAATGAAGTAGAAATCCGAAATGAATCTGAAGGCGGAGAATACGTACCAAGCCCAATCAATTAGTAGAACCAATCGAGCAAGACCCACTGAGGTATTATAGTAAGATGGAGAACAGAAAGGAAAGATGGCAAGAATTAGTGGAGGAGCAAGAATCAGAAATCGCCCGATAAATCAACAGTTATACAGTCAAACAGCTAGGTAATGAATAAATACGAAACTAACATCCATAGCATGGGAGAAAAAGAATCAAGAGAGAAGAAAATGAAACGATTAAGACGAGAATTAGCCGAAATAAGACTCGTGTAATCCTGGAAGATATGGAAACCGAAGCAAACGAATGCGCAGACAGGTGGAGAAAAAGCGAACAAAGAATCTGTATCAACTAGAAGACAGTTGTAAAGAGCCAGAGAGATAAAAGAGAACTCATCAAACAAGCTAAAGATGAGATTAAAACATTAACGAGAACAGCTCCAGGAAGCGAGACAAAGCTGGAAGCAAACAGCTAAACGAATAAATTATAAATACTCAACTTAAAAGAAAGCAGCGAAAGAAAGAAATCCTCCAATGAAAATCTACATCAAAGAGGGTAAATCAAAGAAAACAAGAACGATTAAAGAACTCCCGGAAAATAACCGAGCGATTAATAAGGAGCCCAAGCCTAATAATGAGATTTAGAAAACAAAACTAAAGAGGAGTGCGAAGAATAACACTCAACACTCCAGAAAAGAAGAAAGAATAAAAATGGCTAAAAATCCACTGTATATAGTTGAATAAAATTAATTTGTAAGATAAATACAAAATTGATTGATATATGATAAGAAAGAATCACGAACAAACATTATGGACGATAATAATGATATAATGAAGAGTGCATATACCGAGAATCCGTTAGAAAAAGCGAGAAAAATCCCAACCCTTCAGAAGAGAAGACAGACTGTGCCGACTTCAGAAATCTGCACAATCCTGATAACGAAGAAATGTCACAAATAAACCCCCAATGTATGCAATGTCAGGAAAGAGAACAAGGACGAGCATAAAAAACACGAATTCGAAAAACACCAAGCAATGGTACAAACCCTACTGAAAAATAATGAGAGATAGCCAATATAAAAAATGAGAAACCGAGAGATAAAGAAAACCCTAGAAAATATCATCCAAACAATTAAGGAAAAAGCCCAGCAAATCCATAATAAACCAATCAGGAATTCCAACAAATGTCTATTCAATCGAAAGACAACAAGGAAACAAATCAAGACGAAAAAATGAACCCATACAAACAGGTCTATCAATCGAACTTTATACACCGATTAGTCATAACCTCTAACATGATACTCCCTAAAATGCTGTCCTCATCCTCGGCCTAACAAAAAACAAGCAAAGGCAAAAACCCCAATCAAGAAACTCAGAGAATGTTCAACCCAATCCAAAATACCAATCAAGGTTAGCAAAACTTCCAAGACTCTCCCCGCCAAAAGAAAAAATTTCCATCATCACCCTTCAAGATCAACCCAGCTCGAAAAGCGAAACCCAGCCGTCAGCGATTCATTCGAAAACAAAATATAACTGAGTTACAGTAACTGATATTGAATTTGAACTGATGCTTATAAAACTTGCCATGAAATATTAAAACTGAACTATTCCAATTTTGATTACGTACTGACCGGACCTTAAGTCCATTTTTGCCTTGATGATTTAACTTTACCGTAGAAATTTTTTGAATCTGAATATTGAATGGAAATGTATGTAATCATTTTGAAATCATTGAAATTGCGGGTCGCAATTTTAACGGACCCCCCGGAGTGTTTTATGTTGGCACAAGTACGGCCTTGAGAATTGTTAAATGGATCAGAAACCACACGCAAATACAACAGCAATTTAAGTAAACCTATTGAAACACCATAAAACCATATAAAAATCTGAGAAATAAAAGAATTAAAATATAAAATAATAAACATAAAAAGTAATTATATTAACAAAATGCACAAGATTCCGCACGATACCTAATACAAAACAAGAAAACAACAAATTCGACAAAAATTAGAAAAATTAATAAAAGTTCATTAAAGTGAAATTTAATCGAAAAATTGAATTAGCCATAATTCAATAAAAATTTAAATAAAAATTATAAAAAAAATCAAAAAATATTAAAATTAAAAATAGAATTTGCTAGAAAATAAACAGGTCGAATTTTTGTTTTTACTTGGCATCAAATTGTCACACGTCAACAAAAATAGGTAATAATATACTGATCCATTTTCACATTTAAACTTAACCATTTAGAACCATTTTTTTAGAAACCATTTTTTCAAACCATTTGAAATCGTTGTAGACTATTTTGAAATCTTATTTCAAATCGTTGTGAGAACTATTTTAAAAACCGTTATTTTCAAGCTATTCGAAACTAATTCAACTGATTTTAGGTGAGAAATTAATTTGGTTGAGCCCTCTTTCCACGCAGCTATAGAGCACTCTGTAGAGCTCTGCTTGACGGCGACGTGGGAGAGAGGCAATTTATGCTTTCTGTTATGATAGTTTATGCTATTGTATGAAAACTTTTGGAATGGTTAATGAGGGTATCTGTATTTTGTCCTAACTAATAAATATTATTATATGTATAATTTTTGATATATATTTCTTTTTTAATCTAAAATTAAAATGTCGAAATTTTTCAGGCCCACAGCCGACACAATAAACCGCAAGTAAATTAAAACTCATAGTTACAGAGGCATGTAAGTGCCGTGGAAAATCGCCAATGAATATGTACCCGTGAAGACTAGCGTGCGCAAGCAGCGGTCGTAACGTCAATATTTATCCTATAGCTGAACGAGAAATAAGGAAGAAGTCTCTGGCTGGCTTCCTCGTTTCCAATTCTGTAAAATCGACCTTAATAATGTTACATACGGCTAATTATCAAAACACCGAGTAGTCCAATGGCACTCAAATAAATATAATATGAACACAATATGCGTTCTAAGGCCTAATTAAAGGGAAGGGTACTTGGGTAAATTAACCTGAATGTGTTATAAACTATTTTGGCATTAACAGTTTGAAAATAAATAAAATTTATTGGGATCATTGAATTCGATAAATTGAGATTATTGAAAAAAATTTAAAAGCAACCTATTGATTGTAAGTAAAGTGTTTATGGCTAAAATAGTAAATAATTGGGTAAAGAAATTTAAATGCTCCGTAAATATTGATTAGGGTAATGGCAAATTTAATTTCATCAGTTAATTCATGTATAATTCTCATTTCAATAATAGTAATCTGATTTGGGAGTAAAGAGTAATGTGTCGATCTACAACCAAAATCAAACCCCCGATAAAAGGAAACAATTAAGAATCGAATTCATTGATTTCGCATAAAAACGTATCAATTAAAGGTAAAACGATTTTCGAATAACAGTGTGAAATCCTTAACTAATTGTTGATTAAAATTTAAATGTCACCCACATAATCCACCGTTATTCATTTTGATAAAAAATTGAAGAAGTTGATTGAGCAAAATCAAGTTTTCAGATTGAAATTATTGATTAAAAATAAGACGATACAAATAAATATATTCGTTTTATTCAAATGAAACAATTAAATGATAACAGTAAAAATGATTAAATTAGTGCAAATAACTATTGAAGTAAACACCAAATAATCTAGTTTTGGTAAAGTAAAATATTTAACAAGGATACACACAATAAGTTCCTTAAACGAGCTATGATTAGTGATTAAAGTAACTCCATAGATTAAGATAGAGATGAATTGAATAACCCGTAAAAATGTAAATTAAAGTAAGACTGAATTCACGGATTTAAAAACGCATTAAGCATTAGAATAAACTTTGTGGGCTAAATAAATAGTTGATCCAAATAGCCTTAAGGAAGACTATTAGAAGTCGGAATAACAGATGTCGATATTAATTACTGATAATATAATCTCTTACTAGAATTAGAATAATTCATAATCTAATAAAATAGGTTTCTTCAATTATCGTAAATTCAGGAATTTACAGCAAATTAATTAGAAGGTAAATGAACGAATATTTACGTAAAATTAATAATATATTGAAAAACTACCAAAGTTTAAGACAAGCGAAATTTGTATTGAACAAACAAAATTCCACATAGGAAATTTCCAACAAAAAGGGTATCGCTCTATTTAAAACCTCGGTAAGCGTAGAAGTTTCCCTAAAATTTATCAGTAAAAGTACACTCAAAACTAGTCAAAAGAATAACTTACCGATAAATTTGATGACAACGAGTGGCGGACGATACGTCTTTGGAAATATGACACAGAAGGCATACATGATCACCTTTATGGTATGTAATTAACAGGTAATGTGTAATCCGCTCAACTTAAGCTTATGAGATTCAACTACGGCGTCAAGGTTGTTAGTTGAGTAACCCGGACACAATACCATTTGGCTGCCGCAGACGATCTGTTACCAGGGGATTACCCACGCTCGAAAGGTCTCATGTCGTGCGGATCTCGAACATATCCGGACTAATCTCTGAAATGCGAGCAACGTGTAAATTAAAGTTAGTTAAATAACCACAATCACTATTAACGTCAGCAGTGTATCAGAATATACCGTTAAAGTCAATGTTACAAACGTAACCGCCTACATGTTGATAAAATCCTCTAAACGGGTAAGGATGTCAGTATAGTCAAATAAGCTCAGATAGCCATCGGTTAACTCTCTACCTCACTGTCGCATATAAATCTGATATATTCGCCTACACTGTCTCCGTAAATGTAGTCCTACACCTTATGATCGACACCAGAGCCCTATATGATTACCTAACCTGCTGAGATGTTCGATACGCCGTAATTTAGAGGATACTTGACATATTGATTCACAGTCCTGAGGATAGAACACCCTCTTACTCCAGTAACTACAGGACATCGATTAGCTTGCTCAAGAGGGTAACTTAGTACTAAATGAGTAAAATAGATCATATCCTCGATAACCTAATAACCAGCCAAATGTTTTAGACATTTGGAAGAGTCAGAGCCCAAACGTAATTACGCGTCGCCAGAGTGAGATGGCAGCCAGTATTAGGATATAACTAGCGAGACCTACGCGACCAACGAAAGATTACTCAATCGGGCCAAGCTGCATAACGATCATGTCTCCCATTGAAGACAATATCCAGCTGCGGGAGACTCTCCTTGCACGCACAGGAAACTACATTCACCCTAAGGGAAAGAGGTGCAGGAGCAGTGTAAATTTACAGGTCGTTAAGGCAAAAAGTATATCGTTGCGACGTGCGTCGAAGATCACACCTCGCCGGGCTGTCGTATTCACTGTGAGCCTTGATATCCTGCGACACCCCAGTTCGAGACTACCGCAGAAGAACCCTATTATACGACCGATTGAGGCGGCTCAAAGCAGAAGTCCTGAAGAGATATTTGTCCGGACGAACGAGTGAATCTATACTAATGTGACAGACTTATTTATAGCAATAACTGAGATTCGATATATAGAAGCTTTACTTGTTATTCTATGTATCTTATAAAGCTTAAGTATTAATTCTGTTTTTCATGTATTTAACTGAAATTATATCCGGAACAACTTAATACCTTGATCGAATTTATTCCGACAATAAACTAACCTATCACTCTAAATATTTGTCAGTTTACCCCTTAAGCTCTTACCTTTAGCACAAATCCTTATGCAAATCTGAACTGAGATCTCTATGCGAGCACTAGACAAGAGACCCACACAGCGAGAATTACTAACTCTACTAAATTATTTGCAACCACACTGATTTACCACGCAAGAAATAAACAATACCAGAGTAAAGCAACCTTGGACATGACTAGACTAAATGTGATAAACACTGTACAGCTCTAACCTAAGGCCTGTTACACGCAAGAGCTCACATCGTGCTGCCGCGCAGAGAATGCGGCAGCTAATAACCCAGAATAGCCTTGCTGCACGCTATATCGTGTGACATTCGAAGTCGCCACGCAGTCAGCCGGAGAGAGAATCGGCGGAACGGGATCGCTTCAGTCTTCGCCATACCGAGATGTTCCGTCGCAACGCATATCCAGATCTGGTATACCAATCTAACTCTTTTCCAGCATACTCGTCAAGAGACCAGGACGTAAGGAACGGCCGAGTGCGAGCATCCAGCTTCAAATAGTCAGTCCATGTTAATATTGTCGGCGCGTTGTAACACTAAAATAGAAGTAAATCCGAGTTGTTTCTTATATTACACTCTCTCTCGTGAGTATATTATCAAATATTTATGAGTGCTTAATACATTCATTGCATCATGTTAACAATTACAAACATCTGAATTATCATTCTTCATCCGCAGGCAGATATAGAACGCTATATCCTCAAATGAATTCTGTAGGACATGAGCAAAGCTGAGCATACGCATTTTCACTAATCGATTTAAGCTTACGTGCTAAACCCGAGGAATGATCGTTTCGCAGCAACTATAGTACTATGTCGAGACTATGGTAACTTCAATTTCTGAGAGTCTGACAATCCATCACATGAACACATATACCAACTGGTAATGTCTATTCTAGGGCGAAGGGTGATCTTAATGTGGCCGATCTAGCGAGCGAGATCTTAGTTATAATGTGCGTAATTACTAGAGGGCAACATCCAAGAGGATTTAAGGAGAGAAATATGATTTCTGAACACCCTGTTACTGTAACGCGCAACAATGTAACGAGTTTTACGCATTCATATCAACAGTTGGCGCCTGTTGTTAATCGAGCGTATATGTTCTCTATTTTTTCTTATTGTCTGCGTAAAATATTTACACTAACAACAAGTCGAATTATTCTCATATATATTCTATGCGAACATCTTTTTTATAGGAATTTAATTCGGGAGAAAGATGTAGTTGGTTAGAGTTTCGATTATATATGATGCAGAGACACTCTATAGTATGAACGTTTCTTATCCCTTACACTCCAGGAGTCTTATAATGTATCTCTACAAGTTATAGAGGTTTTGTATTTTTTTAAGTATTTCTGAGAAAATGATAATAAAATATTCTTTTAGAATCCATTTATATAGTGTCGATGAGCTTTTTTCGAAAATAATTATTTTTACCATATTGAATATATTATTACCCTGGACTCAGTCTTACCAATCATTATCATTATTTTGTTTTTCTTGGTAATCTTATATCAGGAAGACCAATTCAAATAATTATGGGTAATTATATCTTATTGATATTAGATCTATGGACCTTATCACTTCTTCTATTTGTATTTACCTTAACTCTCTATTTTGATGGCTATCGATATTATTATATATTCATATTATTTTATTAATTCTATTTTCTGCGTAATTAACATTGGTTATCCAGAATTCTATTCCTTATATCCTGTTAATATTTTTTTCACAATTCTCTATTTTCTTTCATATTGATCCCATATATATGAATGCTTTCCACATAAATTGATATTATGTGTAATCTCTATATCACTTAATGAATCTCATGGTTATCAGGTGAATTAAAAGTTGTATATATAAATTTTCATAATCATTAATGTTCTTGTTACTTAAATATCCGAACTTAAATCACTTAAATGTATATTAAATCTTTTAACAATATCACACCACTAGTACCTTTCTTTGGATAATCCTACTTTCTGAGGTTATCATCAAATATTAAAGCACACGACTCCTATTAATTTGAGATTGTGCTGTTTTGAATTTTAATGATTCATATTTAAAGCCGATAGCAATATGCGACCGTTACCAATCAAGGGAATCGTTTCAGACATGAGTGAGTCTATAATGTTGTAATATTATATTTATGATATTAGTCTCACCAGTATTCGAATTAAATCTGCAGACCAAATAATCATCTATTATTGAAAAACTATATAAGGTTCTGAAGTAATCTCTGTTGCTAATAACTTACTGAATTGAGGAAACGCTACTGGAATCAATTGCGACTAGGACCAGGAGTACAATGAGGTATCTATTGTCTGCAGTTTATTTTGCGTCTATTATTCTCTACACCTAGACACTTTATTCTTTAGGCTTTTCACATTGCACTAATTGAACCCGTTACGAAACCGATCTTTGTTCTGTATGGCGCGCTCACCAAGAAACTGCGATATTCAGTAATATACAGTCGGCGAGTGTGGTATCTATTCATTTAAGATCCGTGAAATTTCATACCACCTACTAATCTTTCATCACAGTATCTAATGTCCTCTAAACTCGAGTTCGCTGCTTAAACATCATCCAACGTACCAATAGAGACGGAACTATATTTTATTAAGGTACTCTAGCAACTGATTATATATGTGTACGTTCCTTTCGACCCCACGCAACGTTTAGTCTCTGGAACAATCCTGTTCATAATTCATAAATCCAGGAGAACAAATAGGAGTTACACTGCATGCGTGATTTGGAGTCCATTCATTCTATAAATAAAGATACAGTATATATTTTACTAAGGAATCGGAGGTCATTTATTAACATACGATTCCTTCATTAATTTCCTAAATAAAGTGATATGTAGGAAGTAAGAGTTAAAGTGTTACAGAAGTAATTACATACCCAAAAGATAATGAAAGATTATTCTCGCCTTTCTATCATAAAAATCTCCATAATTACACTCGAGAAATAAGTTATTTTCTAAATAAATCTAAATTTATATCGACATTTAGATAAATTTGGTTCTTATGAGAGCCTGCTATTAAGAGACGGATCTTATAAATGTTGTATTCTCCTACACACTACCTTGATATTGTCTCGGTCTCAACCAGAGCATATAATAAAAGAGAGTAAAGCTGGTATTGGGATGATCGTATTGCCAGAGACGTGGAAAAGGAGCATCCACCAAAATATTTCTCAATCTGAACACTTGATTCATCTCTCCAAAGTTCAGTTTCTCCATGCATAAAATAAAGAGTTTGGAGGATATAATAAGATGCGATTGATAAAATCATTTATTGAGCATCTAATGGCTCCCTTCTAATATCTCCATATAAATGATGAGTTAAATTTAAGTATAGAATTTTCATTTATCGTTTTTTAGTCCACTCATTAATTTTCCTTATTATTTTGTGCATATTTCGTTCACATTCGTTACACTCTGAATTATAAACATAATAATCCCTCTTTAATCCACCTCCTAAATTCACTTTATGGTTTCAAATATTACCTTTGGTACATAACTTTTAATTGGTAAAGTAGTTTTCCAAATTTCTTATTCCTTTATACGTTCTCTTATAATTGTTGTTCTCTATCTTATTTCTAATACTCTAACATTCTTTACACATACAAAGAAAAAGATTTTCCTTTTCTCCTAATATTTTAAAAGAATCATTTGATTTTATATTAAACATTATTTCAAATTTTTTAAATACATTTTAGTTTAATATTTTATATAAATTTAAGCAAACACTAGCAGTTCTTTTTTAAAAACACACTTGAGCCGCCGTCAACCAAATAATTGTATTTGGAGATGATTTCTCCTGGATATTTTGCGCATTGGAAAATCCTGGAAGTTTAGAATTAATGTTGTAAATCTCCCCCCAGAAGTGTGAAGGTGTGAGGTGTGAGACAATGATTTTGGTATATTTAGTTTTTTTCATGTTTTGCTTTGTGAGCTTTTGGAAAAGATTTTTATTACAGAATTACAAAAAAATATTTTCTCGATTACCCAATATTTTTAAAATAAAAAATTAAAATTTGTGAATTTTTCAATTTGTGATAAATTTTTTAACTGGAATTGAAAAATTTAAAAATGAATATTTGAAAAATTCAATATTTATCAACTAAAAGTAAGTGGAAATATAAGAGAACGGAGAAAAATAACATTTTTTAATATTCCTCGAGTTGGAAAATTCCAAAACGAGAAACTATAAAATGTAAATTTCGCCAATGGTATGAGTTTCAAAAGTTTTTTAAAATGTGCCATTGGTGAAATTAAACAATTTTAAAGGTTTTTATTGGTCTTTTGATACGATTAAAAGATGCCATTTGACAAATTAAACGATTTCTCTATCCGGCTGGTCTTTTTAGGCGGTTTTGTTAGGTCTTGAGCCCGGTTCTCCATATATTTCCACTACGAAACCTTAAAAGGCTCGTAAATGGAAAAAGAGGGAAAGAAATCGAGAGATAAGGCGACGTGAAAACCTTTATAATATGCAGTCAGACCATGATGTAACATTTTATGAGCAACAGAATTTACCTAACCCATTGATTTGGAGCTGCTGTTACAACTACTAAATGGTAGTCAGCAGGTGTACATGATTAGTAGAAAGCAAAAAATTCATGGGTTCGAAGTTTTATTGATAGATCATAGCCTAATCATCTATGTGTCAAATATAGTCTAGGCAAAATCTCTCAAAAAAAAATCAAATAAGCTGAAATTAATGCCAAAGGACCATTCATTAAGGGCGTCCCGAAAAAATAAAGCAATTTTGATCCCCCTCCCCTTTGCCCTTTTCACGAGCACCGCCCGGGGCATCCTTCAAAAATAGAATTAAATAATTTATAAGCATATAGGCTAAATTTAATTCACATTATATGTAGTAGTAGAATATTATGGAAAAATAAAGAAAAACATGAAAATACACAAATAAAATGATCAAATGGCAAATTAGGGGACATGAACAACAGCTACTTACATACCATATACAGTATTAAAAAAGATAAAGAAAATTATTTGAAAAATCATTAATCGCATCATGTTAATATTTAAACGACCAATAACTGCCGGGGTGTCTAAAGCACTTGACCTCATCCCTCCTCTCTTTGGGGGACGTCTTATGGCTCTTCATGAAAATATTATTTTATCAATATTTTATTTAAAACTTACGCATTCTTTATGATTATAATATCATAAGAAATAAAAGGATTGCGTGAGCAATCCTCGAAGTTGCTGTTATGAAATGTTAAATAATCATCCGAATTTTCCTCCATTTGTTTCTGTCCTATAATATGTAAATGCCCACGAAAAAATCTATTTTTTAATTTCTTGCGCTATTACAAAGAGAATTAATTAATTAATTGAATTTTAAATTTTTTAAATCTTTAGAGCATCTTTTGAAAACCAATTCATATTGTGTATTGATTCTTCAATATCCCTTCACTTCCAAATCCCAGAACTTACATGCATAACTTACCATTCTAAAAAATTACGTTACTTTTCTTGCTTTTCATCAAAATTTGGATCAATCAGCGTATTGCGTCTGATTGGCCCAAACATAAAAAATTTAAAAACTAATTCCAGTAACAGGTAAAATAATAAATTTTTTATAAAATAAAAACCTGGCATTGCTAAAAAGCCATGGTAAAATCAATAAACGCAAAAGGTAAAGGTGCAACATTAATTTAAAAAATTTACTTAAATTCGAAAGTAAGTATTGATCGGGGGAAATTGATATGTTTTGACGGCAAATCGAGAGACGGGTCCAGAAATAATAATATAAATTTAGTAGGGTACCGCCAGGAAATAAGACAAAAATATAATTAAAAAAAAATTAATTACTAATAGGAATCCCCGAGTCATGGGAAGTCCGAGTAATGGAACCCGAGAGATAAGAAAAAAACGGCGTGCTTGAAAACAATAGAAAAGGGTAAAATTGGCCTAACAATATTATATGGGCGCCACTGATCTAGGGAAGTAAATTATTTTTATGATAATTTTAGTATGAGCAACAATGTTTGACAATTGTTGAGCAGGAGTGTTAAAAGTGAAAAAACACGAAATGGCAAGTGGTCGAAGCAACGAGTAATCCTAGTAGGTAAGTAAAAGAGTCTAACCCAAGTAAAAGTCAAAAAGTTATCTATAGAAAAGGTGATTATCCATTCGGATAACCTACTTAAGTAATGAAATTTATTCGGTGGTTGAAGAGTTCAAGGCAGCAACAAAATTTGTAATTCAAAAAACATTGAAATAAATCGGATGAGTTTGTAACTGTGGTAAAGTGCAAATAAAATTATTCTGTGTTGGGTTACTTATTTGATTCGAAAGGCATGAGGAGTCAAGAGGGAACCGACTTCAAAATAATAACCCAATACTTTAATTATTATTTCGAATATCAATGTATATGCATATAAAATTTGAAATTATTTCTTAAGAACATTTAAAAAGACTAAATTTTATTTACACCATCTGAAAATATGCAAAACTTGGAAAAAACCTCTAGTTCAAAATTTTCAAAATCTTGTATTTCGAGCAATTCCACGATGAGCCATGGTAGTTTATCGAAAACTTGTTCTCTCATCAATCCATGCTAAATTTTGCCAGCTTGTAAATCGAGAACATTTGTAGAATTCAGCGGTAACTAATGAAATCAAATCTGCACACTATCAACAAATGGCACGCAAGCAGATTGGATGGCGGTAAATCGAGCCTTTCTCAACGATTCATCGCCAAAATAATCTTCGAGCTGTCGCTATTGATTGTGCAAAACAATTCATTATTCAATCGCAATTTCTGTTGTTGGGGTATTTGTCTTCCTTCCGGCTCCAGGAAAATCGTTGTGGGATATTTGGACGTCAAGATTAACGGTGATGTATATGCGGATATTGTAGATACCTGATGAGATCATTTTTGAGGATTATTAATTTGATAATGGAGATTATTGGGAATGTTTAGATTGACTTGTATCACAGGAGTCAGATCCGAATGTAACGAATATGGAACTATTGACTAGGAATTCGTTGTGAGCATTATTTATATATATCACTAGTGCATATAATTGTTGGGAAACTACAAGGTAGCTCAATTTGAGCCAAAATAATCGAGTTTAAGAATAAATTAAGTATGTCAATAAAATTGAATAGCTCACATTGGCATTAGTAAAACCGTTAGAGATTTACTGGTAAATATTGTGTTTAAATTTACCAATAAATTTCTAAATAATTTACCGGTAATTCGATAAAAATTTTGTGGATTTTCTGAATACGTTATTAAAGTATTCTTTTCAAAAAAATAATTGTATTTAACAGGGTTGTCATTCATATTTTAATCTCTTTGACATTCATTAATTCTTATTGACATTCAATTTAATCAATATTTAAGTAAAATTTTATAAACTGCATTTGATTAAATTGAATGTTAAAAAGATTAAATTGTGATGACAAACCTGTAACACTAAATTTTATGGATTTCTAAAAATTTAGTTAACTAAAAGAAGATCTGTAAGAAAGCAACTTTTATTACACATAATTAAACATTAAAATCTAAGCAATGTCAATAAAGAAATATTTGATTTAAATTATTTTAAAAAACACGCTTACGAAAGATAAAGTGATTCTAACAAATACAGAGCTTTCAATATTTAAAGCAAATACTTATACAAACTCCAAAACATATTTTCCAATTGTTAGCACAAATATTTCAGGGTCGAAAAGAATCTTCAAGCAACAGATTCAGATCAAGTTTTGAAGCGACGATATGTGTAAAAGTGCTTTTTTATAAAACTAATTCACACTAACAAGTTTTGCCTCGTTGATAATTAAAGTTGAGATTGGTTTAAGTCTAATTCATTGTTTTTTATCAATGAAGACTTATTGTGTTTAAAGCATTTCTGTTAAAGTTAATATTTTTAATAAAATGGATTCACAATTTATTTATGAAAAAAATACTATTTTTAATTGTTTCATTTATTCATATTAACTCCAAATGTATCATCTAACGGCGGCCACGTGTAAAAACATCGAAAAAAGAGCATAAATTTATTATTAAAAACTTGACAATTTCACAATTTAAATTTAATAAAAAAAAATCAAAAAATGCAGTCAATTCTTTTTTAAGGCGTAGAACGTTCCTCAGAAAACCTTATAAAAAAAGACACGGCTTACGTTGTATAAATAGGGATACGTTTCCTATAATTTAAGAAAAGCAAACAAAATACAAATAAATTAGAGTGACGGAGAAATTGAAAAAACATAAAATTACGTATTAAATAAAAGTTTAATAACTTTTTTGCTTTTAATATTTTAAAATTTGAAATGGAACCCTTGTGATATTGAACTGATTCTTCATTCAAAATATTTGGTTGGTTTAGGTTGACAATGATTGGTTCTTTCTAGACCGAATGGGGGGAAACCGCATAAAAAGAAATGAATTGTAATTAAGTTTTTTGGTCTGATGAATTTTTGCCATTTCGTTTCAAAATGTTTTTGTAAGGCAAAAAGCTCGGCGGGCGTCAAAAAAATGAATGGGGAGCGGGGGGGGTTGCTCATCCCTATTAATCCATTCTTTCTTATAATTTTAGAACGCTTTCAGTACATCTTTTATTAATATTTTGATCTAAAAAACAACCGCTAAATTTTTTGAACTATCAAAACCCTTAGGTCGCATAACAAAAATTAATTGATCAATTTATGGAGTTTTAAGATCAACCTGAGGTCATTTAAATTAAATAAAATACAGTGAAGAGACAGTGGATGGCCACATACTTTAATAATTTTTAGTCCAAGTGGCTCGAACGTCACATTTTTAATATAATCATTTTAATCTTAGGAAGAGGGCATTTTGGTCAACAAAGATCTAGAAAAAAAACAAAGTTAGCGATTCAAGAATACAAAAAGAATGTAGAAAATTGTAAAGACGGAGATGGTTGATTTGAAACTATACGAATAATGCAGTGGAAACGACGAAGAAACTATTTTGGTTTCAACGATAAATATAATTGAAAAAGAAAAGTTGTTAGCCTCTAACCATGGGTGGGGAACCTTCATTTCAAAAAAGCCACATTCATTATTGATTCAACATAAAGCCGCTGTAATATTTTTTTCCCGAGTAAATAAGGCCATTTAATATTTTTGCTGTAGTTATATATTTCTGAATTCATTACTTTTTGGAAAATTTTTTGCTTTCGTTTTCGTGTTTTTAATTTCGTTAAAATAGCTTTTGTCGCTCTCCTTCTAATTTGAAATACTCGTGGTCCTTATGAGTACTACAATGCTGATGAGCACTGAATTTTCTCAATTTGATAATAGTTACTAAATGATTTGTTTTACTTCGTGATAGCTACTATATGATAGTAGTATAAACAAAGTTAAACAAATCATTTATCTAACAGAAACAATATAATATTCCAATTCCCCAGTCCTCCTTAAATAATCTGTTATCGTCCATTAGCGATCTCTTGATCTTCTCGACTGATGGAAATGTTAACAAACAAAATTATTCTAATTATTAGATTTAATTTAATAAAAAGAAAGTATTAAAAATTAAACCTAGCAAAAAAAAGTACCAAAAAGCACAAAAAATTGGCATTAGTCAAAAGCCGCAGGTTCCCCACCTCCGCTCTAAACGCAACATTTCGAGATTTTGTGCTTCTGTGAAAATGATTGCGATTCTTCAAAGGTATAAATTAAAGACATGTAACATTTCTGGGGAGAATAGTGGATAACATAATTGATAATTTTAAGAGTTGTGACATTTTTAATTGCGATGAAAACCCGATCTTTTTTGGCGACATGCAGAATAGAAAATAATGGTTTTGGAAGGGGCGAAAAGATGAACCATCAGTAAATTGTCTAATTAAAGAATTTTCTTACTTTAACATAGGAAAGTTAAAAACCTGTAGTAGGAGAAAATCCATAGAACCATATTTTAAACAAAAGTTCATCGTGAATATTACTTATATGGTAATAAGTCGTGAATTACATTTATAACGATTATTACCAAATGGCTTTTTTGATGTCAATTGGCAAATAAAGAAGCAAAATAGAAAATATTATATATTGAAACAATGCTTAGTTTCATCATGTGAGTTAGAATGTCTAAACAGTCGTGATTTTTCTTCAGATGTGTAAAGTTTTCAAATTCAGTCATTTGATCAAAGAATGCCAGAAGTGATTTAAAAAAAAATACCATAGCGATGATTGATATTCCAAAAAATTTGGGATGTTGCGTTTACAGCAAAACGATCACAAATTGCTTTTAACAATACATTTAAAAATTCAAAAATCATGAATTATAATCAAGAAAATTACGATAAAGATCAATGAAGAATTTTTACTGAGATTTGATGCAACTTTGGATATCACACGTTCAAAACATGAATCAAACAAATTGTTAGAATAAAATGAATGAAAGAGTATTTTCGACGTAGATCAGACGAAATGGACCATCAGGACAGTTGAAAATCGGCAAAAATGCGACGCTGAGATACATAGACTCGGAGAAGAGATAACGAAGTTTATTGCAAATCTTCGAAAAGAGCAATTCTCATCTAGAGGATCAGATGGATTAAAAAAAAAAAACCCAAAAGAAATTTCAAGACAAAAGTATGATTTGTCCTACACTGTGGAAATTCAAAGTTGCATCACAATTCTGCAAGTTTCTTTTTTTTAGGAAATAAGGTAATGTTTTTTGGTCAAAAATGTGGCATCTATCACCGATAGTCGAAATAAATTTAACACCTTAGTGTGTTTTGGATGCAGTTTTGAAAATTACCATATGATTTGAAATCTATTACAAGAAAAAAATGCTAAAAGTTCCACTGGAAGAGAACAGACAAATTTTAAATGGTATGCAGACAAAACAAGAAACCAACTAAGTAAAGTAGCTTCAGAACTTCTATTCAATCAACATCAGAAAAATTCGCAAAATAAACTAATAATATGCTGCACGTTGAACAATGAGAGGTATAAGCATAATTTGATACTGGTGCAAACATAAAGTGTTCTAAAGTGAAAAATTGTCAGAATCGATATTGAAAAAGAAATCAAAGATTCAGCGGTTAATTGTGGGGCATCGAACTAAAATACACAATTCGACATTATGAATGGAACACCAATAATTGTACACGGGGTTAAACTGTGGCGAAATAACTGAATGAAGTAGTTCCAAAGCCAATGAGTGTAATTGAAATTGAATGGTATAGAAATATATTCCTTTCAAATACAAAATCGAGATCTCTCTTCGTATTAATTCTTTGGGGAAATGATTGATAGATTTGCATGATTTTTATAACATTTTCATTCTCTTCATGAAATCCATCATTTTACAATATTTTTCACTGATCCAGTTTTATCGCATTAAAAAAATCCAATACAAATTTTATTGAAAATTGGATTTGTTAATTATTATTTTAAAATCGATTAATATATGATATTAATTAAAATATAATTTAGAACAATGGTTTTGTTTTTTAAATATTACAGTTTTTTTTATTTTCCAAAGAATTCAATAATTTTTTCTAAAGGATTAATTATTTAATTATTAATCAACTGTTAAATTTAAATAATCATAAATGGATTACATAACCTTATTTAATTAAATTTAATAGTTTACCTGATTTGCATCTGGAAATGACAGCAAAATATAAAAATAAATATAAGCGATATCAAATAGTGTAAAATTATTTCCATCATCATATCATAGGAAATGAATTAGCAAGATTTTAATAATAATTTCAAGAAATTGATTACGTTTGAGCTTGTCCACCGTCACAATGACTAAAGATAGTGAATTCGTTTTTGGAAATCGATGCAGGATTAATCGAGCTAATTCTGAAATTCTCACAGGCTCCTTGGAAGCCGCTTCTTCAACGGTAAAAGTGGCTCATTACTAGAAATAACTAAGTCTCTATTTTCCAAAATTGAATTCTATGATTATTCCAAATAATAAATGTTTGGAGAATGATCTTTTATTAAACATTCTTTTAGATTTAGAACCTGACTAAAAACAATCAAAATGGTAATAACTGAAATCGTAATTTTACAATATATTCAGAAAACTCAAATAAATCTTTAATAAAGTATCGAATGTTGTCCTTTACAGATTTCCAAATCGGCTTTGTGTTATAATTAACTTCGATGGGCTGTTAACGTCTTGGTAATTTATCTTCATTAGTAATCCAAGTAATTTGATTTAAAAATGAATCTTTCAATAATTTTCGGCAATATCGGGTAAACTATAACATCAACAAAGGAAATTTTGTTTCCCATTATCCTTTGTCTAAACATACTTTAAGGTTTAATTAATAAAGTTTCAAATAACCTTTGTAGCAACGATGCTTGAGTTGTTCCATATTCAAAAGCAATTATATTGATAAATATAAAATGAATCTGGATGCTTAATAGCTTTTAGTGGGTCAATATCTAACAATTGACTTTTAAGTCTGCTTTTCCAATTAAAGATTTTCATATCAATTAACAGTATTTTTGTTTAATATCTTCTTCATACCTTTCAGAAGTAAACAATTTTCAGGAGGAACTTTCCAATTTTCCTCACTTCTTTGGTATATAAGCTGAGATATTTCATTTTTTACACGCAGCTCCACTCTTTAATTTTGTGTTGGAAAGCATATTGTTGGTTTAAATTTTTTTGGAAATTTGAACAAAAAAAATCTTTGGAACTTTTCATTGATACAAAACTAAAGTTGAATTTTAAATGATATGTCTAGAATTTGCTTAATTAAAATTCAGTTTAACAAATATCATAAATAAATGTAATGCAAATACCTATATAGATCCTTTTGATATTCAACAAAATTTTAAGTTTTTATTAGTAATTAGTAATAGCAAATAATTAGTCCCGTAATTTAAAATCAAATTGACTTTAAGACTAAATAAATACAACTGTTCTAAAGACTTATTTATATAGAATTCACAATTGTTCTTTATTTGTACTACCTAAATAAGCTACGTTATTGAAGCTAATTACTCCACGGGAGTTATCTTAAATCTTAAATAAAGCTCTTCTGTTGACACAAGTAAATATTATAACACAATATTATTAATTCGATTTTAAGTTCATTACAATTGTGGTTGATCTTGTGATGACCTTCACCCCAAACATACAAAATAGTTTTGCTCCCGCCAATGGTTACCCGTTGCTAGGCAACGTTGGTAACTGTAACCACTGTCCACAAGACGTCCAAAGGTGAGGTTTCGATAATCAGAACTGCAAGGATAAATCCTATGTCGGGTTCAGCTGACTGGTGGGTTACAGGTTTCGTTATTTGTTTAAATTGCCTCTTTTACCCAGTAACGCCATGCAAATGTTTCTAACCAACACGGCGACCCTTGCTAAGCAACGTTGGAAGTGCTGTTCGAGTGGGTGGATTTGTCGCAAAAAGTGAGCATTCCTGCTAATACTGGGTAATTGCTCGGACACTTCCTCGGTTCAAAGCGAGCTGTCGATAGAAGACCTATGCTCGCTTTGCTCTGTCCTTGTATAGAAAATTCAATTAAATCTAGGTTGACCAGGTAGCAGATAAACGAAGGTTCGGGAATACGGTGCGGGTAACTGTGAAGAATGATTTCCATGCCAACATACTTATAGCGGGTACTTGGGTTAAGATAACAATAAGTACAAGTTTATTTAAAGAAACAAACGACGTGTGCAATATCCATAAGTTAAATACGATTGACTTGACGGCCAGCGGCGGCTCGCGTCGATAACACGCTCCTGCGTCCCGGCCGCGGTTGCTTGATGGAATGGTTGTCGATTCGATGTGGTGTGACATATTGTGGGAAAGCCTCGACTCGGCAACTGAGAATGGGGCGAAGATAAGGGATACGTTACCGCTTCCCCTTCCAGACAGGCTGCTAGGGCAACTTCTAGTCCCTGTTTGTGTACGAGGCCTGAATTGAGTTGCGCTCCTCCGCCCAGCCCTTTTGAGCGCAGTGAGGCCGGAGATAGAGCCCTTTGTTTTTTTTTACGGGTCCGACCAGGTTGCCTTGATCTGCCTGCGCCTCCAGAGTTTATCTGTAATTATCTGGCTTAGTAGATTCGCGTTTTGCCAGCCTAAGCGCGGTCTAGTTCGGTTGCCATTCATTGTAGGGCCGACATCGCTATAATAAAAGAAAATCTTTAAATTCCTTCATTGGTTTAATTAAATTAAAATTCTGATTATTATAAAACACAGTTACAAAAAGGAAATCCATTCAATAAAGAAAATTAAGTCGTACGATTTTTAAGATGTTTTAAATTCGACAACATCAATAAGATAATCTTATTTTTATGTCTTTGCCCGAAGGAATCAGGGTTCTCAAAAGAATTCCCTAACCCCTTCCTCCGGGGAGTAGCACTGGAATGATGGCTTACTGGACGTCGGGTATGCGGGCCGGTCGAGTCGGGTAGGTCTCCGCAATGCGCCCGACGAGGATGTCCTTTCGACATTGGCGAGGTACATCCGGGCTTTAACCACGTTTAAATCGACTGCTCTTGTATTTTTCCTCACTGAGCGAGGAGGTTCCGCGCGTGTTGCGGATTTCTTCGGCAGGAATACTGGCTGCTCGTTTGGCCTGCGGGGGTCATTTTCCGGCCCCAAGTATCTGCCAAGTGGTCGGGTAAGGGCTTTTGGATGCGGCTCCTCGAGGGTCCATTGAACGGGCGCGCTCTCTTCCAAGCCCGACGGCATTCCATCTGCCTCACGGCTGATATCCTTCCGGGAAGCATTGGTTTTTCTAAAATCTTTTATAGTCAGATGATTTGAACACAATGTAATCTCAAAATAGTTTATAGGGCGTATTAACGTCAAAAAATTAATGTTATCACCAAATAAATTATTGCGGATGACAATTTTTACACTCCTTATGGGTACTTACAGAGTTGGTAAACGTATATTGCCTCGTGAATGGTTCCTAAGACATCTACAGTCGTCCTATGTAAGTCGATAGCTGGGCTGCTTAGTGGTTTGCCAAAAAACAAAAAGTTTAACCATCACTTAAGCGGTCTAGATGTGGGGAACATCGATTTGCTTTTTAAAAATTTAACTAAATGCGATTATATTTATAAATGAAATACTTAACTTTTGATGATGGAAAATACCTATTAAAACTCGTTAAAAACGGCATAAATATTACTGGTTTTATCCAGAAAATAATCACATCTTGGATCGAAAAATCTTTACTGAAAACCTACATAGGGCTGACGAGTGGCAGTCCTGATCTACGCGGTATCCACGAATTTTGTTTATAGTGCAAGAAAATGGATGACAAATCTTGGCGAACTATCATACCTTTGTTTCGATAACTCCCTGAACATTCCGTTTAACTATAGGGAGTAAATTAACTGTTAGTTTAATCGTTCGGGGAAACCCTGCGTATCTGAACTTGAGGTATGGGGTTATTGTCGATGACATT
>CM039679.1:27735063-27898889 GCA_022537955.1 Schmidtea mediterranea | reverse complement strand
AAAGAGAGATTTATGAATCAATAACTTTATTGAAATTCATTTTATCAAATATAGACTTCCTCAAATTCATCTTAATCGTAACTTTATCGTTTTATTTCATCCTAACTTTGTTAAATTTACTCTTATTTCTATTAACCATCATCTTTATTAAATCATTTTAACTTCTATTGTAATATGTTTATTAATTCATTCTATTAATAATATCCTTTTATTAAATCATTTTACTATCTTTAATAATATCCTTTATTAAATACATTTTACTCACTATAATACATATCTTATTAAATTCAATACAGAAGTGGTTACATCAGCAATTTCAATTTACGTTACCCCGTACCCTTTTCCTTTAATTGATCCTTAAGGCATAGTTGTTTACATTATAGTTATTGAGTGCCCACTGGGACTACTCGGTGTGTGATTTTAAGCCGTTTGTATGATAATTTCAAGTCGATTTACAGATTGAGAAACGAGGAGCAGCCAGAGACTTCTTCTTATTTCTCGCTTCAGCTATAGGGATAAATATTTAGATCCGAACCCTGCGTTGCGCACCGCTGAGTCTTTCACGGTGCATATCATTGGCGATCCTTCACGCACTTACATGCATCTGCACTATGTTGATTTACTAACTTGCGCGATGTTTCGGCTTGTGGGCCGGAAAAATTTCGACATTTACGTTTATAATTTAGTAAGATATATAATTATAAGTTATTCATATCAAGTAAAATTTATTATCATAAACAAACAATAACCCCTTTGACCATTCCATAAACACAAAATGAAAATCGAACATAAAATAGCATAAAATACCTCTCTCCCACAACTCGACAAGAGCAGAGCATCCATATGATGCAAGGTCCGTGATGTGGAGAAGAGGGTTCCACATAACTGGTTCTCCACGGAGAAAAGGTTCGATTGAATACACAGTTGATAAAATGATTGAAAATCTTCAAGACGATTCTTAACAGGTTGAGAACGGTTCTCTTGTGAAAAATAGTTTAAGTAGTTCAACAGAAATGTTCTGGAAAAATGTGTGTTTTCGAAAACGATTAAATGGTTTTTAAGAAAAATTTCAGCAATTTTGAAAAATGTTGTTAAATGTGAAAATGGATCAGTATTTATACCTATGTATGTATATATATGATGCAGTAAGAACAAAAATTCGAACACTTGTTCTTTTCTAGGCAAATTCTGTTATTTAAGTTTTTATATTTCTTGGAATTATTTATTTTATATTTTTATTTTAAGTTTTTTTTTATTGAATTATGTGCTAATTCAATTTTTTCAGATTTAAGATTCCACTTAAAGTGAACTTTAATTGATTTTCTACATTTCGTCGAATTTGTCGTGTTCTTGTTGTATTGTGTTAGGTACGGTGCAGTCTTGGTGGCATTTGTTATTATTGTTATGTTTTATTTTTAGTGTTATTATTTAGTATTTAATTCTTTATTTTCTTAAATGTTTTGTAGGTTGTAGGATTGTTGGGTTGTTTTTTTATGGTTTTATTTTAAAATTGCCGGTTGTTGCTGCGTGATGTGTTTCTGTCATTTAAACACTTATCCAAGAGCCGTTTTTATGTTTCCTGGGCCCCGAACATAAAAACACTCGGGGTCCGTAAAATTGCGACCCAATTTCAATTGATTTCAAAAATGAACATACATGTTTTTAACATCCACATGTCATAGAAAAGTTTCTACGGTAGAGTTTTAAATCATCAAAGGTAAGATGACTTAAGGTCCGGCTAAATCGATAGTCAAATTGGATAGGTTCAGTTTTTATATCAATTCAAGTTTTATCAGTTCGAATCATTATAGATCAGTATAAGTTGGTAAGATCAGTGTCAAACAATGGTAAATGTGTTCGAGTTAAGAAAAAGTCAAGTTCAAATCAATGTCGGTTATGTACTCAATTGTACGTTGTTTTCGAATGAGATCGCTGACGGCTTGGGTTCGTCTTCGAGCTGGTTGAATCTTGAGGGTGATGATGGGAAATCTGCGAGAGTCTTGTTATTTCGTTGGGTTGGGTATTTTTCGCATTTGTGAACATGTCTTCGACCTTTTGGATTTGGGATTCCTGCCTTGCTTGTTGTTGTTAGGCCGAGGAAAGAACAACATATGTGAGGAGTATTAGCGGTTAGATGTTATACTAATCTAGTATTGTTCGATTGATAGACTTGTCATTGCATGGGGGTGTGCATTTTCTGTTTGATTTGTTTTCCTTGCGCTTTTTGATTGATAGGAGGTCTTTTTGAGATTTCTTGAAGTTATTTTTAGTATGGGATTGCTTTGGCTTTTTCTTTGAATTTTGTGTTGATGATATTTCTGGGTTTTCTTTATCTCTCGGTTTCCATGTTTATATCAGGCTATCTCTTCATTATTTTAAGTAGGGTTTGTACATTGTTTGGGTTGTTCTCTTCGATATTCCTGTTTTGCTCGTCGTTGTTTTCTTTTGGGTGGGACATTGTATACATTGCCGGTTTATTGTGACATCCTCATTATTGGGTTCTACAAATTTCTTTTAAAATCGGCACAGGTGCTGTCCCCTCTTCCTGAAGGGTTGGGATTTCTCGGCATTTTTTCTAACGGTTCTCATATTGCATTTCTCATTATTAATCCATCATTATTATCACAAGGTTTGGGTTCATAACTTTCTAGTTTAAATACATACTCAATTTATATTTATTTACAGGATTATTTTCGTTTATTTACAGTGGAGTTTAGCCCTTTTTTAACTCTTTCTCTTTTTTCTGGGGTTGAGTGTATCGCGCACTCCTCTTTAGTTTTTAATTTTCTGAGAATCTCATTATCAGGACTGGGCTTTTAATCAATCGCTCGGTTATTTTGGGAGTTCTTTTAATTCGCCTCTTGGTTTTCCTTGATTATTCTTTGCTGCTTTTTTTTATTTTTATCTGAAGATTTATTTCTTTCCGCGTTGCTTCTTTTAAAGTTGACGTTTATGATTTATTCGTTTAGCTGTTTGCCTCCACTTTCGTCTCGCTTCTGGAGCTGTTTTTGTTATCGTTTTTAATCTTCATCTTAGCTTGTTGGTGGCTCTCTAATCTCTCTGCTTCTTTACAACTGTGCTTCTAGTTGTAATTACATATCTCTGTTCGCTCTTTCTACTATTCTCTCATTCTTCTGCTTCGGGTTTTCAATAATCTTCCAAGGATTACTCGAGTCTTTATTTCTGCTAATTCTCGTCTCAATCGTGTTTCATTTTCTCTCCTTTGATTTTCTGTTCTCTCCCATGCTAGATGTTAGTTTTTTCGTTTTATCATATTGGTAGTTGTTTTTGATTGTGTTATCGATGATTTATCCGGGCGATTTCTGAATTCTTGTTCTCCACTAATTCTGCCAATTCTTTTCTTTCGGCTCTCCATCTTTTATGTAATATCTCAGTGGGTTCTTGCTCGATTGGTTCTACTAATTGAATTGGGACTTGGTGCATATTCTCCGTCTTCTGGAATTCATTCGGAATTTCTACTTAGTTCAAATCATGCTAAATATACATCGATTAAAACATTTTTTGTTTTTTATCGTTTTATTATTTTATTATCTTTTAACACTTTTTACAATGTTTCCTCTTTGATTTTAAACACTATCGTTTTCGTCGTCTCCCGAATACTTCATCGGGTTCGGCGGTAACTTGAGTTTAGCATTTCCGTCACGATATAACGGCTAGCAGGATTGTGGTCGGTTTTGCAACGGTATTTATCTCTCACGTAAAGCGTTTGATATTGTATCTCTTCTCTAAGAGATAGCAAGAATATTCCCGTATTTCCTGTTAACTCTTCTACTTGTATTTCTAATCGGTGCGTGGTTTTGCCACGCTTTTAACTTTTCGATCTCTGTCTCAAGTTCTGGTGTTCATTTTCCTCATATCCTTGCTTTTATGCCTTTTATCTCTGCTTCAACTTGTTCTTTCAACTGCTCATTGCCTTCATGTTGATGTCTCAATGGAATTTCTTTAAATAACTGCAACTCCTCGGTGTCTCATTCACCTCCTGCTGGAGTTTCTGGTTATTCTCTATCGTTTAAATTGTGGTTTTGGCCGTCTTTCATCAGTTAGTTGATTTCTCGTTTCTGCTGCTCTCTGTCATATCGTTGGATTGTTGTCATATTCTTACCCGTGTCCTCCTGAGCATTCTTATTGTGCCTTGTCTGAATTTTTTCCCGAAATTCTAAGTTTTGGACCTGCTCGTTTTAGTTCCTCGATTGTTTTCTTTCTGCACTTCGACTTTGTTCCCAAGCTCCCAATCTTCGTATTTAGTATCCTTTGGTAACAGTCTATCTCTTTCTTGGCTTCTTGAATTAGTGCTCTTTCCCAATTTTTTCGCTTCTCTTTTTATTGCTTTTCTTTGAATCTCCGTTTTCCATTGTTGTTTTTGTTCTTTCGGTGAGCTTCGTCCTGCTCGGTTGCATTCTTTTACTCTGGTTTGTTGGTATCAACTTCCTGTTTCTAATTCACTATATGATTAAATGTTTTACGTTGGCGTCTTCCCATATTTTGCAATCTAATGCGCCATTTTTCCTCGCTTGATTGCAGTTATTGAGTCAGCATTCTTTCCTTGTCTATCGTCTCTGGCTCTCTAATTTCTTTGAGTTTTGCCCTTGATTCTCAGCTTGTTAGACTTCCTTCTTCGCAATTTATCCCATTTAGCTTTGAAGCCTTGTCTAATTTCGCTCTTCGGCATTTGCTGATATATGTCGATTCCCGCGTTCCCTTGCTTCTTGACTGTTCTCTGTCTTCTGTCCATCTGGCTTTCCAATGGAGTGCTTGGTCGTTTTGCCCATTCTTTGGCTTTTCCAAATGGGTTCTCTTGTCTTCTTAATTCGGTATTGGGTGCTAATTTGCCCAATTTCCTCCTGCATTTGTTGTATAATTTTTTATCGTTTCCTCTCTTCCTTCCTCTCGTATCTCTGCTCTTTATCTTTTATCACTTCTCGCAATCTTTCGATTTCATTTGTTGATCTTGCTTCTCTTGCTCTAGAGTTTTGTATCTCTTTCTTTGATTCTGATTCTAGTTTGGTTTCTGCCATAAATTCTTCATCATTTTCCCTCTTCTCGTTCTTGGTACGTTTCTCTTTTCCTTCGATAGATTATTTTTTGTTCTAGTTGTTTTTCCACTTCTCTTTCATCATTTTCGTTTTTTGCGTCTCTTGTGCTAATTCTTCCTCTGGTGATTCAATAAGCATTTCTTTTAATTGCAACGTCATTTGTTTCCATAATTCTAACTTCCTCATTTATTACTTTTATTGACTCTGGTTGATCTTTGGTTGCTGATTTCGTCTCTTCAGCTTCTTTTACAATTTCTTTTGTCTCATTTGGATTCATAATTGTTTTCTAAATATTAATAATCGGTTATCTCCTCTTTTCACTCATCTCCTATTTTATCATAATTTAACATATCTCCGTATTTTTGTGGTTTTTGAGTTTTTATAAATTGTTTTTGTTTTTTTAACGTTTTTAATCTCTATTTACACTTTACACATTGTTTTCGTTTCTATCTACTGATCAGCCGGAAACGGAATCCTTTGATCCGCCCGTTGATCCGGTTCTACAATATGGCATATATTGACTTTATCCCGCATGCTTCACATGGTGACCATATGTCCACAAGGCATATAAATTATTTCTACATGTTTCTGCAACATGTACACAACACTGATACTACGCTCAAAATAGTCTTCTTTTATCATCGATTTTGTCTCGATTTTCTTCGGTTTTTCTGATATCGCTTAACTTGCTCGGATTAATTGCTTGTGTCGAATCGACCATTCTAAATTGTTAGCACAATCTTTCTTTGATTATTTCTTCATCTTTTTGAGTATCTACTCCTGATAATAGCATTATGGTTCTCGGTTTTGGTCGATCTAATATATCTTCTATTTGTTGGTTGGTGATTATTATTTCGATATTCCTTTGACTCCTTTTCTTGTTTATAACATACACTTTTCGCTTTAGTTTTAGTTGGTTTGACATTCTGAATCTGGTTATTGGTTGTTGATTTACATCCTTCGCACATTATTCCTCTGGCTGTTTGGCAAATATCCTTGACTCGCAATTCTGCCGCTCTTTGGATTTCCTTTGAAATTTTAATTCTCTCTTCGAAATGTTCTGTTTAAGCTCTTTTTCCCATATTAATTCTGTTGGATCTTTCGAAATTCTTATTATCGTTATCTTTTTCTCACCTCCCTTTTCACTTGTCTTGATTCTGATTGTCGAAGTCCTTCCTGAATCTATTCATCGCTTGGTCCCTTACATCAATATGTGATTTCTAAATGGGCAGGTTGGGAATTTTCCTCAGGTGTTCCTCGTTTTAGCTGTCTCTCCTTTTTCCATTTTGCGAGTTTTTCCTTTACAATAAGATACAGGTAACTTCATCTGGTAGTTCTGATGTTCCCTAAGTAAATCCTTGTGCAGCCACTTTCTTTGCTTTGTTGGTCGTAATACTTTATTATCTTTAAACGTTAGATATCTCTGTTCCTCTTTTTCTCAGCTCCTCATTTCTCCTCTCATTGTGAGTATATTGCTTTTATTGGTTTGCAGTTGGCCCGTCTTGTTCCATCGTAAGTCCTTTTATAGTATATAATGCTGCTGCCACAGTGTATTAAATTTTCCTCTTCTCTTTCTTGGTTTTTTTCCAAAGTCTCGTCCATATCGAATCTGATCCTTCTCTTATCTGTATTGTATTTATTCGCTGATTCCGCTTGCCATCTAAAATATTGTCATTATTCTTTTGAATTTTTGTTTTTCTGATTTCTGGTTATTTGTAATTTTTTGATTTTTTTATTTGATTTTTTATTTATTTTATTTTACATTTATTTACACTTTCTCCTCTCCCTTTACACGTCCTTGTCCGGCCTCTCTACTTTCTAATTTTATATATAGATTATCTTCTTGGCAAGAATCCTTCTCCTACTCAATCGTTGTTGGTGGATGAAACGTGGTTGTGCCAATCTGCTGTATTCCCAGTCGGTTGTTGGTCTTTCTCCCACTGTGGTTCATTTCCTGTTTTGATTGGGTTACGATGGTCCCTTCTTGTCCTTTCATTTTAATATCATATTTGTTTAAAAGGCATGTTAATAAGCTCGTCGTAAATCTCCTCTTCCTATCTGGATGAAGACCTGAATGTGGTGGCCCGTTGCAGTCCCATCTCCATTCGGATATAATCTAATGCCCAATTTGTATCCATTTTCCCCAACTGTAATGTATGGTGGACTGTCTAGAATTTTTGTGTTCCATCTTTTGCTCTCTGGTGCTTCTTTTCTGCGAATTTCGGTTATTTTCATATAAATGGTGGCTGTAAGATATTTCTGGCCATAGAATTTTGTTGGTTTCCTAGTTCCTTCACGATGTTGGTCATCTGTTGATTTTTCTTTCCTATTTCCCGACCATTTTCTTTGAGTGTGTCTCCTTGGCTTTTCTCGAAATCTCTTTCTGGACTCTAGTATTCTCTTCATTTTGCTTTTTCGCTGCCATCATTTTCCTGTTCGTAGGCTTTTTACTCCCATCCCAACATTCTATGTTTTCAATCAATAATTTCGGAATGCCTCTGATGTCTATTTCCATCATGTTTTTTGTTTCGCATTGGTAGTTGCCGCTTCGACAATTGAATCAATTCTAACGCGCATTGAACTGGTTTGCGACTCCGCTCATTCGTTCCAAATGTTCCTTTAATTTTGACTTTATCTTTCTTGTCGCAGTTGTTTGTACATATTTTCATATAGGTCGCACCTATTTGTTCTCTTTGGATTCCGGTGTTCATTTCTCCTTTTTATCCATTCCATCCGATGACTCCACAGAATTCGCATTTTTTCCCTCTCTTCTGATGCACACTTTATGGTGTTCTCTCCAATTCTTTTTTGTTATGATAAGTTTGGAG
This sequence comes from Schmidtea mediterranea, assembly GCA_022537955.1. NCBI lineage: Eukaryota > Metazoa > Platyhelminthes > Tricladida > Dugesiidae > Schmidtea > Schmidtea mediterranea. The sequence goes on along the minus strand of CM039679.1, from coordinate 27,891,007 downwards.
CATTTTTCGCATAATAATCTCGTTATACTTCGCATATCATTGCGTGATTTCGGCTCCTTCATAATCTTTCATTCACATTCTTTACTCGGCATTGGACCTATAGATTATTGACATACCCTGTTTTTGTTGAGCTTATTGTGAGTCTTCTAATATATAGGTTAGATTGCATACGGTATATTGATTTTGATGATTTTATCACTCTTCGTACACTAGTTTTGTACGCATATTTCGTCTGTCTCGCTCCAATTAGTAATTCTTTACATTTACAACATTTTAATCTTTTTGTATCGTTCACCATTCTGATCTGTTTATTATATTGAGGAGTAGTTTCGAAGGGATTCTCGCTTCTTTTATTCTCTCGATAATTGTTGTATCTACAAAAATTTTCTGATACTCGACGTTGCTTTACTTCTATCTTTTTATTTATACATATTTACAAGGTACGCTTTATTTTTACTCTACTGTTGAATCCGGTTCTGGGGTGAATTCTGGCATTGATGCTATCATTCCACCCAACTTGCTGGGATCTACGTTGTGTTGCGTTGTTACGTGTCTTCTTATTTCGTCAGCTTGCCATCTACACTTGATCTGTTAGCCTAATTGTTTCATTAATTCATTACTCTGTGTGGTTACTGTTGGTTTTGTTTTGTTGTTGTAGACCTCTGTTCACACTTTCTGTTAATACTAGATGAGTATTCACATGATTGCGCATTGTTTGTTATTAGTGTCATTATTCACAATTGTCCCGTCTCCACGTTGCTCGACTCCTTGATCTTGGTATATTCCTTGATTTAATTCTACAATTTCTATAGGTACATTGGCAGCTGCTGGTTGTTGTATTCCTTCTGCGAATGGTGGTTTTACTGAATATGGTTGATTAACATTTTCGGATTCATTTGTTGGTTATAATACAATATTAAATTCATCGATTCATTTCTGTTGCTTACTATCTCTAACGCATTTTGGGTACGATATTTACATATAGATATACATATTATTACTACTACTATACTACATATATTTTACTACTAGCTATATACAAGTCCTTTCTCGTTTTACAAACCAAATCGCTCCGGGGACTCATACGCAATGTCCGTATATCCCCGTATTTTCATTCATTATCTGGTATAACATCAGATTCATTGACATTGTTGTGCTTCGATAAATGGGCCGGTCCTTTTATCTAGAGTCCCGCTTGTGCTAGAATTTCCTATGATTTCCATATTCTTCAAGTTCTTTCTACATCATATTGTCCTAATTCGGATTGTCATAATTGAATTTTTTTCCCGCTGGCGCATAAGTCTCCTCTTCGAATGACTTCTTTTGCATTTGGTAGTTTCTCACTAGTTGAATTATTATCAGCATGTTACTACGGCTGCTTATTACCTGCTGTTTTATCCAGATCATTTTTAATCATATAGTTCTTTTCATTGGGCTGCATGGTTGTGTTTTCCCTTGCATTGGTTGTCTCCATTATTCCTTCTTTTGGTTTGTACATTCTTAAGTGCTTCTGGAGTTGTAATGCTTTCATGAATTGAAGTGGCTGTCGTCCATGATCAATTCCTGTTTTCCATGTTTCGTTTCTGTTCTTTCTTAGATTGTTTTATAGGTTTGATCTGTCGCATTTGGACTTGAAGTGGTTTCCCTTGTTATCACAATTCTCCAGTGTCCCATGAGTTCCCTTTTTGGATATTTTATTACATATTTTCCAAGTTTTCTTTTCGTCGGTATGCGGTACTTTTGGTTCTTTATAGTTTTGCTTATCTCAAATTGATTCTTTATTTACTGGTTCGTTTCCTTTAGCTTCGGTATTCAGATTTTGTGATAGGTTTTTTCGCCTGTGTTCTCAATTACTATTTCTTTCCTCATTTGCTGCATTGGACTCTATGTTTATTATACTGCTACTTTCTCTGATCTGTCGTTGATACGGTTTTCTTTTTTCCTTTTTCTGGAACGTTTTTTGTCGTAATTGCTTCTAGTACTTTCTGGTTATTGATTTCCAGTAAGTATCTCTTCCTTCTGAAACGTGTACTATATACTTTCCACGTTTTCTTTAGTTTGGGATGCGGTATTTTTTGGTTCTTGATATCATCGTTTGATTGACATTTGATTCCTCATTTACGTTCCGTTCTTTTTAGTTTCGAATATACAAACTTTTGTGATGGGTTCTTTACCCATATTTTCGGAACTAATTATCACTTCTCACTCTTTGGGGTCTGCTTCCCACTTTTTATCGTTATTTTATTTGTTTTTTCTCGGCTCGTCGTTTGATAAGGTTCTTCTTTTGGTGTTGTGACATTTTCTCCCAGAGTTTTGGTAATGTGCATGTTATTAATTATATCGTGTTGGGCACATATTATATATTGCCGCGTTTCTCTAGGCTATCCCATTCACATTTCTTTCCTGCTTTCATATTCATTTTCCAACAATCGATAATTTTGGTTTTGTATACATACTTGTTCGATCGTTTCTATTCCTCTTTTATTATTCGCAATTTGCCTATCACTGGCCTTTACTTGGATTTTTAACGTTTCCTATCTTCTGTAGCATATGCTACATACATCTTTGGTGGGTTTGACATGATGATGATTTTCGGACCAGTATTTCTAATCTTTCCTGTTTTCTATTGGAGGTCGAATTGACAACTTAGTGCTTGTATTTCCATCGTCAGTTTGTAAACATATTCCTTTGCTTGCGCTTCCTTCTCATTTATTGTTCGTATTCTGAACGGATTTTATCTCTTTTGTGATGTTGTTCGTCAGCTTCCGTTAACTTGATGGACGTGATAATATCATTATTTTTTGTAAGCAGGGTCGGTCGTTTTGAATTTTCCTTTGTTGGTAAGTGGCATCATCCCCTGTTTCGTTTTTCCCTCGTTTATTGCTGTTGCTCGTTTCTCGACGTCCTCGTTGGATGGATTCCTTTTTCTTCTCTTGTTGTGGCGGATTTATTTTCGTCTCTTAGTATTTGATCACTTGGTTTTTGCCTGTTTTGTCACTTTCCTCCTTCTCCCATTATTATTCCCATCCGGGGTTTCCTTTGAATGTCGTCCTCGACATTTATTAATTTCGATGTATTTTCCTCGTATACTTTTTATTATTCTTTGTGCTTTTATAATTCGTCCATTTCTTTTATTTCTTGTTTTGCTCGCTGGAATCTTATTGCTTTCTATGCCATCTGGTATCTAATCAATTAATAGTTGTTCCTTTCTATCCTCCCGTTCGTAACTGCTTCTTTCGGATGATTGGTGAAATTTCAGTCCTTCCTCATTTCAACAATGCTTTTATTGTTTTTTGGAACTGGGTAGTGAGCAATAATTGTTTCTTTTTTAATAGGACGTTTCCCTGTTTTTTACCATATAGTTCAAGATCGAATACTTTAAGTGATGATCCCTTCGTAGGTCCATTCATCAGATTACTGTTGCTTCGTATTGTTTGGCGTCGATAGCTTCCATAAATGTTTGGATTGTTTTAACCCATTATTTTCTTCTTTCCTCTGGTTGTCGCATTCTGTTTATAAATTTTATTGCAACTTGCCTGCCTGGAATTTCAGTGCATAGTGTAGTACATTATTTTCTTCATTGTCTTTTTCTTTGAACGATGATCCTGTTTATAAGTTCTCTCAGAACTGTTTGTAGAAGCATCTGCTGGCAACGCAAATTAGTGGTGTTTGTCCTCTTCGTTTGATATATTTGAGGTGTGTCCGCATTTCTGCATAAGTTGGATTTATATCCATTATCCTTTGAGTGTTTTCTGTGTTGTACTGCAATAATGTAAAGTACGTTTCTTCACAATCTGCCATAGTGAAGTATCATGGTATGTTTTCTGATACGATCCATTTCTGTTCTGGTGACTCTAGCTCCTTTAGCGTAATCCATTGCGATTTTTCCCGCTTGGTTTATATTCTGTTCCATCCTTTTCTTCAACCCATTCTGGCATTATCTCTCTGATGGCTTTTACTATTGTATCCATCTTGTCTACATTAATCTTGAGTTGCGTTTAGAGTTATTTAGATTCATCTGCTTAGGGTCCCTCTACGGTAATTATTCGATGTTGCTTCTATTTCCCGGCTCATTGTTAATCCGTTTATGCTCAGCTGTTAGTTTGTGATCTGGTTTGCATACCTCGATTTTCTGGTTCTCTGTTATTGGTTCTAGGTATTGCTTTGCATCTACTCACGTTCACGTAACTAGGTCTAGTGAGTGGGTTGTTTGACTAGTTTAACTCGAGCATTGTTCTCGTTTACGTACATTATTTTCGTATGGTCTTTACCACATCTTGTATTTTCCTGGCTACTCTAGGGATATTTCTGGCGTTTGCTATATTACCCAATCTCCGACCTGAAAGTTATGCCTCACGCACGTCTCGCTTTTTGTCATGTAAACTCTTTGTAGCCTCTTGATTAAATCTAATAATTCATACCTGCTGTTTTTTCCAGAATCTCTTGCATTCGCTCTTTGAATCCTGTTTACATATCATCATTCATATACTGTGATATTGGTTGGTTTGATATTCTAAGTCTATCGGCATATTTACATTCTCTGCCGTACATCAATTTGAATGGACTCATTTTTGTTGCTGATGTATTGAACATTCCCTATAAGCATACAGACATAGATTTTATATATCTATCCAAATCTTTTTTGTGTCTGCTTACATAATTGGACATCATTTCTATTAATATGCCGTTAAATTCTTTCGGTTTGCCATTTTGTTTTGCGATAGTACGGTGATGTTTCTCAGCTTGCATTCCTGAAAGTAACTTCGTTATTCTCTATTAATTTCGCTCATAACGCTTGGCTTTCCTTGGTCAGTTAGGATCTGTCTTCTGGGTGTTTCATATCTCACAACATATCTCTTCTACTACGATTCTCGCTATTGTTCTGGCTTTTTGATCTGGTATTGGTGCTTCCGGAATTTATAAATCACATTACTCAAATATATGCATATTTCATCGTTGGTTTCGCAAGGGTCTACTACATCCATTGCAATCATTGTCAATGGGTTCTGGTGGAAATGGCATTGGCTTTAACGGTGCTTTCAATTTACCTTCCTGTGCTTTTTCTGGTTGCACATATCAGAAATCTTTATCCACCTTTTAACGGTCCTCTTCCGATATTGGCCAATAGTAATTTTTTGACGCAATCTTGCTTCTGTCTTTTTTGCTGACATTGTCCTCCAAGTTTCCATCGTGATATTGCATCAATACTCTTTTTGCTGCTTTCTGGTAAACACATAAGTCGTTTTTCGCCATCCATTAATAATAACCATCCTTTCTCCATAATGTATCGATGTCTGTGTTTCCATATGCTCTTTTAATTCTATTTGTTGTGTCGAAGATTCTCATATCATTAGTTTCTATGATTCAATATGGTTTTTAACTCCTCGTCTTTCCTTCTGCTCCTTTCTCAGTTTTGTGAAATCAATTATCTTCTGGCGATGATCATCATATGCGTCTTACATCCTGATACGCCATTAGTTTCCCTCAAATACGAATCTTTACATGCAATCTGCGGTTTGGCGTCGCCTTTTCCTGATTTGATTTGATTTATATGGTAGTATTCTTGTAGCTGCATCGCCCCATCTCATTAATCTACTAGAGGCTTCTTGTGTTGGCTCTAGCCATACTAATGGTTTGAATGGACAGTCGTGAATATATCTCGTGCCCCATAATAAATATTTTTTGAATGTTTAATAGCTTGGATTATGCTAATGCTTCTCTCTCGTCACCGAAGTAAATTCCTTTTCGTGTTCTTGAACGATTCGACTATAATATCCAATGACTCGTTCTCTTTCTCGTCACCCATTTGTCCTAGGACTGCTCCAGACGCATTCCACTTGCGTCTGTTGCTACAAAAACGGTTTCTTAAATCTGGGTGTATCGAGTATTTGGTGTACGAATTAGTTTTTATCTCTGAGTGTTTCAAAGGCTGTTTGTGTTCCTCTTCCCATATAAACGGGTATATCTTTTTTTGGTTAAGCTCTTGTATGGTTTCGTCGCGATGGTTTGCGTAACTCCTTGATCGAACTTTCGATAACTATCCACATAAGCCTAAGAATTCTTGCACTTGTTGACTGTCTTTGTGCCAGGGCAATTCTTTATCTTTTCGGATGTTCCTTGGATTTCTGGTTCTTTGCTTTCGCCGACACAATGTGTCCTAATGAAGGTGACTTTTTCCCTTTGCCCAATCGCATTTTGAGGTTTCAATTTCATTTCCATTGTCTCAGTAAGAACGAATACATTACGGATATTCTTTTAAATGTTGCTCGAAGGTGCTAAGAATAAATTAGTAAATCATCAAATATACCATACATTGTTTGATGCCGTGAGTTACAAAATTATACATCTCTGGATGAAGTTGGTGGCGTTGGTTTAGTTCCAAAAGGCATTTCTTAAAATGATATAGATCTTTTCCAGATTGTAAGGGCAGTTTTTCTCCTGTCCCTCCCTCTTGACCTTTATTTGCCAATACCCACTTTTTAAAATCTAGCGATGTAAAACTAAGCTGTTCCGTGTAACGTTTGTAAATTTCATTTATATCTTGGTAGTGGGTATGTATCCCGCGTTTGTTACCGCCGCATTGAGTCGTTCGATAGTCCTATACAGAACGTTTTGTTGTTCCTTCTTTTTTTTTCTTTACATGACATGGAATTTGCCATGGCGAGCAACTTGTTCGAATTACTCCTGCGTCTAGCATCTTTTGCACTTCTTTTCTCTGAATTCTGAATTTTTGAGCTTCCGCCAATCGATATGGCCGTAGTGTATATTGGGTATCGTCTGTTTCGTGGTAATCGTGTGTTGCGTTACATCGCTTGTACGCGAGATCTAAGGTCGGATGCTGCAAATAATATCTTTAAATTCCATTAGCAGTCTTTGTAGTTGCTTTTTTTCCGCTTCGTTTAGTAGCTGCTGTCGATAGTCCATAATTTTTCCTCAAGTTCCTGCAGTTTTTGTTGTTGGAGTTCAATGTCCATCAATTGGTGTTAATTTTCCCAATCGTTCGTTTTCGTAGATAAACTTTATCTTCTCATCGAAATTTGTAATGTTGATCGGAATTTTCACTGTTATCGTTTACATACACTATTTCTCTGCTAATGGCAGTTCCTTCTTTTTCTCCGAATTTTGGATTAGTTCGAAAATCATCTTTCACCTCTATTTCTTCGTTCACACTTTACGTAACAAATAATTTGTGTGCGTCCTGGCACTACTATTTTGCTCTGAGATTCACCTCTGATTTTCAACATACATATCCGTCCGTTTATCTCTCAGCTCCATTGCTCCTAGATCTATTATTATCTCTTTTAAAATTCTGGCATGAGATCTGTTCCAATTATACAATCCGCGCTCAGTTTTCCCTGAATGACTGCTAAATACGTATTGATTTTTACATTTTAATATTCTATTATCGACCAGATTTCCGTAACCGCTACCATTCTTTGCTGAGTATTACATCCATGTTGGCTTCCTTCTATACATGGCCACAATTTTTCCGGGTTATTTTAATCCATTTTTATCGCTGAGAATGTTTGCTTGCCGTATCGAAAATCATTGCTTTTATTTCTACCCCATTTATTTCTATGGGTACCGTTTAGTGGTTTGGTCCAGCTAATGTTTGCAACCATTGCTATACGTTCGAGTTTTCTGGATCCTGATCTACATTCTTGATCTTTGGCTGGTTCTTGGCACTAAGTCTGCGCCAATTTGGTTCGTATGGAACTGGATAAAATTTCGTAATGTGTTGATCTTGGTATTCGGGTACGTGTCTTTCTACTGGCATGTTTCTTTTTTCTTTCCTATCGATGTTGTTGCTCTCTTTAAACATTCATATACTGGTGGTGGATGATTATAATGTCCAACTATGTCTTGTTTTTTCCAGGATTTTCCCATTGTTTGAGTTGTTCTTGAGTTACGCATCTGCGTTCCTACCTTGGTTTTCGGTCCGTTGTCGCTGTTACTATCATCTCTGAAATTTATCCATCGTTTTCCAATTACTTCGTTTTTTTGTTTCGCTTCATTCTGTTTTCCTCGGCTTCTATAGTCTCCATTATTGGCCTTTATAAATTTTCGTCCGACTTCTTCATCGGTACGCATTCAATTTTAGTAGAAAAAATTCCTACTAAGTCTTTTTATCTTGTGACATATCTTTTGAGTGTCCCATGTACACCATGTCCTTAGCTAAAAACGGTAAGAATCCAATGGCCATTTTCCAGTTAATTTTCCTCTCTCTTTTATAAATATCGAAACATGCTAACATTGTGTTATGATTACTCTACGAATTTGAATGATAAGTATTATTCCCAAATTCTCTGCATCATCTGTCCGTAAGATTAAAGAATCTTCCCCACATGGCTTTTCATCAATATTTGCTGTAGCGTGTTGAAAATGGTCTGTGATAGTAGCAATTCGTAGTTGGGGTTTCTCTCCATAGTTGTTAACCTCCCGTTATAGTTTACAATGTTGGATAATATTGCTTGCCTTTGTGCTGGAAATAATAAATGTTCTCTGGCTCGTTCCAGATCTTTCGTTTGGTATATCCCACTCTGTCGATATATCCACTGGTTTTGATTCTGCTTCGCTAGCCAATTCTGTTAGTTTCCAAATATTTTGGTGGTGCTACATTACTCGGTTGGAAACTGTAACCAACTTCCATCTCTATTTTGAATAATGGTCCATATACTTACTGCAACGACATTTGGGTACAAATTTTTCTCTGGGTTATCATCCTTGTTACGCGTTGAGCGAATCTGTTTTTTCCTTTAAATGGCATATTTCTAATTCGTTTAATGCATTTATCTCTCGGGATGTTGAATTTTCTGGCAGTTTCGCAATTGTCTTTTCCGCCATTTATACGTATACGAATAACTTTCCGACGATTCTTCCAAAATATCCCTCTTGGAGTGGGTTAATAATGGATTGCATTATTCCGGATTTGTGATTGCCATTGCAATTTTGTTTTTTAAATTTCTCTGTTCAAGATACAGGTCGTTTTTAACTAATCGTAGTATATTTTCTCTGTTGATGCCAATCCTTGGTGATAAGGAATCCATCTTGTTATTTATATATAGATATAATTTTACATAATTTTGGGATCTATTTGCGGCTTTTTGCGTTCGGTATTGCTGTTCGCCGATAAGAATAATTCCTTTTATAATTCGACTGGCTACCATTTCGTCGATTTACTCACATCCGTCCCCCTTTTATAAATTCATTCCGATTGGTAGATCGTGTTGATATTACTACTGTTGGTGGACCTCTGACCCGATAAGTTGTGGTTATCGTTGTTTTCCCGATTCTTACCGGTTCTCCGTATTTCGTCTAGCCTTTTTTTGCGTATTAGTTTTCGTTTCTCTGTGCACTTGTCCCTTGCACTTCATCAATATTGCACTTTTCAATAAGGTGAGTCTAAACAAGTTCTGGTATCGGCGTGATATACAATCGTGACATTCCCGTATTGCATGATCTATCTGTTGCCAGAATTGAGGGTACTTTTTTCATTGCTTGTGTATCTGGATCGAAATATCCTTGGTATTGCTCTCCAAACTTTACTTGATAACTTTTCAATCACCTACTACTCCTTTGACTAATTGATTCAAATAGGTTGTACTCTCCTCCTTGGCATGTTCCGTCTCCAGCCCGTTATTCTTCCCAGCAGCGTATACTTCGGGTAGTTTTTATCATTTCCTTCTTCCGGCGCTACAATTTAACCCTTAACAGCTATTGAGATGCGTCCTGTGTGAATCTTCTTCACATTCGCTCCGCGTTACTGATACTACTGTTTGTTTCCGTCCGCTTCTATAATTGTTGAATGTGAAGTTGAATGTCCGCAATGAATGCTACAATTTCCGCGTTACTGAACATTCCTTTATTTCCGTTGATGAAATCTAGTTCTTGATATACATTATACGATAACCGCTGTTGCCGTTGTCTGTAAATTTACCAGGGTTTGCAGCTTTGCACATCTTCCGTTTCTTCTTTTAAATGAGTACTTATCACAATCTTTATGTTGTTTCACAATCATATACTACAAACGTTCTACCCCTTTCACGCACATCATCCTATGAAAGTATTGTAGTGATTAATCGTATTCATCCTTTTTCTAGCTGTTTTTGGATCGCTGCATAATGGTCGTCTCGATTCCGTTAATAACTCTTTTAACTTTGCTTGCATATTTCGGCTTTTGATCATCTTTGCTTACTATTTAATAAAGGCTTGCCCATCCACCTTGAGTCAGGATGAATGGTTATTACTTTCCTGATAATGTCTTGTTATTGCGATTTCATATACCGTTTTGGATTGTATCTTGGAGTTCGCTTTCTGTATATCACTAATCGTATTGTACATCAGAGTGAAGCCATCCCACCAAATATCTATGGGATCGCTGAAATCTCTTGTTAAAATGATTTATTATCACACAGTAATTCCTCTGGATCTCTGGTTGTGGTTCGTACGCTTGTTGTCCATGATTTTATTTATTATTGGGCTTTATTGCTGCCCAAAGCTGTTTTCGCTTCTGCTCCGATATTATTGAGTTTCATAATTTCTCTTTATTTCTGGATTTTGCTAATCCCAGCATATCAGTTATCAATCTATTGATCCACTTGCACTCCTTGTTCTTGACCTTTTAATTTTCCTTGTAACTGCATCGGTCACTTGAACTAAGCTTGTTTAATTTCGTTGTCAGTTGATTCCATCTGCATTTGTTCTTTAGTTTTCCTTTCCTGGAGCTGGTTTTATCATTTTCGGTCGTCCTCTGGATTTCTTTTCCATTCCGTACCTGTTTCTTTTCGTTTTGGAGGTTGTTCGCCTGTTGTTTCTTTGGATGTTGTAGCTCCTCGTTTTTCATTTATCCAATTATCCATTCGTCTCCTGTCGAGCTCGGCGTCTTCTCTTTCTTTCTTTTTATTTCCTCCTCGGTATTGGCTCTAAATAATTTCAACTGGCTGTCTTTGACCACATACTAGCTCGTTCTGGTTTCATCTGCATAAAATCGTTTTCATCTTCTGTCATGAACAAATCTCTGATCCGGTATTCTCTCTGTTGTTTCTTCGTCCACAATATCATTTAGATCATTTAGTAATCTCTTATCTCCTGTTTGATGACGAATTACTTCGTCTGCTGCAGTAGATACTTCTGGCGTAATTTAGACTCTCTTGTCGTCCTATTGGCGTTTTTCCGTTCTGGTTTCTCTTTATGAGTTCTCTACCCGCGATCTTTTGCTACTGTTAGTACATTTATTAATCCTAATTGCATTTGCGTAACTCCGATTCGAGATCGTCGTCCAATGATCGTCCTTGGTATTGTAAATGGAATGGCGGTTCATACGGTATTCTCTTTTCCACTTCACATCACCTTGGCAGTGATATAAAATTTCTCTTTCGATTGGTTCGAAATTGGCATCACATAATTTTTAAAGTATACTTCTCTTATGGTTCGGCTGCCGCATCTCGGTATGTTTCCATTTCGGATAATTTCTCGAAATTGTTCTGGGTACCACGCATACATTCTCCGATACTCCTCTATTTCTTTACTATGTTTCGCAGATTCTCTATTCTGCTACAAAGAGTCGATATCCAATTTGCTACTCTGTTACAGTTCGTCTTTGATTCTTTTGCTCCGGTTTCTAAATATCGCTGCTAATTTCTCTACATTTTTTTGCGTTTCGCGTTAATTCTTGTAATACCTTCCTCCACAGGATCGTCTATATCTGTGGGCCAAGTATTTTGTTCCTGGTAATTCGGTTTCTCGAGTACGCTGATTGCGGTCTGCTTGTTCTTGTTTGGATTCGCAAATGTTCATTTCCTCGTTCTGTTTCTACTTCGATCGTAATGTATAGTCGTGTCGTCTTTACAAATTGAGGGTGTTTACAATATTTTTTCAGCAGAAAGTGTGGTACTCCTCCGCAACAATTTTCAGTGGATTTTTGGCTTTTGACTTATCATGATCTTTGGGTCTACCCCAATTTTTTCGCTATGTCCGACCTTTCCATTTCCGGGTTTAGCGATTGAAATCGTGACTTTTCGATTTAACGGCCATGCTAATTTTCCGTCATATCTAGCCTCTTCCCTAATAGAAAATTAACACTGATAGGTGTGTTCCTTTTCCTACCCGTCCTCCGTTGGTAATACTCTCAATTTCATCCGGTATCTCCGATCTCGGTGTTAGAATTGATGGCTTGTAATACCTAATTGATTTTTCTCTTCTTCAGCCGATTTAACTTTTTCAGCCCATACCATACTATCTTCCCATGTGTATGGGGCTAGTTCGAGCTTCTATCGTTTATTTCCTCGTCTTCTTCTGGTTGCCATTCCATTTCGTTTATCATTTTCCTCTGGTAGAATTTCATATGGTTCATCTTCCATATAACTCCTAAGGTTATTTCGTTAGCTCATCTTCTGGCGCTTCCTGGTATATATTTTCTCCATTTTGGTTCAGTTTCTCTCCATTTTCCCATTTCGCCACTCTTTCGCTGTTTCATCAACACCTTTTTCCAGGGTGTTTGATCGGCATCTTGAGCTCGTCTATTGGTTTAATTTTTCGTGGCTTAATTTGCATCCTGTCTCCATAACTGGTAGAATGGTTTAGATTTGGTCCATCTTTCTTTTCATTTCCTCTTGAATCTTTGGATCTGTTGCTTCCCTTTTTGTTGTATTTTTTTCTCTCTGTTCATCCATGGCTATGATATTAATATTTGTCCGTCTTCCCATATACCCTAATTCGTATATCGGGGTTCGTTCTCGGCGACTATTGCCGTTTGTGGCCATTATGGCCACGTCTTCCACCATATCCCGTCCGTCCCTATTTGATTATTGGTTGGATAATTTCTCGATTTATCGTCGGTTATAAATTCGTGCATTTGACAATCAGGAATCTACTAGTATTCTTTTATTCATCATTTTGGTAGCTTTATTCTTATCTTTAATTGGTTCATCTCCTCTTCATATCTCTTTGTGCTCTATATTTTGGCCTATTCAACTCATCTGTTTCTCTCGTTATCGAATCTCATTATCTGTATCCCGTTACAGCTTTCTACAAATATTTTCATTGAAATTGGGTCTGGTTAACGATAACGGTTTAATATATTTTCTAGCCTGGTCCTATTGCTTGTTCTGTCATTTTTTATCTGGTTCGCCTCATTATCTTTTTGTCTCTTTTTTCTAATCCGGGTTTTATTTCTTTGTTGTACAATTAATCTGAATTTTCTGCCATATTTCCCGCTGTCGTTTCCTCGCTTTCATTTTTGTTTAAATGTTACTACATTTATTCCTTTTGGCCAGATTAAAGCATCCACTAGGTTGTATATTCTCGCTTTTATTTTCCTTCCTTGATTAATATAAAAGGTTTATTTTTTATACTGGGTCCTAGCTTTTTCACTACCCAATCGTATAACTCGTTGGTACTTTCGCCTCCTTGTTGCTATTAATCCTGTCTCCGGTATTTCTGGAAAATCAATAATTTACTTGATACTCTTCTCTATCATATTCTTCAGATTCTCTTGGTACTTTCTTATCATATCTTTTCCATGATGGCCGTGAATGTACCGTTATCCCGTTGATGTCCTTTCGCAATAATTTCATTATTCTGCTTGTATGCGGTTGTATTCTGAGTTTAAGACATTTGGTTTCGATCTACTTCTTCTCGATCTCGTGATTTTCTTTTAATAATCTCGTTCCATACTTCTCTTGGCCTAACGTTCGTTTCCAATTTCCCTCTAATTCGGATTTTGATTCATCTTGTAATGGTTTATTCTCCTCGCATGATTGAAATATTTCTCTCGCCCAGACTGCTTATTACTGCTTTCATCTTCATCTGTTTGAATCGTCTGGTAATTTGTCTCATCATATTAATATGTAGTTGTTCCTCCTCTTTCATTATTTTGTGGACCTTTTTATTTGAACCATATCTTCTCTTTTTTTATTCTCGATTTTGAGCTTTATCCACGTGGGCTTTTCTTTTCTGATTCTTGTTATCTATTTTTGTAGCATAAACCCCTCTGGATTCATTTTTGTTATTATTGGTTCAATATCTTTTCTTTTCCTTGTGACGTTGATGGCTCCTGCTCATCTCTTTGTAGTTCTAATTTTTGCTCTCCATTTCTGAAGATAGTACTTTTTTGTCATCCTTCTATTTTTTGATCTAGTGCTTGCTCTTGTCCTCATGTTTCAAACGCTCCGTCTATTTTTAATATAGTGCCTTCTTTCTTAGTTCGCTTTCTCTTGTTCAGGAATTGCTTCTTTTTCTTTAACTGAATCCTCCTCTTGTTCTAAAGCTTCTTCTTGCTTTTATTTCTCGAGTGTACTCTCTATTGTTTGTGTCATAATTTCGTTTTTCGAGTTCGTCTATCTCGTACATTAGGTTCCCAGTCGTTTGATCTCCGTTATCATCATCTCTGCTCGATTACTCTCTTGAGTTTCTGGTTCGTCTGATTTCTAGTTGTGCATTTTCTTTCGGTTGTCGACGTCTCTGTCTGGTTTTTCCTCTTCCTGTAAATTCTTTGATGGCCTCTATTTTCTCCATCGTATTTAATTCAACTGTGTTCTCGTTAATCAGTTATCATATTTCCTCCCCCTTCGTCTCACCCACTGCTCCGCAGGTGTGAATTTCCATCTGGAATTCCATTCTCATATATTAATTTTTCCGGGGTTTGTTTTCGATTTTCTCCATCTTTGCTGGATTTTCTGAGATTCCTCTGTTTGTACGTCTTTGCCATTCGGCTTGTTGTTGCTCTTGAATATTCTCTAGTCCTCAGCTCTGAACCTCATTGCTTCTCATTACGTTGATTCGTTGTTGTTGTATATTGGGTGGGCAATCTGTTGCATCATCTCTTTTAATTCCATGGGCATTCGTTGTAATGTTCTCGTAACATGTCTATCCTCTTGCCATCACGTTAATCTGTGGGGTTCCCATAGGTTGTTTGATCTTGAAGCTGGTTTGGTTCTCTCTTATGTTACATTGCCTGCGAAATGGTCCATTGTTGTCCACAATTGTAACAAGCTTGTTAAATAGGTTGTCTACATATTTTCTCAGTAGCCCTCGTCCTACCGCATTTTTTGACAAGTGTAGTTCGGAACAATTCTCTGACCGATTGTCCTATTCTTTGACATATGGAGCAATTTTTCATTTGTATTTGGATTGTTTCCTGAAAATTATTATTTATAACTTACTTGGTTATTACCTCTTATCCTCGGGTTTCTCGTTGGCTGGGTGGCTTGAACATCTGCTGTGGCCCTTGGAATGAATTGATTCATAGCTGATTGGGTATTGTTGTTTTGAATGTTGGCATGACTGTGATGTTGTTGGTTCTGTCCAAGACTGCCACTTGATATCGCCTAAGGTCCCAGATGGGCTTCACCATTGTCGCGATTGCTCTGCTTATCTAATGTTTCTTTGGTGCCAAACTCCAGGTTGGCTTCGTATGTCCTTCCGCTTTTGATTCTCTTATGAAGACGTCTACCATTTTATCTTCCGGGCAATATCTGTTTCTCCAAGGCTTTCTTTACACAATTTCTTTAATTCGCATGCGTACAACTGCAATTTGATTCATCTTCGCTTGTTTTTCGATGTAGGAAGTCTAGTACTTCTTTCCCTTTTTCCTCTATCCCGAATATCTTATTAAGAACTCTTTAATTTCTGTCCATGTTGTCAATTTTGTTACATCTCTCGCTTCTTCTACAAATAAACATCCTGTGCGCTCCCTTTCAATACAAAGGTAGTCGCTCTTTTTACTTTTTGATCTGTCCGTGGACAGATATTTTTTATACACATTCGAATTCCCTTTATGAATGTATCTAATTTGTTGAGACACCGTCAAACGGTTCTCTCTAAACTTTTCTCTGAATTCTCCTATCATCACATTATTGTTATTCATCATTGTATTGCAATCTGGAATTGAAGTCCATGTTGGAAATTGTGGAAAATTTGCCATGTTGAAGTTACTGTTTTGAGTTTTTCACTTCTCTCTTCCTCGTATTCTCTACTTTATTATGGGCAACCGGTTTTTCTATATCGTTTATTTTCGTTTTCTTCGCTACTGTTGAATTCAAACGTCGGTTAATCCACTATATGTGCCGGTTCCTGGTCGCTGCTCGTAAATGATATACTCCGGTTTGGCACTTCTACCGTTGCGAGCTTTCTCTTTTCTTCTCTTTTTAATAAACTTTTTTCTTTATTCTCTTTGGCTTTTGCTTCTCGTGCGGTTGCGAATGTTATAATGTTTACGGTTATTCGTCTGCTTGACTGGTTTCTTTCCTCGTTGCTTTGGTTGCTTTTGAGACTTCTTTTGGTTGCTTTGAAACTTCTGTTGCTTAACTACTCTGACCGTTTTCCCAAAATCTTTTTCTGCTCGTTTTATTCAAATTCCTTTGTTATCGCTTGTTTTGTCGTTGGTTTCTGAGATATTCTCTTTTGCTTTGCTTTGTTACTTGACTTGGATTGCTTTGCTTGACTATCGATTCCTAAAAATAAATAACACTCCAATATTCTATTACTCTATACTAATTTCTCCTCCGTTTACCATACTATCTCTGTTATCATCCCCTGTTCGCATTTATCGTGGTGGTCTTCTTTTATCTGACTCACCCCCTCATTTTAAGTCCATTTTTAATTATCTATACCCTCGTAATAATTATCTATTAAATCTCGTATCAATTATCTATATAGTCTTATCAGTTATCTATATAGTCGTATCAATTATCTATATCATAATATCAATACTCATCATACTTTCATTCATTCCATTAATTGTTTTTCCTATGTCCCCAAAAAATTCATTTACTTAATCCTCAATCGCTAGCGCTCTATGCCCTCTATAATTTCCGTTGGCTCTTCGGCCTTCGGCTTTAACTCTTTTACTGGTCATCTGTGACCTTAATATCTATTCATAACCATATTTCATCTTTACTCATATCATATCTTATGCTGGTACTCTATGGCCTCCAGTATCTGATCATAATCATCCGGCCTCTATTGCCTCAAGTATCTGATTATAATCATCCAGCCCTTTATTGCCTCAAGTATCTGATCATGATCATCCAGCCCTCTATTGCCTCAAGTATCTGATCATGATCATCCGGCCCTCTATTGCCTCAAGTATCTGATTATAATCATCCAGCCTTTATTGCCTCAAGTATCTGATTATAATCATCCGGCCCTCTATTTCATATTATCTCTTATATCAGACTTGAGCTCAATCAGTGACTTTTGGGTATGTTTGAGGCCTCACACTGACTCCCAAGCCATGGCGTCTTTTGGCCGCGCATTCTTCCGGTTACGCTTTACTCACCGCCATTCGGATATTTGGTACTCGGTGTGGGAATCCGGGTTATTTGTACCAAACTCCTCGCTGGGCAATAAAAAAACATTCCCTCGGTACTCGGTGTGGGATCCGGGTTGTGTACCTCGAAGAATATAAAAGTATGGAAATGCCTAGACGTTCAATCAAGTTCCAAAAGCGGTTTACTTGATTTCCCGAATAGTGAAAAGAAAAGGAAGTGCTCAAAAGTGGGAGCGGGGGAATAAACTATCAAATCTCTGCCGCGCTCCATCCATCAGATTTCTCGCTCAATTCGAGCGCTCTCATCTGGCTTTAGTAGGACATTTTGAGTATGAACCATTTACCGGTTAGTTCAGCATCTCACCTACCGTTTGGCCCCGATACTCGGTGTGGATCCGGGTTGTTTGTATCGAGTGCCTCCCAGCGAAAAAAAAAGGATCGTCGATACTCGGTGTGTGATCCGGGTTTTTGTATCGAACGGCCAGCGTCATCAGTCCTTGGCTGATAACAACCTGAGCACGACAGTCCGTAGCTGTCCTCTGGTGCCTCACCACCAGCTAGGGAAAAAAAGAAGTCATCTCTAGGTACCTTTACTCTAACTATTTATTCTGTTCCGTGCGCACTCTTTCTCTCACCTCTCGGTCTATCTCTTCACTTCCCCCCTTCAAAATTTGTGGTAATCGCATCAACAAGCTCCCCAAAAGAGGTGATCAATCTCTCGCCGGTTACTTGCTGACATACGCGACTTGGCCTACCAGTTTCCTTTCTCAGTAGGGTTGATCAGGGTTTCCCTTGGGTGAGCGTACTATCATTAGATAGCTCAGGTTAACCATTTTTCCTCGTCCTATCTCAATATAATATCAATAAATATAATATCAATAAGACAAAAAGAATTCTACACTAGGAAACTCGGTTGTCGAAATTTTTCCGTCCAATATTTTGTGTCTCTGTGCATGTGTTTTGATTATTTCCCTAATTCGGCTTTTACGTTTTTGGTCTATTACCATTGTTTATCGTTGTCGGGTTATTTTATTATTTATAAACATTGCATATTTCTTTTATATTTATTCTATCGTCTAATAATAATTCAAATAATACACATTTATTTCATTTCATCATAACAATTCATGGGAAGTAAACCGTTAGTCTTTCCTTTATCTTTCGCTGGCATAACATACAGTGCGACTCTTGTGCGCATCCATAACAATAACTCAGGTGTCCGCAAGGTATCACCATTACTCGTGCTTCCTCTGTTTTGCACGTATAACATTCCACATAAGCCTTAGTTTGCTCTTTCATTGTTGTTGTGATCTCGTCTTCAATATTCTTGACTTTTTCCATTAACTTGTACCAGCTTTTCCCAAATTTGGTTATCTCCAATCTCATAGATAGAATTTCATATATTCTCTCAGTAGTTACATCTTTATCAATATCGATCAGTTTTATTAATATGCAATGTTCATCGGAGTACAGGTTAGAGATTGCTGATATATCCTCTTTAGCTCGTTTAATTAACTTTTGTTTATTAATTAGTTCCTCAAGATTGTCATTTTCGATGTTTAGAATCCCCTTTAGTTTTCCTATAATTTTTGCTGGTTCCATCTAAAATTATCAAATTACCCTTTAAATTTATCTAAATACTAATTAACTAAATTCATTCACCTCTTTAATATATTTTGCTTCATTTTATCTATCACTATTTTAATCATTACCTGTTGTGCTTTATTCTATTACCGTTGGCGTCCTCTTGTTGGGTTCGGTTGCTTTCTCTTGTTTATCATTACCCCCCTTACTTACCCCATTTCATTTTATCCCGAATTTTGCCCTTTTAATTACTTATGCGTCTTGTCATTGTTGTTGGTGTCTTACAAGGGTGTCATGTCGTCAAGTATTGATGGATGTTGAGTGTCTTGGCGTCTTAATTTGTAGTCGGGTTGTTCGTTTTTCATCGGTCTTTACTATTTCCCATCAATCTTTACAATCATATTTCATCCCCCGGGGTTCGGCAAATGTCGTCTCGACATTTTCAATTCAAACCTTAAGCCTATGTCTATATTTCCTTTGGTTTTTCGCAAAAACAATCATTCAATCCCGGCTGAGGGTGTACTGACAGACTCTCTGTGGTTTCTTGACTTGGTTATTTTGCTTTTTTCCAATTAACAAAGCTTTATCCCGGCTGAGCCCCCAAATTTGTATGGTGGGTTACAGGGTTTCAGATCTTGCTTATCTGCCTGGCGACCCTAGTAACGCCATACAAAATGATGCTACTCCACTTGGCACCCGTTGCTAAGCAACGTTGGAAATGTGTTCAAGTGGTGGATTGTCCGCAAAAATTGAATACCATTGGCTAGTACTGTAATTGCTCGGACAAACCTCGGGTTCACGAGCTGTCGATAGAAGACCTATGCTCGCTTTGCTCTGTCCCTCATAAATAATTGTTCATGGTTAGTGCTTAATTGCCTGTGGAAAACTGAGACGTAATAGGGTTACTTACGACCGTATTGGTATGTAGTTTCAAAAGAAAACGACTCAACTAAGGCTAAACTACTCTATTAAATCAAATCACATGATAAATATCTATGGTTTGGCATTTTGGAGTTGAGCTGCTCGACGTCGGGCACGTTCCTTGCGTCCCGGTCGACGATTGTTGGTGGCGGTGGGTTGCTCTGCTGTCTTAACTGCTGGTTGTGGCATTTGAGTTGGGGCGAAGATGAGCGGGTAGGTGACCGCTTCACCTTCTCGGCATACAGCTAGTGCGACTTCTAGCCCCCTGACCTGTGTTCGCAAACTCCGATTGAGCTGGCGTTCCTCGGCCCAGCCTTTTTGAGCTGCGGTAAGTCGTTGGTATAGGACTTTGGTTCGTTTAGGATCTAAGCACGTCGCTTTGATCTGTTGCATTTCACGGGTTAGTTGTAGGACTTGATTAAGTAATTCGGCATTCGCCTGTCCCGCGCGATCTAATTCTGTCTGCAAGATCCGTAGAGAAGCCATTACTGAAATTAAAGGGATTTTTACTCGTCAATTTATAGTCAGCCTAAATATATTTTTAAAAAAAAAAAAAATCTTTCAAACAACACAACATTCAATATCAGCTATATACGAAAAGAAATTCACACGGTTCTAATTTTTATTGCTATTTAATCACTATGATGTCTCGTTCGTCAGTTTATTCGTCCGGGCAGAATCTTTCTAGGCTTCTTTTGAGAGCCTCTACTGTGTATGGACGCCTAGTGTCCCGAATCGGACAAGGTGGATGGGCGACGGCGATCCGCCCAGCAAGGATGTCATCCAGCACATCTGCAAGGTACATCCTTGCCTTGACTACTTGTAAGTCCACCTGCTCCTGCACCCGCTCCCAATGGGTGAGGAGCTCCTGCGCATGTGCGAAGATTTCAGCGGCTGGGTATTCTTGTCTTACTGGTTCGAGAGGGTCTCTACTCGGATCTCGTGCTTTCCGAGGAATAGAATATGGCCACTGTGACCGGGGTCTTTCTATTTCGTCGGTGGATCGTAACAGCATTCTTGAGCGTCTCTTTCCCGTTGACTGAGAGGTGATCGGATTTGTGACATGTTCTGTAACAATTGAGATTTAAACTATGAATAATAACAGTGTGGGGAATAGGGCCTTTACTATATTAGTTAAAGAGAGTTTAGGTGGGTCAAGGTTTGGTGCATTTAGCGACTGACATTGAGGTTTTCCTAGGCTCGATTTATCTGTGATGAATAAACCCACACTCAAAACAATTTAGTGTAAAGAAGGGTCACTATTTTGTGAAATTCGTAGGATCATCATTTAGAAGGTATTAGTTTAAATCTTGCTGTTTGTATGTTATTGTTAATTTTAATTTGTTTCTGGTTGAAGTATTTTTAGGACCCTGATGGTTTATAATTTTTTGAATTTAATTCGAGTGACTTGAGAATTCGGAATTTATAAAATAAACAAATTTCTAAAATTGACTTGAGCTTAAAAATATCGGTCACTGCTGTGTTTATTTTATCGACCGGACGGCGTGTATGAATTAATTAATTCGAGACGTAAATTGAGCCGCCTAACGAATTCCATCGTCTCGGAATTTTAACGGTCTCTCTCAGAAAATTCGGTGTATGAGCATGTTCGTCATTCGTCGTCGTGTTTGGGGATCCCATAATTTTTGGAATTTATTCGCTCTCTCGGATGGGGTTTTTCTCCGATAATTGTGATATCATTTTATCTTCCTCATGGAAAAGTGGATGGAGGAAACTATTCGCGTTATTTCAAAAATACAATTACTCGGGTCGAGACTTATCTATTCATTCTCAGATATCCAGTGGTTGTTACATTCGTCTTGCTACTCAATTTGATCGTATTTGGTTCAATTCCCCCCCCTATTCCTTCGATTTATGTTAACCCTCTCTGTCAAATCCATCATTTATTAGTCGTCAAAGATTTCAATTAATTTATGATTCGGATTTATTGGTACATTTTTAAATCAACTACGTCACAGCCCTAACTTGTCGAATCTTATCTAATTAATGTTCCAATTTTATTGTTAATTCGAATTGATTGTTTTCATTTATTCCACTATACTATTGGATTTTAATTATTGATCGTAGCTTTTATTTATCTCACCGACATGATCTTGATTTGGGGTTAATCCTATAACCTAGTAGGTACGGTTTTTATTTTTTATAATTGTTTAACAAATAAATTTGATTTTTGTCTCAGTTATCTACTTTACTTACTTTATCAACAAGATTTTATTTTCATTAATCAAAAATTTTATTTAATTTTTTCTTATAACAATGTTTTATTCTTTAGTAAACTTTACCAATTACAATCAAGATTTTCTTTTATATCATATTAAATCGTTTTACCGTTGAGATTTTATTTCATATTAACCATAATTTTATTTAATTCATTTTATTTCTTATTAATCCTAATTTCATTAAATTCATTTTTCATAATTTCATTTTATTTCATACTAATCCTAGCTTTATTTGATTTCTTTCATTTCCTATTGATCAGAACTCTATTGAATTCGTTTATACCTTTACTAAATTCTTTCATTTCCTTTCAATCATAACCTTATTCATTTTATGAATCATAACTTTATTGAATTCATTTTATCAATCATGACTTCCTCAAATTCATCTTAATCGTAACTTTATTCGTTTTATTTCATCCTAACTTTGTTAAATTTACTTTATTTCTATTAACCATATCTTTATTAAATTCATTTTACTTCTATTGATAATATGTTTATTAAATTCATTCTATTAATAATATCTTTATTAAATACATTTTACTTCTATTAATAATATCTTTATTAAATACATTTTACTCCTATTAATAATATCTTTATTAAATTCATACAGAAGTGGTTACATCAGCAATTTCAATTTACGTTACCCCGTACCCTTTTTCCTTTAATTGATCTTAAGGCATAGTATGTTTATATTATAGTTATTGAGTGCCCACTGGACTACTCGGTGTGGTGATTTTAAGCCGTTTGTATGATAATTTTCAGTCGATTTTACAGAATTGAGAAACGAGGAAGCAGCCAGAGACTTCTTCCTTATTTCTCGCTTCAGCTATAGGGATAAATATTTACGATCCGACCGCTGCGTTGCGCACGCTGAGTCTTCACGGGTGCATATCATTGGCGATCTTCCACGCACTTACATGCATCTGCACTATGTTGATTTTACTAACTTGCGCGATGTTTCGGCTGTGGGCCGGAAAAATTTCGACATTTACGGTTTATAATTTATAAAGATATATAATTTAAGTTATTCATATCAATAAAATTTATTAATCATAAACAAACAAATTACCCCTTTGACCATTCCATAAAACATCAAAATAAAATCGAACATAAAATAGCATAAATACCTCTCTCCCCACATCGACGCCGAGCAGAGCTCCAAATGAGATGCAAGGTCGTGATGTGGAAAGAGGGTTCCAACATAACTGTTCTCACCTAAAAAGTTCGATTGAATACACTAGTTGATAAATGATTGAAAATCTTCAAGACGATTCTAACAGGTTTAAAACGGTTCTCTTTGAAAAATAGTTTTAAGTAGTTCAACAGAATGTTCTGGAAAAATGTGTGTTTCCGAAAACGATTAAAATGGTTTTTAAGAAAAATTTCACAATTTTCGAAAAAATGGTTGTTAAATGTGAAAATGGATCAGTATTTATACCTAATTGTGTGACGTGTAAAATTTGATGCAGTAAAACAAAATTCGACCTTGTTCTTTTCTAGCAAATTCTATTATTTAATTTTTATATTTCTTGATTTATTTTTATAATTTTTTATTTAAAGTTTTTTTTATTGAATTATTGCTAATTCAATTTTTCAATTTAAATTCCACTTTAATGAACTTTAATTGATTTTCTAATTTCGTCGAATTTGTCGTGTTTTCTTGTTGTATTTGTGTAGGTATCGTGCAGATCTTGGTGCATTTTGTTATTATTTTATTTTTATTTTTAGGTTTATTATTTTATATTTAATTCTTTTATTTCTTAGATTTTTTAGGGTTTATTTGGTGTTTTTTTATGTTTTATTTTAAATTGCGTGTTGTATCTGCGTGTGTGTTTCTGATCCATTTAAACACTTATCAAGGCCGTTTATGTTCTGGCCCAACACATGCATACTTACCATGTCTAAAAATTCGTTACTTTTTGCTTTTCATCAAAATTTGTAATCAGCGTATTGCCGTCTGATTGGCCCAAACAAGTAAAAAAATTTAAAACTAAATTCCACTTAACAGGTAAAAATAAATAAATTTTTATAAAATAAAACTGCTGGGCTATTGCTAAAAAGCATGGTAAAATCAATTAAACACCAAAATGGTAAAGGTGCAACATTAATTAAAAAATTTACTTAAATTCGAAAGTAGTATTGATCGGGGGAAATTGATATGTTTGAACTGCAAATCGAGAGACGGGTCAGAAATAATAATATAAATTTAGTGAGGGGTACCCAGGAAATAAGACAAAAAATATTAATTAAAAAAAAATTAATTACTAATAGGAATCCCGAGTCAATGGGAAGTCCGAGGTAATGGAAACCCGAGAGATAAGAAAAAAACGGCGTGCTGACAAAACAATAGAAAAGGGTAAATTGGCCTAAACAATATTATATGGGCGCCAATGATCTATGGGGAAGTAATTATTTTTAATGAATAATTTAGTATGGCAACAAATGTTGTTGACAATTGTCTGAGCAGGAGTGTAAAAGGAAAAAACACGAAATGGCAAGTGGTCGAAGCAAACGAGTAATCTAGTCAGGTAAGTAAAAGAGTCTAAACCCAAGAAAAGTCAAAAGTTATCTATTAGAAAAGGTGATTATCCATTGGATAACCTACCTTAAGGTAATGAAATTTATTCGGTGGTTGAAGAGTTCAAGCAAGTCACAAAATTGTAATTACAAAAAACATTGAAATAAATCGGATTGAGTTGTAACTGTGGTAAAGTGCAAATAAAATTATTCTGTGTTGGGTTTACTTATTTGATTCGAAAGGGCATGAGGAGTCAGAGGGAACCGACTTTCAACAATAATAACCCAATACTTTAATTGTTATTTCGAATATCATGTAAAATATCATAAAATTTGAAATTATTTCTCAAGACATTTAAAAAGACTAAATATTTTATTTACACCCATGCTGAAAATATTGCAAAAACTTGGAAAAAACTTCTAGATTCAAATTTTCAAATCTTGTATTTCGGAGCATTCCACGATGAGCCATGTGTTTATCGAAAAACTTGTTCTCTTCATCAATCCATGCTAAATTTGCCAGCTTGTAATCGGAGAAATTTGTAGAATTCAGCTGGTAACTAATGAAATCAAATTGCACACTATCAAAACAAATGGCATGCAAGCAGATTGGATGCGGTAAATCGCCTTTCTCAACGATTTCATCGCCAAATAATCTTCGAGCTGTCGCTATTGATTGTGCAAAACAATTCATTATTCCAATCGCAATTTTCTGTTGTTGGGTTATTTGTCTTCCTTCCGGCTCCAGGAAATCGTTGTGGATATTTGGACGGTCAAGATTAACGGTGATTATATGCGGATATTTGTGAGATACCTGGAAATGAAATCATTTTTGAGGATTATTAATTTGATAATAGAGATTATATGGGAATGTTTAGATTGACTTGGTATCACAGGAGTCAGATCCGATGCTAACGAGATAGGATACTATTGACTAGGAATTCGTTGTGAGCCATTATTTATATATATCACTAGTGCATATAATTCGTTATGGGAACTACAAAGGTAGCTCAATTTGAGCCCAAAATAATCGGTTTAAGAATAAATTAAGTATGTCAAATAAAATTGAATAGCTCACATTGGCATTAGTAAAACCGGTTAGCAGATTTACTGGTAAATATTGTGTTTAAATTTACCAATAAATTTCTAATAATTTACCGGTAATTCGATAAAAATTTTGTGGATTTTCTGAATACGTTATTAATAGTATTTTTTCAAAAAAATTAATTGTATTTTACAGGGTTTGTCATCATATTTAATCTCTTTGACATTCAATTAAATCTTATTGACATTCAATTTAATCAATATTTAAGTAAAATTTTATAAACTGCATTTGATTAAATTGAATGTTAAAAAGATTAAATGTGATGACAAACCCTGTAACACTAAATTTTATGGATTTTCTAAAAAATTTAGTTAACTAAAAGGAAAGATCCTGTAAGAAAGCAAACTTTTATTACACATAATAAACATTTTAAAATCTAAGCAATGTCAATAAAAGAAATATTTGATTTAATTATTTAAAAAACACCTTACGAAAAGATAAGTGATTCTAACAAATACAGAGCTTTCAAATATATTAAAGCAAAATACTTATACAAACTCCAAAACCATATTTTCAATTGTTAGCACAAATATTTCAGGGTCGAAAAGAATCTTTCAAGCAACAGATTCAGATCAAGTTTGAGCGACGAAATATAGTGTAAAGTGCTTTTTTATAAACTAATTCAACTAGCAAGTTTTGCTCGTTGATAATAAAAGTTAGAGATTGGTTTAAGTCTAATTCATTGTTTTTTTTATCAATGAAGACTTATTGTGTTTATGCATTTCTGTTAAAGTTAATTATTTTTAATAAATGGATTCACAAAAATTTATTTAATGAAAAAAAATACTATTTTTATTGTTTCATTTATTCATATTTAACTCAAATGTATCATCTAACGGCGGCCACGTGTAAAAAAAACATCGAAAAAAGAGCATAAATTTATTATTAAAAACTTGACCATTTCACAATTATAAATGTTAATAAAAATAAAATTCAAAAAATGCAGTCAATTCTTTTTTATGCGGTAGAAACGTTCCTCAGAAAACCTTATAAAAAAAGACACGGCTTACGTTGTATAAATAGGGATACGTTCCATAATTTAAGAAAAGCAAACAAAATACAAATAAATTAAGAGTTGACGGAGAAATTGAAAAAACATAAAATTACGTATTAATAAATATAAAGTTTAATAACTTTTTTTGCTTTTAATATTTTAAAAATTTGAAATGGAACCTTGTGATTTGAATGATTCTTCATTCAAAAATATTTGGTTGGTTTAGGTTTGACAATGATTGGTTCTTTTCTAGACCGAAGGGGGAAAACCGCATAAAAAAGAATTGATTGTAATTAGAGTTTTTTGAAGTCTGATGATTTTTTGCAATTTCGTTTCAAAAAATGTTTTTGTAAGGCAAAAAAGCCTCGGCGGGCGTCAAAAAATGAAATGGGGAGCAGGTTGCTCATCCCTGATTTAATCCATTCTTTTCTTATAATTTTTAGAACCTTTCAGTACATCTTTTATTAATATTAGATCTTAAAAAACAAACCGCTAAATTTTTTGAACTATCAAAACCCTTAGGTCGCATAAGAAAATTAATTGATCAATTTATGGAAGTTTTAAGATCAACCTGAGGTCATTTTAAAATTAAATATAAATACACTGAAGAGACAGTGATGGCTCAATACTTAATATTTTTAGTCCAGTGGCTCGAAACGATCACATTTTTAATATAATCATTTTAATCTGAGGAAGAGGGCATTTTTGGTCAACAAAGATCTAGAAAAACAAAGTTAGCGATTCAAGAAATACAAAAAGATGTAGAAAATTGGTAAAGACGGAGATGGTTGATTTGAAACTATACGAATAAATGCAGTGGAAACGAAGAAGAAACTTTTTGGTTTCAAACGATAATATAATTGAAAAAGAAAAGTTGTTAGCCTCTAAACCATTTCAAAAAGCCACATTCAATTATCTGATTCAACATAAAGCCGCTGTAATTTTTTTCCCGAGTAAATAAGCCATTTAATATTTTGCTGTAGTTATATTATTTTCTGAATTCATTACTTTTTGGAAAATTTTTTGCTTCTCGTTTTCGTGTTTTAATTTCGTTAAAATAGCTTTTTGCGGCTCTCCTTCTAATTTGAAATACTCGTGGTCCTTATGAGTACTACAATGCTGATGAGCACTGAATTTTCTCAATGTTGATATAGTTACTATGATTTGTTTACTTCGTGATACTACTATATGATAGTAGTATCACAAAGTAAACAAATCATTTTATCTTTAACAGAAACAATATAATATTCCAATTCCCAGTCCTCCTTAAATAATCTGTTTTCGTCCATTAGCGATCTCTTGATCTTCTTCGACATGATGGGATGTTACACAAACAAAATTATTCTAATTATTAGAATTTAATTTAAAATAAAAAGAAAGTATTAAAAATTAAACCACGCAAAAAAAAGTACCAAAAAAGCAAACAAAAAATTGGCATTAGTCAAAAGGCCGCAGGTTCCCCACCTCTGCTCTAAACGCAACATTTCGAGATTTTTGTGATTCTTGTGAATGATTGCGATTCTTCAAAGGTATAAATTAAAGACATGTATAATTTCTGGGGAAGGAATAGTGGATACACAATTAATTGATAATTTTAAGAGTTGTGACATTTTTAATTGCGATGAAACCGGATCTTTTTGGCGACATGCAGAATAGAAAATAATGGTTTTGAACGAAAAGATGAACCATCAGTAAATTGTCTAATTAAAGAATTTTCTTACTTTAAGCCTAGGGAAAAGTTAAAACCTGAATGGTAGGAAAATCCATAGAACCAATATTTTAAAAACAAAAGTTTCATCGTAGAATATTACTTATATGGCTAATAAAGTCGTGGATTACATATAACATTTTTACCAAATGGCTTTTTGATGTCAATTGGCAAATAAAGAAGCAAAATACAAAAATATTAATATTATTGAACAATGCTTATGTTCATTCATTCGAGTTAGAATTGTCTAAAAGTCGGTGATTTTCTTCAGAATGTGAAAGTTTCAATTCAGTCATTTGATCAAAGAATGCCGAAGTGATTAAAAAAAATACCAATATGCGATGATTTAGATATTCCAATAAAGATTTGGGAATGTGTTACAGCAAAAACGATCACAAATTGCTTTTAACATACATTTAAAAATTCAAAAATCATGAATTATAATCAAGAAAATTACGATAAAGATCATGAAGAATTTTTACTGAGATTTGATGCAACTTTGGATATCACACGTTCAAACATGATCAAACAAATTGTTAGAATAAAATGATGAAAGAGTATTTTCGACGTAGATCAGACGAAATGGACCATCAGGACAGTTGAAAATCGGCAAAAATGCGACGCTGAAGATACATAGACTCGGAGAAGAGATAAGAAGTTATTGCAAATCTTCGAAAAGAGCAATTCTCATCTAGAAGGATAGATGGATTAAAAAAATCAGATTTCAAGACAAAGTATGATTTGTCCTTACTGTGGAAATTCAAATTGCATTCAACAATTCCGCAAATAGGAATAAAAGGTAAAATGTTTTTGGTCAAAAATGTGGCATCTATCACCGATAGTCCGAATAAATTTAACACTTTAGTGTGTTTTGGATGCAGTTTGAATTACCATATGATTTGAAATCTATTACAAAGAAAAAAATGCTAAAAAGTCACTGGAAGAGAAGCAGACAAAATTTTTAAATGGTAATGCAGACAAACCAAGAAACCAACTAAGTAAAGTAGCTTCAGAACTTCTATTCAATACAACATCAGAAAAATTCGCAAATAAACTAATAATATGCTGCACGGTTGAACAATGAGAGGTATAAGCATAATTTGATACTGGTGCAAACATAAATGTTCTAAGTGAAAAATTGTCAGAATCGATATTGAAAAGAAATCCAAAGATTCAGCGGTTAATGTGGGGCATCGAACGTAAATACACAAATTCGACATTATGAATGGAATACTACCACATATTTACACGGGGTTAAACTGTGCGAAATAACTTGAATGAAGTATGTTCCAAGCCAATGAGTGTATTGAATTGAATGGTATAGAAATATAATTCCTTTCAAATACAAAATCGAGATCTCTTCTCGTATTAATTCTTGGGGAAATGATTTGATAGATTTGCATGATTTTTTATAACATTTTCATTTACTCTTCATGAAATCCATCATTTTACAATATTTTTCACTGATCCAGTTATCCATTAAAAAAAATCCAATACAAATTTTATTGAAAAATTGATTTGTTAATTATTATTTTTAAAATCGATTAATATATGAAATATAATTAAAATATAATTTAGACAAGTGGTTTTGTTTTTAAATATTACAGTTTTTTTTATTTTCCAAAGAATTTCCTAATAATTTTTTCTAAAAAGGATTAATTATTTATTATTAAATCAACTGTTAATTTAAATAATCATAAATGAAATTACATAACCTTATTTTAATTAAATTTAATAGTTACCTGATTTGCAATCAATGGAAATGACAGCAAAAATATAAAAATAAATATAAGCGATATCAAATAGTGTAAAAATTAAATTTTCCATCATCATTATCATAGGAATGAATAGCAAGATTTTAATAATAATTTCAAGAAATTGATTACGTTTGAGCTTGTCCAGCCGTCACAACTGACTAAAGGATAGTGATTCGTTTTTTGGAAATCGATGCAAGGATTAATCGAGCCTAATTCTGATAAATATCTCACAGGCTCCCATTGGATAGCCGCTTCTTCAAACGGTAAAAGTGGCTCATTACTAGAAATAACTAAGTCTCTATTTTCCATAAATTGAATTCTATGATTATTCCAATAATAAAATGTTTGGAGAAAATGATCTTTATTAAACATTCTTTTAGATTTAGAACCTGACTAAAAACAATCAAATGGTAATAAACTGAAATCGTAAATTTACAATATATTCAGAAAACTCAAATAAATCTTTTAATAAGTATCGAATGTTGTCCTTTACAGATATTCCAAATTCGGCTTTGTGTCTATAATTAGCCTTCGATGGGCTGTAACGTCTTGGTAATTTATCTTCATTAGTAATCCAGTAATTTGATTTAAAAATGAATCTTTCAATAATTTGTCGGCAATATTCGGGTAAACTAATAACATCCAACAAAGGAAATTTTGTTTCCATTATCTTTGTCTAAACATACTTTAAGGTTTAATTATAAAGTTTCCAAATAACCTTTGTAAGCAACGATGCTTGAGTTGTTCCATATTCAAAGCAATTATATTGATTAAATATAAATGAATCTGGATGCTTAATAGCTTTTAGTGGGTCAATATCTAACAATTGACTTTTTAAGTCTGGCTTTTTCCAATTTAAGCATTTTTCATAATCAATTACAGTATTTTGTTTAATATCTTCTTCATACCTTTCAGAAGTAAACATATTTTCAGGAGGAACTTTCAAATTTTCCTTCACTTCTTTTGGTATATAAGCTCGAGGATATTTCATTTTTTTACCACGCAGCTCCCACTCTTTATTTGTGTGGAAAGCATATTTTGGTTTAAATTTTTTGGAAATTTGACAAAAAAATCTTTGAGAACTTTTCATTGATACAAACTAAGTTGAATTTAAATGATATTCTAGAATTTGCTTAATATAAAAATTCAGTTTTACAAATATCATAAATAAATGTAATGCAAAATACCTATATAGATCCTTTTGAATATTTCACATAAATTTTAAGTTTTTATTTAGTAATTAGTAATACAAATAATTAGTCCCGTAAAAATTTAAAATCAAATTGAATTTAGACTAAATAAATACAACTTGTTCTAAGACTTATTTATATAGATTCACAATTGTTCTATTATTTGTACTACCTAAATAAGCTACGTTTATTGAAGCTAATTACTCCACGGGAGATTATCTTAATCTTAAATAAAGCTTCTTCTGTTGACACAAGTAATATTATAATACACAATAATTATAATTCGATTTTAAGTTCATTACAATTGTGGGGTTGATCTTGTGGATGACCTTCACCCCAAACATACAAAATAGTTTTGCTCCCGCCAATGGTTACCCGTTGCTAGGCAACATTGGTACTGTAACCACTGGTCACAGGACGTCCAAAGGTGAGTTCCGATATCAGAACTGCTAAGGATTAATCCTATGTCGGGTTCAGCTGACTGGTGGGTTACAGGGTTTCGTTATTTGTTTAAATTGCCTTCTTGTTACCCAGTAACGCCATGCAAAATGTTTTCTAACCACCACCCGGCACCCGTTGCTAAGCAACGTTGGAAGTGTGTTCGAGTGGGTGGATTGTCTGCAAAAAGTGAGCATTCCTGCTAATACTGTAATTTCTCGGACAATCCTCGGGTTCAACGAGCTGTCGATAGAAGACCTATGCTCGCTTTGCTCTGTCCCTTGTATAAGAAAATTCAAATTAAATCTAGGTTGACCGGTAGAGATAGAACGAAGGTTCGGGAATACGGTGCGGGTACTCGTGAAGATGATTTCATGCCAATCATACCTTATAGCGGGGTACTTGGGTTTAGATTAACAATAAGTACAAGTTTATTTAAAGAAACAAACGACGTGTGCAATATCCATAAGTTAATACGATTGACTTGACGGCCGCGTGGCTCGGCGTCGGACACGCTCCTTGCGTTCCGGCCGGCGGTTGCTTGATGGAATGGTTGTCGGATTCGATGTTGGTGTGACATTATTGTGGGAACCTCGACTCGGCAACTGAGATGGGGCGAAGATAAGCGGATACGTTACCGCTTCCCCTTCCCGACAGGCTGCTAGGGCAACTTCTAGTCCCCTGATTTGTGTACGGAGGCTCTGATTGAGTTGGCGCTCCTCCGCCCAGCCCTTTTGAGCGGCAGTGAGCCGGAGATAGAGCGCCTTCGTTTTTTTCGGGTCCGACCAGGTTGCCTTGATCTGCTGCGCCTCCCGAGTTATCTGTATTATCTGGCTAAGTAGATCCGCGTTTGCCCGCCTAGCGCGGTCTAGTTCGGTTTGCATTAATTGTAGGGCCGACATCGCTATAATAAAAGAAAATCTTTAAATTCCTTCATTGGTTTAATTAAATAAAATTCTGATTATCATAAACACAGTTACAAAAAGGAATCCATTCATAAAGAAAATTAAGTCGAACGATTTTTTAAATTGTTTAAATTTCGACAACATCAATAAGATAAATCGTTATTTATGTTCTTTGCCCGAGGAATCAGGGTTCTTCAAAGAATTCCCTAACCCCTTCCTCCGGGGAGTAGCCTGGAATGATGGCTACTGGACGTCGGGTATTGCGGGCCGGTCGAGTCGGGTAGGTCTCCGCAATGCGCCCGACGAGGATGTCCTTTTCGACATTGGCGAGGTACATCCGGGCTTTAACCACGTTTAAATCGACTTGCTCTTGTATTTTCTCCCACTGAGCGAGGAGGTTCCGCGCGTGGTCGCGGATTTCTTCGGCAGGATACTGCTGCTCGTTTGGCCTGCGGGGGTCATTTTCCAGGTCCAGTATCTGCCAAGTGGTCGGGTAAGGCCTTTTGGAATGCGGCTCCTCGAGGGTCATTGACTGGCGCGCTCTCTTCCAAGCCCGACGCCATTCATCTGCCTCACGGGATGATATCCATTCGGGAAGCATTGGTTTTTCTAAAATCGTTATAGTCAGATGATTGAACACAATGTAATCTCAAAATAGTTTATAGGGCGTATTAACGTCAAAAATTAATGTTCATCACCAAATAATTATTGCGGATGGACAATTTTTACCACTCTTATGGCGTACTGAAGAGTTGGTAAACGTATATCGCCTCCGTGAATGTTCCTAAGGACATCTAAGTCGTCTATGGTAAGTCGATAGCTGGCCGCTTAGTGTTTGCCAAGAAAACAAAAGTTTAACCATCACTCTACGGTCTAGATGTGGGGAACATCGATTGCTTTTAAAAATTTATACTAAATCCGATTAATATTTATATAATGAGAATACTTAACTTTTGATGAGTGGAAATACCTATTAAAACTCGTGTAAAAACGGCATAAATATTGCTGGTTATCCAGAAAACTATCACCATCTTGGATCGAAATCTTTACTGAAAACCTAATAGGGCTGACGAGTGGCAGTCTGATCTACGCGGTATCCACGAATTTTGTTTATAGTGCAAGAAAATGGATGACAAATCTTGGCGAACTATCATAACCTTTGATTTCGATATCCCTGAACATTCCGTTTAACTATAGGGAGTAAAATTAACTGTTAGTTTAATGTTCGGGGAACCTGGCATCTGAACTTGATGGTATGGGGTTATTGTCGATGACATTTATGAATTTTAATTTATGGGCGAATTTATGGGGGACAATTATAATGGTCCTTCCCCGTTTATCAAAGATTCATGAAATAAATATAAAATATACTTAAATGAAATTCCTAATAGGTTTAACATTATTCAATTAAGATTAAATTACACACAATTTATTTAATAATAAGACAAATTTCTTATAAGACGAATTTCTTTTAAATCGAGAATATTGATGATCAATTAAAAATTGTTACTGTTTCAAAGGAAAATCTACCTGTTGTCATTAAAGGAAATTCCGGACGCTTGAGGGAAGAAATTGGTTGGTTCATTGGCATTTCTGTGTTGGCATTACGTTGATACGACATAGGTAGCAGTTTTTCGGCTTGGTTTGGAAAATGGTATTTCATTATTTATTCCTAACTAATAAAGCGAAGTGTGTATGGTAGAATAAATCTTGCCTTCCAGTATGTGACAATATTTAGTCGGCTCTTAAAATCGTTAATTTCTAAATATCTATCCGAAATCTAGTAACAGATGGTGATTTCCGACGTGAGGTGGTAATTGTGCAATTTATGTGTTATTTGTGTGTCTCGTACACCGCCTAATAATGAACCGGATGATGGAATTGTCGCTGATGGAATGATGAAACACAATCGACGTTCGGATGAATTATGATCTTATCGATTTTGCCTAAACAATTGCAACATCCGCTCGCACTTTATACCTATATCTATTGAGATATTAACTGTGGATATGCATCAACTATATCTTGAATTTTCGGAATAACAAATGGATACGGCGTTGGAAATCGGTAAGTTTTTCTTCTTTGGATGCCAACGGTGGAGGACTCGCACGTGACATTGCTTATTTTTTCCATTTCACTGCGAGTGTTCCCGCGTTGATTCCAATTCTCATCATTGTCTTTGTTTTAAAGATTTAAATCATTTGTTCTAAATGTTTCCAGGAGGTCGTAATTCGAGGATTATCGTAGGTATTCTACAAGTATTGGATCTTATTTTGTCAGTTTATCTTCCTACCAAATGGGTCCTTATGGTGTTACGAGTTGGTTCTATTCTATGATGGATTTATTGTTCACTCTATGGGATTACGGGCTACTGTAATGCTAAATAATTTCATTTTATATATTTATTAGTTTATTATTCGATACCAAGAAAATGTTGGAGACTTAGGTTTCTGGCAATTCGTGGAATTATTTGTGATGCTGGTCGAGAGCGGTTAATCATTTAATGTCTATGAACTCGTCGAATAGTTTCGATCGAAAATTTAGATGATTTTGATAGTGAAATGGATGTCAATCATGGAGAACCTATGCCGTAGTGTCGTCAGTTACTGCCGAAGTGATATAAAAGGGGACAAAGACAGGTGGATTGTTATATAAGTCAGTTAGTTTCTCGGGAGGAGTTGGGTAATCTCCTTTTATTTGGTTCACAATAAACTTTCCTTTGCTTTATCAGTGTTTTGTATTTTCAATTTTTACATTTAATTATTTACGTTAATTTATTTTATGCGGAGGTTATTTGATCAATATTTGAGCTTGGTAATGACTATCTTTTATTTATACGGGAGTTTGAAAAGGTTCTCCTACTATTTCGACTAATAAGATACGCTCTGGTTTGAAATTTTGATTACATCTACTACTTTACTGGAGGTTCATAGTAATTCATTTAACAATAACTCCAACTCATTATTCCTTGTCTAAATTTGCATTTAAATTAATCTCATAAAATGGATTTAGTTAATTTCATAGCAAAGATTTCCTTTGATTTTATTCCCCGTCACCTTTCCTTTAATAAGCCTTAACGCGTTTTATGTTTATATTATATTTAATGAGTGCCCACTGGACTACTCGGTGTGATGATTTTTAGCCGTGTGTAGAATATTTTAGGTCGATTTTACAGAAATGAGAAACGAGGAAGCAGCCAAAAGACCTCTTCCTTATTTCTCGTTTCTTCTATACGGATAATATTGACGTTACGACCACTGCGTTCCGCACGCTGGGTCTTCACGGGTACATATCATTGGCGATTTTCCACGCACTTACACGAATCTGCACTGTGTATATTTTACAAACTTGCGATATGTGTGGCTGTGGGTCGGAAAAATTTCGACAGTTTACTTTAGTTTATTAAATATATAAAACAATTTATGAATAATATAAATGTTTACTATCATATTAAAGACAAAATACAAAATTACTTGACCAACAAATAAATTCATGAAAACATAAAATTGCATCTCTCCCCACGCCGACATCCAAGCAGAGCTCTACCGAGGTTGCGAGGATGGGACGTGGAGAGAGAGCTCCAAAATAAAAGCTATTTCTCACCTAAAATTTGTCTTCAAAATCAAGATTTTCAAATAAAATAGTTTTTTAAAAACAGTTTCAATATAATTTTTCGGTTTGAAAAAAAAATGGTGTGTTAGTGTGAAAATGAATCGGTATTTATACCTATTTTCTTTCCCTAACCTCGCGTGTTAAATTTGATGTAGTAAAACAAAATTCGACCTTGTTATTTTCTAGCGTATTCTATTCTTTATTTTTATTATTTTTCAATTTATTTTAATAATTTTTTATTTAGAATTTTTATTGAATTATTACTAATTCAAATTTTTTGATTTAAGTTTCATTTTCATGAACTTTTATTAATTTATCGATTTTTGTCGAAGTTTTTGGGTTTTCATGTTATATTTGTGTTTGTATCGTGCGGATCTTGTTGTATTTTGTTATTATTTTAATTAATTTTTATGTTTATTATTTTATATTTAATTCTCTTTTTTCTCATATTTAGTAGGGTTTATTTGGTGTTTTAAAAGGTTTTATTTTAAATTTGCTTGTTATGTTTGCATGTATGTTACCGATCCATTTAAACATTTTTTCAAGGGCATATGTGTTTTGGCCCAACAGGACTGCCGTTAGAAGGCCTATGTCCGTCTTCTATTTCAGGTCCCTTTATTACTCTCTCTTTATTATATCTCTTTCCTACATTTCTTACAGATAATAACATAATAACTAAAACGATTTTATTTAATATCTGTTGGGCCAGCACACACATAGCCCTGAGAATTGTTTAAATGCATCAGTAATACAGCACGAAAACCCAGCACCAAGATAACTTAAAATACAATATACAACATCAACTAAACACTTTAAAATCTGAGAGAATATAAATAAATATAAAATTAAAAACATAAAAGTAAAATAAAATAAATACAAAATGCATCAAGAACCGCACGAAATTTACATAAAAAATAACATAATAACAAGAAAATTCGACCGTAAAATGACCATTTATATAAAAATTAGAAATTAATGAATTAAATGAATAAAAATAAAATATTTTTGAATGAATAAATTTAATTAAAAATGTTAAAAATAAATTACTAATTTAAATTAAGAAATAAATAAAAATTTAATTTAGATAACATAAATAATTTCAAAGTCGAATTTTGTTTAATCGCACTAAAACTAACACGCAAGGTTAAGGCCAAATTATAGGTATATATACTGATATGATTTGACAAATATCTAATCTTAATTTTCAGTATTGATTTTAAATCGTATTTTGACACTGGTTGTCAGCAGTTTCACTTTGGATTATTTAATTCGATGTTTTTAATGAATTTTTATGGATGTATTCGATTTATTTAGGAAGGATATGGATTTATGGATATTTATGAATTTAGGAAGTTTAATTCAATGTTTTTAATTTTGGATGGTTGAATTTATGAATTTTAATTTGATGGATGTATCTGGTAATTTAATTTTCGTTTTAATAAATTATCATAATGCATAAATTAATTTTTTTTTTCAAATTGTCGAAATTTTTCCGGCCCACAGCCAAAGACACATCACAAGTTAATAAAATCATATACAGTATTCAGATTCGTGTAAGTGCG
This sequence comes from Schmidtea mediterranea, assembly GCA_022537955.1. Lineage (NCBI taxonomy): Eukaryota > Metazoa > Platyhelminthes > Tricladida > Dugesiidae > Schmidtea > Schmidtea mediterranea. The sequence continues at coordinate 27,853,205 of CM039679.1, read as the reverse complement.
TGGAATACCGCCGATGATCTGTGCCCGTGAAGACCCGGCGTGCGGAACGCAGGGATCGGAACGTCAATATTATCCGTACATAGGGGAAATTGGAGGGTAAATGAGTAGCCCTTTGGCTGCTCCTTCATCATCCGTTTCCTATAAAATTGACATAAAATTTTAACAACAATCGGCTCAAAATCTCTAACACCGAGTAGTCCAGTGGGCACTCATTAACTATGAAATGAACATACATAGATCTTAAGGACAAAAAGAGGGAATGGGTAGCGGGAAAAATTGCGAAATCCTTGCAACAGTTAAAATGAATAGCCATCGGAAAAAGATTAATTCGAACGACCAAAATCATGAAAAATAATGTTTTTAAATAAGAATTAAATAAATTAATTTGAGTTGAGGCGGAAAATATGGGCGGGACGCTGCTCAAATTTTCCGAATTAATTCAAATACTTAACAAAAATAGTAACGTAAAAATGGAACGCGTAAAATAAGGGTGGAACGCTGCTCAAATTTTCCGAGTCAATGAAAATACTTTGTCGAAAACTGTAAAATAGGGATGAACCGTAAAATAAATGCGGAACGCTGCTCAAAATTTTCGAATTTACAAAAATACTTTATCGAACACCGAAAAATATAGATGGACTACGGCTAATGTTGTATATCAATAAAAAAATTTTAACGCTGAGGAATAAGGACGGATCCCGACGGATAATAATAATAATAATAATAATAATAATAATAATAATAATAATAATAATAATAATAATAATAATAATAATAATAATAATAATAATGATAATAATAATAATAATAATCATGGTATTTGTAGTAATGATGATAATAATTATGATAATAATAATAGTAGTAATAATCATAGTAGTAATAACAATAAATATAATGGTAGTTATAGTAATAAAAATAATAATGGTGGGTTACAGGGTTTCGTTGTTTGTTTGAACTAACCGGTGGTTGCCCCCGTAACGCCATACAAAATGATGCTAATCGCCACTTGGCACCCGTTGCTAAGCAACGTTGGTAATGTGTTCAAGTGGTGGATTGCCCGCAAAAATTGAGTACCATGTGCTAGTACTATAGTTGCTCGGACAACCCTCGGGTTCACGAGCTGTCGATAGAAGACCTATGCTCGCTTTGCTCTGTCCCTCATGATCGTTCAAGATTAGGTTCTGATCTGCCTGCGGAGAGATGAAACGAAGGTTGGGTAACATGATGCGAATGTTTGGCATGTAAATATATCAACGGAACAAATTAAATTAAGAGCACGACTACTGTATTTAAATTAGCAACGCGCGCAATGTTTACAGGTTAATGATTCTGAAGCTGGATTGCTCGACGTCGGGCCAGTTCCTTACGTCCCGGCCGACGATTGTTTGCTGGAAGGGTGGATTGTTTCACTGGTTGGGTGTTCTTCTGCGACATCTGGGTTGGGGTGAAGACGAGCGGATATGCTACCGCTTCCCCCTCCCGGCAGACTGCTAGGGCGACTTCGAGTCCCCGAATTTGCGTGCGCAGGCTCTGGTTGAGCTGCCGCTCCTCTGTCCAGCCTTTCTGTGCTGCGGTCAGGCGGTAGTACAATGCTTTCACCTTTCCCGGTTCCTTCCAGGTTGCTTTAATCTGTTGCATTTCGCGGGTTAATTGAAGAATCTGGGCGAGTAATTCCGCGTTTGCCTGTCTCGCGTGGTCCAATTCAGTCTGTACGATTCTTAAGGGAGACATCGCTATAATCAAATAGATCATTTTATTTTGTTATTGATCAATTTAAATAATTATTTATTCCACTAAACAAAACCACATATAATTCTAGCTATATGAAGAAAAAATAATGACACACAAATTTCTAATATTTTAAATCAATCGTTACGTCAAGTCATTCACTGTTAGTTTATTCGTCAGGGCAATATCTCTTCAGGCTTCGTTTGAGAGCCTCCACGGTATAGGGTCGTCTGGTGTCTCGAACTGGGTGAGGTGGATAGGCGACTGCAATCCGCCCGGCAAGGATGTCTTCCACCACGTTCGCAAGATACATCCTTGCCTTAACCACCTGTAAATCTACCTGCTCCTGCACCCTTTCCCATTGGGTGAGGAGGTCCTGTGCGTGCAGGTAGGTCTCCGCAGCTGGATATTGCGGTTCCGAGAGACATGGTCGTTGCAACTGGTCGAGTATCCTCATGGTCGGCGGGACTCCTGTCTGTTCCTGTTTGGCGGTCTCTCGACGGGTAATTCGTTTGGGCGACATGTCTAAACATTACTGTTATTAGGTTCGATTGATTCACCATTCTAAGTTATTAGCAAGCAAATTGTGTCTATGTTACTAGTACGGGTGTCATACACGTGACCATTGCCTTCCTCTACGCGATGGGACATTAATAAGCAGGTTGGGTTAATTTGCGGGTCTGGTTCTTTAAGGTGCACTCCTTTATAGGGGAAATATATAATAATATGATTAATCATATGGATGAGATAACCTGATGTTTAATTTATTCAATATATGCATATTAACATTAACATTTTACATGTAGGCGGATACTCGTGTATTGACCTAAGAGAATTTGTACATCGATTTAAAGTTTGTTTACCGACTCCATGTAAAGGTCAATTCGAACTTTAAGATCTAGACCGGATGTTGATCCGAGATAACTTAGTTGTACGTGGGTGTATCCTGGTGGGCGAACGATTTCCGGTGGATCTTACCACTACAACTTAAGCGGTTGACTAAAGGTGATTTACATTGTTTACATCCGGTGATTGTATTATTCGTGTCGTATTTTCAGAATTACTGGTCAACTGTTTCGCCTACACTCGATTATCTCAATTCTAGTAAGTTATTTCGTTGATTAGTTTGAATGTACTTTGCTAGCAAATTTTAGGAAAACTTCTACGCTTACCGAGGCTTCCAAGTAGATGCGATACCCTTCTGTTGGAATAATTTCGCTATGTGGAATTTCATTTGTTCAATAATGTGATATTAATACAAATTCACTCTTATCTTAAACTTGGGTTTTTCCAATTCTATTAATTTACTTTACTTAATAATTCGTTCACTTTATCTTTAATCAGTTTGCTGTAATTACCGAATTTATAATAATTAAAGAAAACCTTTTTCAAATCTGTGAATTTATTTTAGTTCTAACTAAGGGGTCGTGTTATTAGTAATGTATTCTGTTGTCCATTATTCAAATTACTAATAGTTTCCCTGAGGCTAGCTGGATCAACTATTACTTTAATCCGCGAAGTTATTTTGATATTAATTAAATCCGTGAATTCGGTTGTACTTTAATTTACATCGTAAATTACTTGATTTCTACCAAAAAAACTGTCTTACGGTTATTCAATTCATCTCTAATTTTAATCTATGAATTACTTTAATCCACTAACCATAGCTAGTTAAGGAACTTATTTTATTTATTCTTATTCAATACTTTACTTTACCAAAAAGCTAGGTTATCTTGGTTTTACTCAATAGCTATTTGAACTAATTTAATCATTTTTATTGTTACCAATAAATTGATTCAATTTAATCAACGATATTTTTATTTTTGTTCATTTTAATTTTAATCAATGATTTAATCTAACGCTTGATTTTTCTCAATCACCTCTTCAATTTTATCAAATGAAGTATCAGCGAATTAATTTTAGTCAACAAGTTAACTAAGGGATCCCCTACTATTATTCGAGAATTACTTTACTTTTACTCGATACATTTCATTATTTGAAATCAATGAATTCGATTCGTAATTGCTTACATTTTTCTCGGTGGTTTCCATACGTTACTCGTCCCTACCAAGGATTAGATTAATGTTATCGAAGCGAATTATAATAGTTTAATTGATGAAATTATTTGCCATTGCCCTAATTTTAATCAATAGTTCACGATCATTTAAATTATGAATTATATTTACCTAATCTTTACTTTAATTTTAAGCCATAAAACACTTTACTTTTACGATCCATGGTTACTTTAATTTTTATCAATAATCGCAATCTAATCGAATTTAATGATTTCCAATAAATTTTATCTATTTCAAAATATTAACCCAAAATAGTTATAACAACGATTTCAGTTAATTTAATCCCCGTACCATTCCCCTTTAATAGGCCTTAGACGCATATTGTGTTTATATTATATTTACTGAGTCCCACTGGACTACTCGGTGTGATGATTTTAAGCGGTATGTAATATAAATTTAGGTCGATTTTACAGAATTGAGAAACGAGGAAGTAGCCAGAGACTCCTTCCTTATTTCTCGCTTCAGCTATAGGGATAAATATTGACGTTACGACCGCTGCGTTGCGCACGCTGAGTCTTCACGGGTACATATCATTGGCGATTTTCCACGCACTTACATGCATCTGTACTATGTAGATTTTACTTTCTAGCGTTATGTATTGGCTGTGGGCCGGAAAAATTTCGACAGTTTAACTTAGTTTATGAAAACATATAAAACAATTTATGTATATAAATAATATTTATTAATTATGAACAAAAATAACATAATTACCCTTAGACCATTCCATAACATTGCATAAAATATCATATCATAAATTAAAAACATAAAAGCCTCTCTCCCCACGTCATCGCCAAGCAGAGCTCTACAGAGATGCTATGGACGTGACGTGGAAAGAGGGTTCCGACCAAAATAGTTCTCACCTAAAAATTAAGTTTTCCAAGATAATCTGCAAATAGTCTTAAAGTTCTAAAACAGTTTGAAAATATGGTTTAAAATAGTTTCACAACGATTTCAAAATGGTTTGAAAAATGGTTCGAAAAATGGTTAAGTTAAATGTGAAAATGGATCAGTATTTATACCTATTTTTCTCGCGTGTGAAATTAGATGCAGTAAAACAAAATTCGACCTTGTTATTTTCTAGTAAATTCTATTCGTTAATTTTATTATTTTTTGATTTATTTTTATAATTTTTTATTTAAGATTTTTATTGAATTATTACTAATTCAAATTTTTCGATTTAAATTTCATTTTAATGAACTTTTATTAATTTTTTCAATTTCGTCGAATTTGTTGTGTTTTCTTGTTATATTTGTGTAGGTATCGTGCGAATCTTGGTGCATTTTGTTATTATTTTAATTTATTTTTATGTTTATTATTTTATTTTTTAATTCTCCTTTTTTTCTCGTATTTTATAGGGTTTAATTGGTGTTTCCAGGTTTATTTAAATTGCATGTTATTTTTGCGTGTGTGTTTCTGATCCATTTAAACATTTCTCAAGGCCGTTTACGTTGTGGCCCAACAATAATAAAGGTAATAGTAGTAACAATTAAGAAAGGTAATATATATAATAGTAACAATGATGATGCTAGTAATGATAATAGGGAACATTGTAGTTATAATAGGGATAAGGGTAAGAGATGTACTGTGTTTACTTAACATAACCAAGGGTTTACAGACCATAAAAAAATCATCAACATGGACAATAATAAGAAGGACCAAGCGAATGGACATAAAGATAGATGATATGAGAGTATAGGTTAACATTTGAAAGAGATAGAAGAATAATGGGACCTAAGAATCAAAAGCGAGCACAGGTCTTCTATCGACAGCTCGTTGGACCCAGAGATCGTTCGGTCAATTATAGCATTAGCAATAATGCTCACTTTTTGCGGACGATCTACCCACTCGAACACAGTTCCAACGTTGCTTAGCAACGGGTGCCAAGTGGTAAGCGAAAGAATATTTGTATGGGGTTGTCTGGGTAACAACCATATAGTTTCAAAATATCAAAACCCAGAAACTCACCATATCAAACGAATCAAATTATCATCAGACATGAGTTTATTATCTAATTTGGCCACTCCTTGGACGCGTCGTCGCCACCGTTCAGTTCGACCTGGTCGGGCGTGTGATCGGGGTTTCTTGTTAGTTGATTGGGCTTTTTCTTGGTCGAGATAGGCTAATTGTGCCGGAGCGAATACCAGAGGGTAAGTCACTGCACTTCCATTTTGGCATGCCGACAGGGTGACCTCCAATCCCTTGATTTGTGTTCGCTGCGCCTGGTTTAACACTCGTTCCTCTTTCCAGCCCTGTTGTGCTGCAGTGAGGTGCTGGTATAATGCCTTCATCTTTGCGGGTTCGTCCCAAGTGGCTTTCAACTGTTGCATCTCTCGACTCTGTTGCAAAAGTTGTTTGTGTAGATGCTGATTTTCCCGTCTAAGTTCCTTTAATTCTCGGTGTATTATTCTCGTGGCTTCCATTTCTAAAATTAAAATATTTAAATGATTGATCATCTACAACGTTAATTTAATTCGCTCGGTCCTCTCCCTTGATTATTTTCATGGTACCTTAACGGCTATTTTTCATGCGTCTCGATTAGTTTGTGTTAGCCCTCTTTCTATACATTTTTATTGTTTAAAGTTTTTATTGAAAAAGAAAAATCAGAAACTTATATCCATAATAAGTAAAACATAAACATTTAATTTATACAACTAATGACTGAATAATACGTGAAACATAAACATTTATTGCTATCAAAAACTAAGTCGACACATTGTCCGGTTCATTGGTGGTTATTAAAATGTTCGTTTCTTCGATCTTTGCTGTTGGAATTCCACTGGGGGTGTCTGCTAGCATACGTGTGATCGCCCGTATGGCGGGATCCAAGTCGATTCCGGAGTGTAGACTGAACGAGTTTTTCCGGTAACACCAGTTTAGTCGGTGCCGTCATCTGCTTCAACCTCGGATCGTCTAACTCGAACGAAACTCCATATTCTGGTGGGAATCCGTCGGTACTCGGGATAGCTCCACTTGCTATGTCCCGGTTCACCTGAGCTAGCCGTTGTCTGGCTAGAACTGCCTTCAGGTGGTACTTTCTCTCTAACTCCTCCATCTTCATGGCCGTGAATTTGGCTCGCTGGCGTTCAGTGTTCATCGATCGAGAATTCATTTTAAAGATTTAAGATGGTACTTAAGATTCTGTCAGTACTTTTATAGACAAGGACTAGGGTTTATGGTAACGTGTTCAAGTCAAAAATTTCACAAAAAATATCTGTTATTTATTTACACTTTATTATTGATATTTAATTAATTCAGTTCAGCTCGTCGATGATTTCATATTTCAATTATGATCCTGTCTTAATCCACTGGTGAGTAAGCAATTTGTGTTTCTTTGTTATTTATTTAATACTTGCAGTCTGATTTTTGGCCAATGTTCACAAGTCACAATTCATATTCTGCTCACATGGTCAATAATTTGATGGATGATCTGTCCACGTGTTGTTTACCGATATCAGCATTTTAATCATATTTGCTCATCGTTAATTTTCAAGGTGGATTAATGTATTAACTTTGCATTCAACTCGTGAAATTGATTCTTCCACTACTTCAACGCTGGACAAATTTCTCTCAATTACGATCAACTATTTCGGAATCCACTCTATTTGGTTCGAGCTCCAGTGTTTTCAGAATGATATTCCCGACGGACTGTCTGACTATGCCTGCTTATCGAGAAAAACCATTATATAAGATGACTCGATGTGCCTATTTTCACGAAGAATCTACGGGTGATGCGATGACGTTCAACGTTTGGATTTTTATGCACTATTGTATTATGATGATTATTATTTGATCTTTTCATAAATTAGTTAATATATTTACGTCGGGTTCGATTCATTATTATTATTTTGTTGCCTTTTCGTTATTACCGATAGTTTAATTGCGTCAATTAATTAATTCAATCATTGAATTATCCTGTGTTCGATTAATCACATCTCCAATCCTTAGTGGGTTAAAGAATCCGATTCAATTATTCCTTTAGTTTTATATTTGTCAGTCTAGCATTTTTCAAGACATCAGTTAAACCCATCTCACATCGCTACTCTTCTCAGGGAATTAACTACTCCTACCCTATCATCTATCATTTAGTCGTTCATCGTTTTGGTAAGATTCAATTTCTGCACGCTAGTTTTCTGGTTTCTTGTTCGTGAATTTTATTAATTCGGATTAGTTAAAGGATAATTCAATCATTGACCACAATTTAATTTGAGGTTATTGTCTTACGAGAGTAGTTTAATTATGATTTTATCTCGATTAATCAGTTAACTGCATTACTATTATTTTATGGAAAAATTATTACTTCTCATTATTATTTTAGTCATGAATTTGATTATCATGAATTTAATTATCTTTCATCATTTTATTTAGATAAATTTCTTTACGTCGCGTTGAGTTTAAGTTATGGATTTAATTACTTTAAATCAAATTAATCACAATTTAGTTAGTAAATTTTATTTGTATCGCTTGAATTCAAGTCCCCACTTCCCGAGTCTCAATTTAGTCCTAAGGTTCTTGTGTTTATATTAGATTTTACGAGTGCCCACTGGACTACTCGGTGTTATCATTTTAGCCGATGTGTAGTTAAATATTTAGGTCGATTTTACGGGAGATGGGTGAAAGAGAGCTAGCCAAAAGACTAGTTCTCAATCTTCCCACCGCCCCTATAATGGGTAGAATATTTACGTTCGAGATCCGTCGTTACGCACGACAGAGCTCTCACGGGCACACACTATAGGCGGAGAAACCGCACTTACACAGTGTGACTAGTTGTGTTATGATTTTACTTTCTTGTGTGATGTGTGGCTGTGGGCCAGAAAAATTTCGACATAAAACTGAAGATTCGTTTTTCATAATACATATATTTGTTGAAACAATTTCATCATGGTTCATTCATAGTTCGGTTCATACATATCAACATACGACAAGAGGTCCTCATACATACGAGCAAGTAGAGCTTACATTAAATTACTTGATTTCGCAGTATGGAAACAATTATCGAGAGTTGCTCTTTTGAATAAAATTGCTCTGGCAAAAAGTAATCTATTCACAGGGTGAAAGTGATTCTAATATGGTTATGAAACCGGTTAAAACTTTTGTGAAAATGGATTGGTATTTATACTTGTTTTGTGACCCTAACCTTGCGTGTTAATTTTTATGCGTTAAAACAAAATTTGACCTTGCCATTATGTGTCTAATTTATTTCTATTTTTTTATTATTTTTTGATTTGTTTGACAATTTAATCATTTATTTTTAATTTCAATCATTTCTGATTAAAATTATTTTATTTTTGTTCGATTTATTCATGAACTCTTAATTTTTCGTAAATTGTCACTTTTTCGGTCCAATCTTTTGTTATCGTGTTATTGGTGGGTTACAGGGTTTCATTGTTTGTTTGAACTAATCGGTGGTTGCCCTCGTAACGCCATACAAAATGATACTAATCGCCACTTGGCACCCGTTGCTAGGCAACGTTGGTAATGTGTTCAAGTGGTGGATTGTCCGCAAAAATTGAGTACCATGTGCTAGTACTGTAGTTGCTCGGACAACCCTCGGGTTCACGAGCTGTCGATAGAAGACCTGTGCTCGCTTAGCTCTGTCCCTGTGGAAGTATATTCATGAGCGAATGTGGAGAGATGACTTAAAGTTGCGACGCGGGTACTCATAATAATATCTACGTGTAAGGACCTTTTAAGAAGTACTGTAACCGTAAGCACAACTATTTTATTTAAATATACAGAGATGTGAATTATCAACAGTTAATGAGACGGTTTTGAGTGCTGAGCAGCTCGGCGTCGAGCACGTTCTTTGCGTCCCCGGCCGACGATTTATTGGTTGAGTTGAGGACTGCTCTACTGGTTGAGGGTCTTTCTGTATCCTCTGTGTCGGGGCGAATATGAGCGGGTAGGTGACCGCTTCCCCTTCCCGACAAACAGCTAGGGCCACTTCTAATCCTCGTATCTGAGTGCGCAGGCTCTGATTGAGCTGCCGCTCTTCGTCCCAACCTTTCTGTGCTGCAGATATTCGGTGGTATAACATTTTGACTCTTTTCGGGTCCGACCAAGTCGCTTTAATTTGTTGGACCTCTCTTGTCAGTTGGAGTATTTGATGGAGGAGATCTGCATTTGTGCTCCGCGCGCGATCTAATTCCGCTTGTAATATTTGGTTAGTGGCCATAACTATAATGGATAAGTCGTTAAATTTACTGTTAATAATTTGTGCAAGTTATTTTATCATTAACGCAAACATATCAATTGAAGCGAATACTCTTAACTAAATGAGCAAACGTAAAAACGGGTAAAGCACATTTCTATTTCACTAAATAACAAACATTAACTAGTTCATATAAATTGTTAGAGTCTCTGGAGTTCTAATTTCTTCGGAAAGGACTTCCTTCGGCTCTTTCTCGGAGGAACCACTGGGTATGGGCGTCGGGTATCTCGGACTGGGCGAGGTGGGTACGCTTCTGCGAGTCGCCCGGCGAGGATGTCATCTTCTACGTTGGCGAGATACATCCTCGCCTTGACCACCTGTAGGTCCACTTGTTCCTGCACCCGTTCCCATTGGGTGAGGAGTTCTCGCGCATTCATGTACGTTTCTGCGGCCGGGTATTGTTGTCCGGCGAGTCCGCATGGGTCGCTGTTTAGGCCCAGTACCCTCCAGATAGTGGGGTACGGCCACCGTTGTTGAATCCTATCGAATATGTCTCGTTTTGATTGTGGTTCCTCCCGGCATTGGTCGTCGGGCATTTGGATGTCAGTCATTTCGATCGGCATATTCTAAAACGCATCAAAATCAAATGTTGGCGTATGTAATGAGGAAACAGTTTCATTTCGATAATCTCTCGGGTTGGGTATCCAATTCACTAACTACCAGGTTACTATTATCATGCAGGTCGGGTCACTTTGGGTCTGGCTCCTTAAGGTGCACTCCTTTATAAGGAAACTATATGATTAATCGTATGGATGTGGTAACCTGATGGTTAACCTATTTGATATATGCGTCTTAACATAGAAGTTTTTTCATGCAGGCGGATACTCGTACGTTGACTTAAGGGAATTTGGACATTGATTTAAAGTTTGTTTACTAACTTTAAGTACAGTTGCTCGCATTTTAAGGTTTAGGCCGGATGTTGATCCGAGATAACTTGGTCGCGTGTGGGTGTATCCTGGTGGGCGAGTGATTTCCGGCGAATTTTACCATTACGCTTAAGCGATTGATTAAAGGTGAACTACGTTGTTTACATCCGGTGATTGTATGATTCGTGTCGTATTCTCAGAATTACTGGTCAAATGTTCGCCTACACTCGATTATCTCAATTTCCGGTAAGTTATTTCGTTGACTAGCTTAAATGTACTTTATTAGCAGCTTTTAGGAAAACTTCTACACTTATGGATGCGATACCCCTTTATTGGAATAACTTCGCTATGTGGAATTTTGTTGGTGCAATACAAATTTTCGCTTGTCTTAAACTTTGGTGTTTTTCAATTAGGTTAATTTAATTTACGTAAATATTCATTCACTTTACTGCTAATTAATTTACTACGAGTCCTGAATTTACGCTAATTAGAAACCTACTTTATAAATTTATGAGTTATTCTAATCTAGTTAAGAGATTATATTATCAGTAATTAATATCGACATCTGTTATTCCGATTTCTACTAGTCTTCCCTAAGGCTGTTTGGATCAACTATTACCACAAAGTTATTTTAATGCTAATCGTTTTAAATCCGTGAATCCAGCTTTACTTTAATTTACATTTTTACGGTTATTCCATTCATCTCTAACCTTAACCTATGAGTTACTTTAATCCACTAATCATAGCTCGTTACGGAACTTATTGTATTTATTCTTATTCAATATTTTACTTCACCAAAATTAGATTATTTGGGTTTTTTCTTAATAGTTATTTGCGCTAATTTAATCATTTTTACTGTTATCAATAAATTGTTTCAATTTAATAAACGATATATTTATTTTTATGCATTTTAGTTTTAATCAATAATTTAATCTAAATACTTGATTTGCTCAATCACTTCTTCAATTTTATCAAAATGAATTAACGGTGAATTATGTAGGGCGACATTAAATTTTTATCGACAATTAAGTTAAGGGATTTCACACTGTTATTCGAAAATCATTTTACCTTTAATTGATGCGTTTCTTTATTTGAAATCAATGAATTCGATTCTTAACTGCTTTCCTTTTTATCGAGGTTGATTTGATCAATACATTACTCGTTCTTACTCAAAGATCAGATTACTTTTAGTGAAATGAATTATAATGAATTAGCTGATGAAATCATTTGCTATTACCCGAATCAATAATTTACGAGCGGTTAAATTATCTTTACCCAACATTTACTTTAATTTTTAGCCATAAAACACTTTACTTTTATAATCAATGGTTACTTTAAATTTTATCAATAATTTCAATTTAATCGAATTCAATGATTCCCAATAAATTTTATTTATTTCAAAATGTTAATCCAAAATAGTTATAACTACGATTTCAGTTAGTTTAACCCAAGTACCCTTTCCCTTTAGTAGGCCTTAGACGCATATTGTGTTCATATTATATTTATTGAGTGCCACTGGACTACTCGGTGTGATAATTTTAAGCCGCATGTAACATAATTTTAGGTCGATTTTACAGAATTGAGAAACGAGGAAGCAGCCAGAGACTTCTTCCTTATTTCTCGCTTCAGCTATAGGGATAATATTGACGTTACGACCCCTGCGTTTCTCAACGCCGAGTCTTCACGGGTACATATCATTGGCGATTTTCCACGCACTTACATGCATCTGTACTATGTTGATTTTACTATCTTGCGTGATGTGTCGGCTGTGGGCCGGAAAAATTTCGACATTTCAATTTAGTTTATGAAAAATATATATCAAATAATTCATGTATATTAATAATATTTATTAATTAGGACAAAATAACAGAATTACCCTTCATAACCATTCCAAATATTTCAAACAACATCATAAAATATCATAACAGAAAGCATAAATGCCTCTCCCCCACGTCGCCGTGGAAAGAGGGCTCCAACCAAAATATTTCTCACCTAAAATCAATTGAATTAGCTCAAATAGCTTGAAAATAAGGTTCTAAAATAGCTTCACAACGATTGGAAAATAAGATTTCAAAATAGTCTAAAATCAATTGAATTAGCTCCAATAGCTTGAAAACAATGTTCTAAAATAGCTTCACAACAATTGGAAAATAAGATTTCAAAATAGTCTACAAACGACTTCAAATAATTTTAAAATAGTTTCTAAAAATGGTTTGTTTCCAAAAATGGTTAAAGTCCAAAATTGGTTTGAAAAATGGTTAATGGTTTTCAAAAATGGTTTTAATCAGTTTGAAAAAATGGTTAAGTTAAATGTGAAAATGGATCAGTATATATACCTATTTGTGTGACGTGTGAAATTTGATGCAGTAAAACAAAATTCGACCTTGTTCTTTTCTAGCAAATTCTATTATTTATTTTTATTATTTTTCGATTTATTTTTATAATTTTTTATTTAGAATTTTTATTGAATTATTGCTAATTCAAATTTTTCGATTTAACTTTCACTTTAATGAACTTTTATTAATTTTTCTAATTTTGTCGAATTTGTTGTGTTTTCTTGTTATATTTGTATAGGTATCGTGCGAATCTTGGTGCATTTTGTTAATATTTTTATTTTATTTTTATGTTTATTATTTTATATTTAATTCTTTTATTTCTCAGATTTTATCGGGTTTACTTGATGTTTCAGTGGGTTTATTTAAATTGCGTGTTATTTTTGCGTGTGTGTTTCTGATCCATTTAAACATTTTCCAAGGCCGTTTACGTTCTGGCCCAACATTATTTCTATGTCAATTCGTGCATATCTTGGTGCGTTTGTTAATATTTTAATTTAATTTTATGTTTTGTATTTTAAATGTTCAATTATGTGTTTCATCGCATTTTTAGGTGGTTACTTGATGTTTATGGGTCCGATTTTGAATTTTGCGTGTTATGTTTGCGTGCTGTTTCCAATCCATTTAAACAAAATCTTGTACTGGCCCAACACAATATTACTAAATTAAATGTTATTAAATAATAGTGGAATTTTAAATAAAATCTTTTAAATTATTTTAATCTAGTCTCTAAGCAATCTATTCATTGTGTACTTTTCTGAATCCACTAAAAATAAAATATAAATATGTCTAATTAAACCTAAATGTGTTGGTCTAAGACTCAGTGAACATGGACTTGGTTTAAATGAATCGAAAATAACACGCAAACACATTACAGATTTGTTGGGCCAGAACACAAATTACCTTGAAAATTGTTTAAATGTATCAGTAATATAGCACCAAGATAACTTAAAATACAACATACAACATCAACTAAACACTTGTTGGGCCAGGACTGAATTTGGTTTAAAAGAATTGAAAATAGCACGCAAATACAATATGCAGATTTAAAATCAGATCCATAAAACATCAAATAAACATCCTTAAAATGCGAGAAAGATACAATTAAAATATAAAATTGTTGGGCTAGCACTAAGTTTTGTTTGAATGGATTGGAAATAGCACTCAAACACAACATGCAGATTTAAAATCAGATCCATAATCATCTAATAACCACCTTGAAATGTGAGAAAACACATAATTAAAAATGTAAAATTGAAAAACATAAAAGCAAATTAAAATAATAACAAATGCCTCAAGATCCATACGAAATGACATAAAAATAACATAATAACAAAAGACTCCCAAGCAGAGCTCATTCGAGGTTGCAAGGATGCGACATGGAGAGAGTTTTTGAACATCCTCTTACTCACATTAAAGTTTCGGCTTCCACGGATAAAAACTGAGTTTCTAGATTTAAAACTGATTCAGACAAGAACTGATTTACGGTTAAAACGAGTGAGTTTTTTTTTGTGAAAATGAATCGGTATATATACCTATTGTATGTCCCTAACCTTGCGTGTTAAATTTGATTTAGTAAAACAAAATTTGACCTTGTGATTTTCTGGTATATTCTAATCTTAATTTTATTATTTTCTAATTTAATTTGACAATTTTTTTTTGAATTTTTTTTTAATTGAATTGTTTCCAATTCAAATTATTTGGTTTTTATTCCATTTTCATGGATTTTCGCATTTTTTGGTAAATTGTCAAATTTCGGTCAAATTGTTAAGTTTTCGTGTTACTTTTATGTTTATTTCGTGCGGATCTTGTTGCACTTTGTTATTATTTTAATTTATTTTTGTGTTTTATAATTTTATATTAGTAGGTAGTTATGAGCACTCTGCGCCCAAACACCATTGCATAATAATATAGGGCGGGGGGGGGGGGTTCTCGTGATTATTTTTTGTGTGTATTGATTACTTAATGATGTAATTTTTTGTGTGAAATTTAATTAATTTTTTTGTGGGTATTTTTTTTTCAAAATTTTTTTCGAGTTTTTGGCGCGATTTTTTTTTTGAATTCAAATTTTTGGAACATTTTTTAAAATTCAAATTTTGGCGAATTTTTGAAATAAAATTGAAATATTTTTTTTGAATAAATTTTTTTTCAATCACACTATAGTCAAGGGGTATTTTTGAAAAAGACTAAAATAAATTGGCTTGAATCGCCTAATGATAAAAAAAGCATAAAATTAAAATTGGCTCAAATCGCCTAAGATGAACACACTATAGTCAGGGGTATTTTTAACTCGTAATAAAATACTATGCAATATTTGGTCTCAATACTTTCTATAGGTAAATATAGGCATAAAATAAAAATGGCTTGAATCGCCTACTGATAAAAGTTGACAGTGGTATTTTATAGGCATGTTAAAAAAACACTTGAAATATTGGTTCACACAATTTTCATAGGCAAATTTAGGCTCTAGATAAAAATAATTTAAAATACCTAAAGTAAATTAAGATAAATTAAAGTACATTAGAATACATTATAGTATATTAAAGTAAATTAAGGTAAATTAAAGGGTCTAAAGTAAATTAAAGTACATAAGAGTATGTTAAAGTAAATTTAGATAAATTAAGGTAAATTAATGTATATTAGAGTAAATTAAGGTTCCTCAAGTAAATTAAGATACATTAGAGTACATTAAGGTAAATTAAAGGATCGAAAGTCAATTTAAGTACTTTAGGGTACATTTAAGTAAATTAAGGTTCATAAAGTAAATTAAGATACACCAGAGTAATTTAAAGTACGTTAGAATAAATTTAAGTAATTAAGGTTCTTAAAGTAAATTAAGGTGCCTAGAGTAAAGTATGGTAAGTTAGGTAAGAATTTTTTAAAAATAAATAGAGAGTCAACAGTTAAGTTACATAAGGGTAATTTTTAAAGCTGTGGGGTTAGTGGTGTGGATGACCTTCACCCCAAACATACAAAATAGTTTTTGCTCCCGCCAATGGTTACCCGTTGCTAGGCAACGTTGGTACTGTAACCACTGGTCACAGGACGTCCAAAGGTGAGTTCCGATATCAGAACTGCTAAGGATTAGTCCTATGTCGGGTTCAGCGGACTGCCGTTAGAAGGCCTATGTCCGTCTTCTAATTCAGGTCCCTTTATTACTTTCTATTTAATACCTTTCTTTGATATATTTATTTACAAATAGTGACACGATAAGCTAAACAATTTTTATTTAATATCAAACAAATCAAATTATCATCAGACATGAGTTTATTATCTCATTTGGCCACTCCTTGGACGCGTCGTCGCCACCGTTCAGTTCAACCTGGTCGGGCGTGTGATCGGGGTTTCTTGTTAGTTGATTGGGCTTTTTCTTTGTCGCGATAGGCTAATTGTGCCGGAGCGAATACCAGAGGGTAAGTCACTGCACTTCCCTCCTGGCACACCGACAAGGCGACCTCCAGTCCTTTGATTTGTGTTCGCTGCGCCTGGTTTAACACTCGTTCCTCTTTCCAGCCCTGCTGTGCGGCAGTGAGGCGCTGGTACAATGCTTTCATTTTCTCGGGTTCGGCCCAAGTGGCTTTCAGCTGTTGTATCTCTCGACTCTGTAGTAGGAGTTGTCGGTGTAGGTGCTGATTTTCTCGTCTAAGTTCTTTCAACTCTTGATATAATATTTTCGTGGCTTTCATTTCTAAAATTACAATATTTAAATGATTAGTCATTTACAATGTTGATTCAATCCTATTGATCCTTTCTCTTAATTATTTTTACGATGTATTATCGGCTGCGTCTCATGCGTCTCAGTTGGTTGGTGTTAACTCTCTGGTTGGTCACAGTTTATTAACAAAAACGTTCTATCTTTTCCTATCATTTATTGTCTATAAAATATTAAGAAAGTTATTGCAAAGGGGCAGAAAATTTACGTTCTTTAGTTACACTAGTATCAAAGTAGTTAATTTATAAAACTAGAAATTGAATAACCCGTGAAGCATAAACATTTATTGTTATCAAAACTAAAACATTCGTTTCTTCGGTTGTTGTTATTGGAGTTCCACTGGGGATGCCTGCTCGCATACGTATGATCGCCTGCTTGACGGGATCCGAGTCGATTTCGGAGTGTTGACTGAACGAGTTTTTCCGATATCACCAATTTAGTCGGTGCTGTCATCTGCATCAGCCTCTGGTCGTCTAACTCGAAGGACACTCCATATTCTGGCGGGAATCCATCGGTGCTCGGGATAGCTCCACTTGCTATGTCCCGGTTCACTTGAGCTAGTCGTTGTCTGGCTAACACCGCTTTCCGGTGGTATTTTCTTTCTAGCCCCTCCATCTTCATGGCCGCGAATTCGGCTTGCTGGCGGGCTTCTCGCGCTGGATTGTGGCCCGGCTCTCGTTTGATCGCGATACTTGGTAATTCGATCTCCTCGGCTTGGTATTCTGATCTTCTTGGCCAACTGGAGTCTCCATAGGTGGATAACAGATATCCGTTATCCCACAGCACTTGGCGGTATCGAGCGGTGGAAGCGCTCGGAATCTGTAGAGTCACTCGGGAATTGTCACTCCAACTGCCAGAAGTGTCTCTACGATCTGAATAGGTAAATAGTTAACTGTGAACTTGTATCAATAGAATTATTCATGGACAAGAGTACTCCGCGTTATGAGGCTAAGACATGATAGCTACGGGGTTCTATGGGGTTGATTTGTTTGAAAATTAATGAATGTAAAATCGTGAAAATTACCTCGCTGGCCTTCCCCATCTGTCAAGAAGGTGTCGCTACTCGAGGGGTGCACCTGGATAGCCTTCCTCGTCCGTTTATAATTATGATCGGCGTTCATTGGTCGAGCGTTCATGTTTAAATATTTTTAAGATGGCACTCAAGAATTCGCCAACGCTTTTATAGCCAATGGCCAGGGTTTATGTTGACGTGTTCACCTCACAGGTCTATTATCTATTTACATTTTTTATTTAATCAATTTGATTCAATTCATCGATGACTTTCACAATTTAATTATGATCTTGTATTGGTTTATTGGTGGGTACATAATTTGTTTCACGTCGCTATTTATTTAGTACCTGTCATCTGATTTTTGTTTTTAATGTTTGTGGTCCATAAATCGTACTCTGTTGACCTGGTCAATAATTTAACGTATGATCCGTCCACGTATTATTTGCTAAGATCTGTAACTCAATCATATTTATTCATCGTTGATCTTCCAAAATGGATTTAATTTTTGGCGTTATATTCAGTTTAAATATTTGGATTTTTCTACTATCTCAACGTTGGACGAATATCTCTCATCTATAGCCAACTATTCGGGAGTCTAGGTTGTTGGACTAGCCGGTTGGTGACGGATAATTCTCTGGTCGATAGTCGTTAACTGCACTATAAAGTGGCTTAGTTTTTATTTATCTCCGTTTAGTCATTTATCCTCATTATGGTGTTCGATTATTCTTGGCTGCTTCGGACAATTTAATCGTATTATGATGATCATCAGTTTATGTTGTCATAAGTTAGTTAATACATTTGCGCCTTGTTTGATTTATTATTATTATTTTGTTGCCATTTCGTCATTATCGATAGTTTAATTATATCATTTAACTTATTCAATCATCGAATCACCCTTTGATCAGGTAATCGTACCTTTACCCTTCAATCTAATTTGTCAATCATTTTGAACGGTTAACGGATCTATTAGTTACTTCTACTCTATCAATTTAGTCAGGTTCGATCCTATTAACTATTTCTCTGGTTTCGTATTCGTGAACTCTATTATTTTGGCTTATCGGAGGATGATTTAATCATCGATTATTCGTAAAAAATTACTTTCCTTTTTATTTAAATAGTTCGATTATTAATTTTAATAAATCGGTAACCATGTCGTGATTACTTTGCTAAATTTATTTTTTATATTTTGGTCGTAAAGTCAGTTAGGATTCCCTCCTTTTATTTAGATTAATTTATTTACGTCGTTTCAAATTTTAAGTCATAGGTTTTATTACGTAATGTCAAATTAATCGCAATTTAGTTATTAAATTCATCTGCATCGCATCGGTTTCAAGTCCCCACTACCCGAGCCTTAATTTTAGTCCTAAGGTTCTTGTGTTCATATTAGATTTTACGAGTGCCCACTGGACTACTCGGTGTTATCATTTTAGCCGATTTGTAATTAGATATTTAGGTCGATTTTACGGGAGATGGGTGAAAGAGAGCTAGCCAAAAGACTAGTTCTCAATCTTCCCACCGCCCCTATAATGGGTAGAATATTTACGTTCGAGGTCCGTCGTTACGCACGACAGAGCTCTCACGGGCACACACTATAGGCGGAGAAACCGCACTTACACAGTGTGACTAGTTGTGTTATGATTTTACTTTCTTGTGTGATGTATGGCTGCGGGCCAGAAAAATTTCGACATAAAACTGAAGATTCGTTTTTCATAATACATATATTTGTTGAAACAATTTCATCATAGTTCTTTCATAGTTCATACATATCAACATACGACAAGAGGTCCTCATACATACCAGCAAGTAGAGCTTACATTAAGTTACCTGATTTCGCAGAATGAAAACAGTTATCGATAGTTGTTCCTTTGAATAAAATTGCTCTGACAAAAAGTAATTTATTCACTGAGTGAAAAGCATATATACTTTGTGAAAATGGATTGGTATTTATACCTGTTCTGTAACCCTAACCTTGCGTGTTATTTTTTATGCGTTAAAACAAAATTTGACCTTGCAATTATGTGTCTAATTTATTTCTAATTTATTATTATTTTTCGATTTCTTTTACAATTTACTCATTTATTTTTAATTTCAATCATTTCTGATTAAATTTATTTTATTTTTGTTCGCTTTAACTCTTTTAATTTTTTGTAAATTGTCACTTTTTCGGTCAAATCTTTTGATATCGTGTTATTTCTATGTCCATTCGTGCGCATCTTGGTGCGTTTGTTAATATTTTAATTTAATTTTATGTTTTCTATTTTATATGTTAAATTATGTGTTTTTCTCGCATTTTAGGTGTTTATTAGATGTTTAAGGGTCCGATTTTGAAATGTGCGTGTTATGTTTGCGTGCTGTTTCCAATCCATTTAAACAAAAGCTTGTAGTGGCCCAACAAAGCTGAAAATTTTAAAAGCAGTTATAGTAGGCAAATTACATAAGGTAAGAATTTTTTAAAAGTAAATAGAGGGTCAAAAGGTAAGTTACATAAGGTAAGAATTTTTAAAGTTAAAGAGTCGACAATATTAAATGATAAAATTTATTAAATAAAATTTTTAGTATAGTTTTATCGATCAATTTTTATACATATTTTTAAATGATAAAAAATTTTTAACATAATTTTACAATGGAATTTTTTATACATGATTTTTAAAGATGAAATTTTTAGGATAATTTTACAATGACATTTTTTATACATATTTTTAAATAATAAAATTTTTAACATAATTTTACAATGAAATTTTTTATACATGATTTTTAAATAGAATTTTTAGTATAATTTTATCGATGAATTTTTTATATATAATTTTTAAATAATAAAATTTTTAGGATAATTTTACAATGAAATTTTTATACTTTGTTTCTAATTGAAACAATTTTTAACGTAATCAAATTTTTAGTATAATTTTTACTATGACTTTTTTATACATGTTGATAACGATCAAATTTTCAAAGAAATTTTTCAAAATCTTTTTTCAAAGAATTTTATTAAATTAAATTTTTGAGTTTCAGTGTTACATAGTATTGCCTAAGGTAGGTAGTAGTCATTCGCAAGAGCAACCCATCTCCTCTACTCTGCAGCAACCCATCCTTAATAATAATAATAATAATAATAATAATACTTTCAGAAAACATAAAAAGTTAACTAACTTGGTATCAACTTCTGAACACAGATAAAATTTATGTTACCCATTACTTATGTTGTTATTGACAATTTTCTGAATAATTTAAATATTTATGATTATTTCTACGCACGAAGAGAAATTGTACAATTAATTTTCATTCAACAAGTATCTAGAAAAATTGCCTAACAAACTTATAAAATTTTAAAAAATGATCTAACAAATTTTTTCAATTATTTTACAACTTAGTTAATTTAATTAATTTTTTTTAAATTGATAATTACTATTTTCTCTACAATTTGCAACTATGTTGAAACTTTTTTAAAATTTTTATTCAAAGTACTAACAAATTTTATTAAAGATTTATCAAAACTTGACAAAAATTATAAAACTTTAGTAACTTTAATAAGTATTACTCAATAACTAATATTTTCTTACCAATTTGCTGAAGGTCTTATTTTAAAATTTCTTCAAAGTACTAACATTATTTACAAATTAAGCAGTTTTATTTAAAATTTAACAACTTAAAATATTTCTCACAACTTTAATCAAATTCTAATCACATGATAATCATAATTTAAGTATAAGTGTTATTTTTACAAAAACAAATATTTTACACCAATTAAACATGCATATTTGGATTTTTAGTAGATTTTATCGGTATCTATCAGTACCTGTTTCATGTAGTTTTTTAAGCTTTGTTAGAAATTCAACTTATTTAGTGGTTGGTAGATAATCATTTAATTTCTAGTAATGTGGTAGATATTATATTTTTTATATCAGTTTTATTCAAACCTTTAGCATCTTTGAGTGATTAATTTTAAGAGTTGAATCATTTTCAATAAATATATGAAAATTTATTCCATGTACAATGAAAGTAATATATGTTTTGAGAAATTAATTTAAGAATATTTTTCTAATTAAGTTTCTTTTCACTAGCATTTAGATTAACCACTACTTGTACTTACTAATTAATTTATCATTCAGTAAACAATAAGAGTTGGGGGTAAAAATATCAGAAAATCTATAAAAATAAATTTAAGTAATTATTTGATGAGTTAGCAATTAATTTATTTAGGGACATGTGAAAATTAAATGAAAAGGTTGACATTTATCTTTGAAAATAACTTTAAGTAATTGTTCATTGTTGGACGCAATTAAAAATATTACAAAAATATTAGAAAAATTTTAAAGTCTTTTAACTAAGTTTTACAAAATGTCAATAAATCACATACAAGACTTGTAAAGCAATAAATTTTATTCAGAGAAAATACAACACTTGATTGGACTTCAATGATTAATAGTTTCTTGATAGCAATCAGGTAACTAAGCAACCAAACAATTTGGAGACATCAATGATCGATAAAAGAGTGGAGAAGTTAATAAAATTTCAACTTGTATTTCTTTTGATTGTTCAAATTTTTATGTGCTTTTATTTAAAGATTTCTTGGTCAGTAAACAATTTTGGTATTGATTTGGTTGGTAACTAGTTATTGATAACATATTGTGAGTGTGTGAATAACAATGTATTTTAAAGGGAAATGATTGAGAGAAAATTTTATTTTTAAGTGGGTTAAGTTGGTTGAATATCGGTGTTCAAAGAGTAAATATTATTTAAATGTCATTTTAATGAATAAGTTAATTATTCAATGCCTAGTATGTATATAGAGAGTTGTACAGTACTCAGTTATTTGTACACAGTATCTAGTGATTGTTGTTCAGATATTAATCAATGAATTATTCACTGTGTATGTATTATCAGTATTCACAAGTAAATATAACAATGGATTTGGTTTCAATGAATTTGATTAATTATCGCTTGATAACAACAAGGTAACTAAGCAACCAAAAAATTAAAATTTCAACTTGTATTTCTTTTGTTCAACCTTTTATGTGTTTTATTTCAAAACTTGTTGGTCAGTAACCGATCATTAATATTTATTGGTTTAGTAACTAGTTATTGGTAACATTTTGGGTTTATAGTCAATAACCATGTATTTTAAGAGGAGATTATCGATGAGGAACAAGTTTATTGATATTTTTAAGGGGTTGAGTCGGTTGAATATTGTTATTTAAAGGGTAAATACTATCTAAATGAATATTTTTATGAAAAATAACATTTAATAGAAGAATAATTGTTCAAAATTGAATACATTTTTAAAAATAGTTGAAAACTGTTTGACTTTTACAAAATAATTTCAATAAAATACAATAATCAAATACAAAATTTTATTCAGAAAAGAGGTCTTGCTAACTACTCAGTAACTAAACCACCAAGTGATTTACAGATATAGATACATTAATGTTGTGAAAGAGAATGAAGAAAATTTTTTTTTAATAAATTTGTATTTTTACTTGTATTTCATGTTATTGATTTACTTTTATTTAAAGTTTTGTTGGTAAGTAACCAAATATTTATTTGTTCAGTAACTAGTTATCGGTTACCTAATATGTATACAAGTAGTCGGAATGAAGTTCCCAAACGGAAAACCTCAACATGTAGTGGATAGAAGTAGAAAATATCCAATCTTATTCTTCAAGAACGGAAATGCAAAATAATGGGTTGCAAGAGACCGTTACAGGAAGGGGATCCTAAATATCAGATTCAGGATTTACAAATTCAATCATTATCTTTGAATATTGACATGGGTTGTAGAATCAACTTGTACGAATTGTTTACCAAAACACAGAACATTAACGAACCGGAACTGTTTCCTGCATTAAGACTTGTCAAGTATAATCCACTTTGTGTGAATGTATTTGCAAGCGGAAAAGTTGTTGTCATGGGGATAAAATCACTGGAATACAACAGTCTAGTACAAGAAATATTTAATTTCATAAAACTTTTAATTAATAATCTTAATACCAACGAAGAAATACTAGATTATTTATTAAGCACTGATTGTGTTTAAATAGATATAGACGATTGTAAAAATTAAAAATGATCGACGAGCAAGAAGCATACGTATTCGAAACAATTCTGATGAAGATGAAAGAACTGTTTCCGAATATGAAGAACAAACTTTCCTATTGTGGTCCTGAATACTTGGCTACACGGATCTATCAAATGACAGGAATCAACATCGAAGAAATTGTACGGATGAACTACGAATCAGTTCAAGGATCTGGTTTGAAATGTTTAGATGACTGCATTGTTTGTGCAGATCCCTCAATGTTGACTTTTCCATTTAGATGCAGATGCTGAAGGGACTACAAAAAGAAGGAAGTTGTACATATTTTGTTGGCTGAGTTAACAAGAGCTTACTATAAGCAGATTTGTGATGATGTAAATAAATTTTGATCTTTTACGAGTTTATTTTATGTGTTTATTGTTTTTTATAAAGATTTTAATTGGTTGAATTATTATTATTATTATTATTATTATTATTATTATTATTATTATTATTATTATTATTATTATTATTATTATTATTATTATTATTAAAAGATAACGCCAATAAAAAACCTTTCGTACGATATATTTCGATGGCACAGCTATCATCTTCAGGTACTCAAAACCAACTAAAAATATTATGAATTAACATTTAATTTAAACAAATTATTTTTTATTAATTTAATTTTTTAATAAATAAATATTTTAAAAAATATATTTTAAATTAATTTGAAATTTAAAATTTTTTTTACTTATATTCTAATTTTTAAAAATTAATGTAATTTAAAATTTTCAATTATTTTAATAATATTAAAAAAAACAAACATGATTTAACATACGTAAACTATTTAAAAACATTCAAAACATTCGTAGTCACAGCACTCTGCACATTAATCTTTGGATCCAATGACCTTATCAGCAATGCTTCACATATCACTCGTTCCCAATAACTATTAAAACTTCTCAACAAAATTCTAAAATCAGACATTATTATATCACTTTTACAGCCTCTATTGTGTTCACTAATATTGGTCAAACCCTTCAATCGACAATGCTCTAAAACTCGAGTCTTTATACTTCTCCAGAAAGCTTTTGTGAATTTAAGTATAAGAGAAATATGGTGAAAGGATTGATTTATCGTTCATGGGCTTTATCTTCTACTTTTGCTAATTCGGTAAAAAGTGTTGATAAATTGGTTGAGTTGTTGATAAATAATGGATATTCTAAATCATTTTTATTGTTGATGATAAAAGAAACTGTTGATAAATTGATTAAAAATCCTAAGGATCCATGTTTTGGAAAATCTGAGTGTAATTTGTCAAATGAGTGTGAATTGAGTGTTGATCTAAATAATAGTAAAAATGGATATAAAAAAATTGAGCCTAAATATGTGTTAGTATTGCCGTACTCTGAAGGTTTTACAAATTATAAAAGAAAGTTAAGTAAACAGATGGGAAATTTAGAATATAAGATCGTTTCTAATTCGTGTAAGGTACGCAATATGTTTATTAATAAATCAAAAACTCCGGTTGGATTGTGTTCTGATCTCGTTTATCAATTTACATGTAATGGGTGTAATGCCACATACATTGGAGAGACTTCCCGTCATCTCTGTACTCGAGTTTTAGAGCATTGTCGATTGAAGGGTTTGACCAATATTAGTGAACACAATAGAGGCTGTAAAAGTGATATAGGAATGTCTGATTTTAGAATTTTGTTGAGAAGTTTTAATAGTTATTGGGAACGAGTGATATGTGAAGCATTGCTGATAAGGTCATTGGATCCAAAGATTAATGTGCAGAGTGCTGTGACTACGAATGTTTTGAATGTTTTTAAATAGTTTACGTATGTTAAATCATGTTTGTTTTTTTAATATTATTAAAATAATTGAAAATTTTAAATTACATTAATTTTTAAAAATTAGAATATAAGTAAAAAAAATTTTAAATTTCAAATTAATTTAAAATATATTTTTTAAAATATTTATTTATTAAAAAATTAAATTAATAAAAAATAATTTGTTTAAATTAAATGTTAATTCATAATATTTTTAGTTGGTTTTGAGTACCTGAAGATGATAGCTGTGCCATCGAAATATATCGTACAAAAGGTTTTTTATTGGCGTTATCTTTTAATTAAATCGTTGCCAAATTTATTTAATTAATTATTATTATTATTATTATTATTATTATTATTATTATTATTATTATTATTATTATTATTATTATTATTATTATTATTATTATTATTATTATTATAAATTTTAACTTAAAAATACACATTATCTTCTTAAAATACACTTAAAATTTAATCTTAAAAATACATTTTAAATTTTCGAAAAATAATACACATTATCATTTAATTATCGAAAAAAAATACACAACTTAAAAATTTTCGAAAAAATACACACAAAAAAAAATTTAATTGCACACAAAAAATTACATCATTAAGTAATCAATACACACAGAAAATAATCACGAGAAACCCCCCCCTCCCCTATATTATTATGCAATGGTGTGTGGGCGCAGAGTGCTCATAACTACCTACTTATATTTAATTGTTTTCTTTCTCATATTTTAGCAGGGTCAGTTGATGTTTTACAGGTTCGATTTTAAATCTGCATGTTGTGTCTGCGTGTGTATTACCGATTCATTTAAACAGTTTACAAGGCCGTTTGTGTTCTGGCCCAACACTCACGTACACCTCACGATTTTAATGTACTGTCACGTACCCAGGACCGAAATCATGTTGGTACTGCATGCGACAGCCGAATGCCATTCGAGCAGGTGAGCACTGTCTCCAGTTCTACTCCTCGAACGACCTTCGTTTCTCTGTTCGCATCGGCCGTTAGAAAGACTTACGCTTATCATCTGAACCCTGGAATTTCTACTGTCAACCCAATTTATCGCACTGACAGTCAAGGGAATGAATTGTGAGAACGTTCAACACCGGACTTTAAGCACTCATTCCACATTAGTATTGATTATCATTAACCTATTTCCTGCAGCTTCGTGAGGGTCAGTTACCCTTTCTACCCCAGCCATTTATTTGGTCTATTCTTAGATACTTCCAGCACTTTATTTGAATGAGCCATATCACTAAATTTCATTTAGATACATGACTGCCTATATCAGTTTATACGTCCAAAATATTAAATGAAAAATAAGTGTAATCCAGACATTTATTTAATTACGATAATTTCAATTAGAAGAACAATACTACAATCATAAAGTTCGACAGAAGGATCACGGTGAACTAAGTTAGATTGAGGTTACTCGGTGATGTATATTCTCATGGGAAAACGTGTTCCTCTTAATTTATGATTCCGCTTCGTCGTCTATGTCGACCGGTAAACGCCGACGTTTCGGGGCTCGATAAGTTGCTGTTGAGGGTGAAGCCGAAGAGCTCGGTTTTTCCTGATTTTTTGTGACCTGTGGGTCTATTGTAGAGTGGGTAGTCGATGACACTTTCGTCGGATGTTAGACCCAAATCTTCCAGGATGTGATTCAAACTTGGTAGTTCCGACTCGTCCGCCTCTAGATCAATGTAGATAGGAGTAGATGGCGTGTGAATTGTCAATGATTGGGCATACACTATGTCCGTGTCCATCTCCGGAAACTCGAATTCAGTGTAAGCTTGGGGCAGGTCGTGTGCTTCGACTAGCTCCTTGGCTCTCTCGTTTGCCCTCAACAGATTCGCCTCCGCCCGGCGTCTCTCACGATGACGGTGGTTTCGATTTGGCCGTCACCGTTGTATTCCGACTCTGGATCCAGTGACTTCACTCGTGGCTTACTTATTCGATTGCCGGGATATTTGATTCGTAGGGAGGTGATGGGCTGGTATTATATTAAGATCCTGCGCCCAAGTGTGACTCGATAGATGAGTTCTGAGTTCACTTTTGGTAAAAATTCTTCGTAGGGCGGCGCTTTGTTCGGCGATAGTGACGCGTTGACTCCGCGTTTCAACAATAAGATCATCTCGGGCCCGAGACAGGCGAGATATCTTTTGGAACAAATTTTGAGTTGCTTCTGGAGAGCTCCATGTTCCTTTCATTTTCTCGTACTTCGTTCGTAGAGCGAAGTGTACTCGTTCCAATTGTTCGAGCTTTTTTCTGGTAGCTATCATTGATTCAGAAAGACGGGAAATTCGCGGAAGATTTGACAAGCTAGAAATTTTTTTATAGGCAATTTTCTCGGTGAAACTAACTAAATAGAGAGGCAAGGAATTATTCACTGAGGTTATCATTACATATATAGATATCGAGTCAATTGATAGGTGTTGTCCCTGGCGTCGCGATGAGATTCATTAGTCCGAGGAAAGGAATCTGTGGCAAAAAAACCTCAGATCATGGTGGTTCGATCATGGGCACAACAATATGGGTAATTGTCTTGTTGAAGAGGGTGATCATATAATTTGGGGTGATAGTAATGACGTCATATTTGCAATATCGTTCCTATATTAGTGATGTCGCTCATGATGATTTTATTACTGTCGTATTCGGAATATTAACGCTAATTGTTAATCGCAGTTTTGGGATTCTTGTCTACAGCATCCTGTCTTGGAGAATTAATATTGGGTTGTAGTTTAATAATTTTATTTCCATTGGGACTCTCCGTCTCTGTCCCTCTCCTTATGCGCGTGGTTGTACTAGCATCCTCGATTTATTTCGTGCTCTATATCATATTTGAGGCTATGACCAAGGATTATTTTATTTAATTCGAGGCTGATAAAAATGAATATTAGCTTGGTCGTATCGGAAAAATTAAAAATGGTGAGATTAGTATTAATTTGAATTTAATAATCTTCGTATAATGTCACACTAATAAGTACAAATGAGTTCAAGTGTTCTGGTCGATGGCATTTCATATCGATTAGTTTGTTAGATTTACTGACTACTAAATTATCGCGATTAGTAATGCGTGACGATTTTGAGTGGGTAACTTGTTTGCTAATCTACCGGTGGTTATCGCACAATCAAGGTGTAGTAAATGTGAACAGTGAGCCTACTGATCGTCTAATATTCTAGCATATTGCGAATAGAATCGACATTTTCGGGTTATTTTCAGATTTTGGCGTGATTGGTTTGGTTAATGTAAATTTTACTAATAGATTGTCCTTCACGAGATTAAATTGAGAGTCTGACATTCCCCCAAAAACTTCGCAATTCTACTCCGATAATATTTAGTTGAATCTTTCGTCAATTATCTTATCCCTGTTACCCGTGTTCCCTTAATTAGATGTCGAGGTTTTCAAAAACCGTTTCTAATGATTATCGCATAATCAATCTAAATGCCCCTAATCATCAGCGCTCTTCCCGTGATTTTGAGGTTTTCTGCTTGCCTTGACTGACGTTTCTATCAACCGTTGCAAGTGGTTTAACGGTGCCCTACGGGGAGGGTCCCGTGTCTTTCGACCAGGCCCCGTCGCGGACAGACCGAGATTTTGAATAGGCTCGACCCGTAATCGCAACTAGGGAACTTAATCCACCAACCGGATCGCAGATCTGCCTAATCGAGAACTATTGCGATACATAATATAAATAATTTTGATCGGTACCTCGTTATATATAATCGATAGGTTAAATCATTTGAAATCATATGAACTAAACATTATGAACATCGAAACAATATTATTATCATATTAAATTACATTAACGTGATAAAAGAATTTTCCGTACTCAGTAAATTCGATTGAAAATCTTGCTAAGTTTTGTAATAATACGGTTAAGATGAGTTGTACAAGCTAAAGTTGTAAAGCTTTAAGTTGCAAATTTTGGTTTGGTTTTTTTTGGTTTGGTTAAAATAATGAAATTGGTCACTGCTTATATAGTGTTTTTGTGTCTGTGTGCGACCAATGGGCGATTTTTCGCCATTTTTATGGCTTTTAATTTTTTTATTTATTTCGCATTATTTTTATAATTTTTTATATATTTTTCTTTATTTTTTGATACATTAATATTTTATTATTGGATTTTATTTTTATTATTATTTTCTTACGATATTATTTTTTAACCTCAATATTTTGTTTCCTGGTCGCCTCTTCTGCCTGTGTTTTTTCTAAACCTTATTTGGCAAGGTTTTGGCAGTTTATTTCTTTTCTCGTATGTTTCTGTCTGCAGCTGTAGGCTTTTTTAAGGATTTTAATTAATTATTTGTTTTTATTTAATTTTGTTATACTTTTAATTTGTTTTTATTAATATGTTTTTTTTAATTTTTGATCTCTTCTTGCGGTGCGTGTGTATGTTTAGTGACCATTTTCCTTATTTTCCTCTTATTATTTTTTGTTTTAATTACATTTGTTTTTTGTTTTAGTTTTGGCTTTAAGCCCAACAATATAGTTTCAAGAAATCAACACCCATAAACCCACCAAAATATAAAATCAAAAAACATAAAAGTTAAATAAAATAAATACAAAATGCATCAAGAACCGCACGAAATTTACATAAAAAATAACATAATGTTTGGCTAGAACAAAGTTTTGTTTAAATGAATTGGTAATAGCACGCAAAAATAACACGCAGATTTAAAATCAAACCCTTAAAACATCAAATAACCACTTTAAAATATGAGAAAGAAATAATTAAAATATAAAATCGAAAACATAAAAATTAATTAAAATAATAACAAGATGCAACAAGATCCGCACGAAATAAACACAAAAATAACAAGAAAACACAGGAATTTGACCGAAAATTGGCAATTAATTTAAAAGAACAAGAGTTAATGAAAAATATAAGTAAAATCAAATAATTTTGATTAGAAATACTTCAATAAAAAATAAAAGAAACGGATTGTCAAATTAAATCATGAAAATTATAAAATTAAAATTAGATAAGACAAATAACTTCAAGGTTAAATTTTGTTTTACTGCATTAAATTTAACAAGCAAGGTTAGGGTCACAGAACAGGTATATATACCGATTCATTTTCACAGAAACTTAACTTAACGTAACCTTAGTTTGAAATAACAACTATTTTTTACTCGTGAAAAGCTTGTGTTAACGGAACAATTCGAGATAATTTTGGAACAAACTTAATTATAAAACTTTTCCATACTGCGTAGGAGCATCTTCAAGGTAAGCACTGCTTGACGTTTGTATGGGAAATGTTATGCATATGATGATGAAATACTAATTATATGCCAAGCATGTTATGATGTTATGCCAGAATATATATTTGAAGAAAACTACATTTTGTCGAAATTTTTCCGGCCTACAGCCGAAACAGCACCACAAGTTAGTAAAATCATACACCCCAATCGAGCTGTGTAAGTGCGGTTCAATAGTTCGTACCCGTGAAGGTTCCGGCGTGAGCAACGCAGGAACCCGAACGTCAATATTATCCGTTATAAGGGAATTCGGGAAGTAAGGGGCTAGTTTTTTGTCTACTCCTTAATCAACCGTTTCATATAAAATCGACCTAAGCTTATCAATTCACGTCGGCTTAAAATCATAAACACCGAGTAGCGCAGTGGGCATTCGCAATATTCTAATATCGATATAAATAACCCTAAGGTCAAATAAGGAAAAGGAGTGAGGGAAGGAGTCGAGAAGCGTTGTTAAGTCAAATAATTTAAGCACTTTACTAGCGATAGTATTTATATTAAAAGTAAATTAAATGTTTAACTCTAAAGCTAAATTAAGAACTTCACAGATAGTAGCATTTCAACCGAAATTAGACAAAATAAATAAGTTAAAACCAGAACAATAAATCTAGAATTTCATGAGCAATAATCATTACCTCGAAGTTAAATAACTCACAGAGTTACGACGTGAAATCAGTAGTTTTTAATAATTAAAAGGCTTACGACAAAAATGAATAAATAGCTCCAAAAATTCAGACTTAAAAGGTACGCGACGCGGATACTAAATTGCTGAATTTAACTCGGTTTATGCAGCAAAAATTCTAATACTAACGATAGCCATATCAACGAAACTAAAATCTAGTTCGAACTAAAATGAAATCATCTCCCTAAAAATTGAAACCCTTCGAGGCGATGATATTAGAATAACTAGAACTACATTAGTAACTGATTATAAGATTGACATAATATCCTGAGATCGAAAATTCGATCCCCAAAAAGGTACTAAGAGTATTGATATTAATTAAATGACCATGACTAGGTATACTCTACAGATAATATAGAGGAAGACCCAGTTAATTTACATTAAAATATATGACAGTAGAATAAACCCAATACCAAAATGGAACACCAACTCCACTGAGAATAATTAGAACATAATAAATGAAAATGAGATAGAAAATTAAAATCATAATAATGTTGGGCTAGTACAAGGTTTTGTTTAAATGGATTGGAAATAGCACGCAAACACAACATGCAAATTTTAAAATCAAACCCATAAACATCTAATAATCACCTTGAAATGTGAGAAAACACATAATTAAAAATATAAAATTAAAAAACATAAAAGTAAATTAAAATAACAACAAATGCACCAAGATCTACACGAATTGATATAAAAATAACATAATAACAAAAGATTTGACCAAAAAACTGACAATTTACGGAAAAGAGTTTATGAATAAAAATAAAATAATTCTAGTCAGAAATAATTAAAATAAAAAGTTAATGAATAAATTGTCAAATAAAATCGAGAAAATAATAAAAATTAGAATTAGATTAGACAAGTAATATCAAGGTCAAATTTTGTTTTATCGAATGAAAATTAACACTCAAGGTTAGGGTCACAGAACAGGTATAAATACCAATCCATTTTCACAGAATTTTAATGCATTCACTTAGTGAGAAAGCCACTTTTCTGTAGAAAATTTACTGTTAACTCGATGAGCAACTATCGGCAATAATTTCCACAATACGTAATCAAGCACCTTCTATGTAAGCCCTAATTGATCTTGTGTGTAAGAAATCTTTTGTCGTACGTGTGAATGAATGCCGAGGATAATATATGCATATTAATGTGCCGATCTGAAATATATGTTTTTAATGAAAGACTATTAAGTGTCGAAATTTTTCTGGCCCACAGCCACACAACATACAAGAAATTAAAATATTACATACCTAGTCACGCTGTGTAAGTGCTGTTTCTCCGCCTATAGCGTGTGCCCGTGAGAGTTCCGTCGTGCGTAACGACAGCCTCGAAAGTAAATACTATATTCGTTTATAGGGGCGGTGGGAGATCGAGAACTAGTCTTTTGGCTGGCTCTCTTTCACCCATCTCCCGAAAAATCAACCAAAATTCAAAATACAAATCGGCTAAACTGATTACACCGAGTAGTCCAGTGGACACTCGTAAAATCTAATATGAACACAAGTTCCTTAGGATCAAATTGAGAGGCTGGGAGGTAGAAACTCGAAATTGATGTGACGAAAAATAACTAAATATATTAAATCTGACGAAAAGCAACTAATCTTATTAATGCCGACGAAAAGTAACTAAGTGTAGTGTACAGTAACTAAAAAAATAAGTTAAGTGGTGGGTTTCTGGGTGTTTTGAAACTATATGGTTGTTACCCAGTCAACCCCATACAAATATCTTTCGCTTACCACTCGGCACCCGTTGCTAAACAACGTTGGAACTGTGTTCGAATGGGTAGATCGTCCGCAAAAAGTGAGCGCTATTACTAATGCTATAATTGACCGAACAATCCATGGGTCCAACGAGCTGCCGATAGAAGGCCTGTGCTTGATTTCGATTTTTAGGTTCCATTATTCTCCTATCTTCTTCAAATGTTAACCTATACTCTCATATCATCTATCTTTATGTCCATTCGCTTAGTCCTTCTTATTATTGTCCGTGTTGAGGATTTTTTTATGGCCTATAAACCATTCGTTATGTTAAATTTCCACACAGTACATCTCTTACCCTTATCCCTATTATAACTACAATGTTCTCTATTATTGATACTAGCATTGTCATTGTTACTATAATATGTATTTCCTTTATTAATTGTTGCTACTATTACATTTATTATTATTCTTATTACTATACTTACCATTATATTTATTATTATTACTACTATTATTATTATTACTATAATTATTGTCATAATTATTATCATTATCATTATTATTATTATTATTATTATTATTATTATTATTATTATTATCTATTATTATTATTATTATTATTATTATTATTATTATTATTATTATTATTATTATTATTATCCTCACTATTCTTGTCATTATTATTATTATTATTTTATTATTATTATTATTATTATTATTATTATTATTATTATTATTATTATTATTATTATTCTAATTATTATTATTATTATAATTACCATTATCCTTACTATTTATCATTATTATTATCAAATTTTTGTGAAGGGATTCGTCCTTATTCCTCGGCAAAAAAAATATACTTTGCTTATATAAAAATTTTGCCGTAATCCATCCTTATTTTTTCAGTTTTCGACAAAGTATTTTCCTTGAGTCGAAAAATTTTAGCAGCGTACCACCCTTATTTTATAGTTTTATAAGGATATTCTACTAACAATTGAACAACATTCCACTTTTACTTTACCATTTTCTATAAGTATTTTAATTAATTCGGAAAATTTGAGCAGTGATCTGCCCTTATTTTGTGGTTCCAAGAAAATATTATACTAACAGTTGAACAACATTCCACTTTTACTTTACTATTTTCTATAAGTATTTTAATTAATTCGGAAAATTTGAGCAGCGTTCCGCCCTTATTTTCTGTCTCAATTCAACATAATTTATTTAATTCTTATATATTATTCAAAACAATATTTTTCATGATTTTAGTCGTTCGGATTAATCTTTTTCCGATGGCTATTCATTTTTACTGTTGCAGCGATTTCGCTATTTTCCCCGCTACCCTTTCCCTCTCTTTGTCTTTATGATCTATTTATGTTCATATTATATTTAATGAGTGCCCACTGGACTACTCGGTGTTAGTGATTTTGAGCCGAATGTTGTTAAAAGTTTTTGTCGATTTTATAGAAATTAAGTACAAGAAAGTTGAGCCAAAAGACCCACTCTCAAGCTACTCTCTTTCGCTATTTACTTCAATGATTTGACGTTCGGGTTCCTGCGTTCTCGCGTGAGAACCTTCACGAGCACGACTGTTACACCGCACTTACACAGTCAATAGGGGTGTTTTATTTTTCTGTCTTGCAACATGTTTTGGCTGTGGGCCGAAAAAGGAATAATAAATAAATTTTACCATATCAGTTGAGTAAATGTTTCGAGCATAGTACGGTTTATTTGACATGACATATTTCATAGTAATCGGACGACTATTGTCATCATCATTGTTCATTGCTTCATCCCAATACATTTAATCAAATTTGGTCAAGAAATTAATGCAGTATTCACTCATATTTCTTCACAATCGGTCAAGAAGTTCATCCACATTCGTGCATATATTTTCATAATTTGTCAAAAATTCTTCAAGCAATCGTTTATATCGCTTCACACCAATGTATAGCAACTGAAAGTTGTTGTGTTCAGGCAAAACACTTACTAGTGTTAATTGCCTGAAAGCACGGCTTTCAGTTGCAACGCACACCAACTCAGTTTAGCCTGGAATTTTTTCTCTGAAAATTAAGACTGAAAATTTGTCAAAACACATCAGTATATATACTTATAATTTGTCCTTAACCTTGCGTGTTATTTTTATTGCGATTAAACAAAATTCGACCTTGAAATTATTGGTGTTATCTAAATTTAATTTTTATTAATTTCTTAATTTAAATTGGCAATTAATTTTTAACATTTTTAATTAAATTTACTCAGCCAAAAAATATTTTATTTTTATTCATTTAATTCATTAATTTTTACTTTTATATAAATGGTCATTTTACGGTCAAATTTTTCTTGTTATTATGTTATTTTTTATGTAGATTTCGTGCGGTTCTTGATGCATTTTGTATTTAATTTATTTTACTTTTATGTTTCTGATTTTAAATTTTTTTTATATTCTCTCAGATTTTAAAGTGTTTAGTTGGTGTTGTATATTGTATTTTAAGTTATCTTGGTGCTGGGTTTTCGTGCTGTATTACTAATGCATTTAAACAATTCTCAAGGCTATTTGTGTGCTGGCCCAACACTAGAAACCACCCAATGAAATACATTTCCAACGTCATTTTGACGGGCATCCAGTGGTTATATCTCTTATGCGCGTATCTGATGGGAATCCCTTGCAAGTGGCCGCGAAAACCTTATATCTTTTACCCATCAGGTGCCCAGCATTTTGAAAGATTTAAAACAAAATAGAACTGATTCTTTTCCATTTCTAGGAGAGTTTTTGTCAGAGAAGAATTTGTTATTACACCTTTAATTGATTCTAAATGTTGGACCAGAACACAAACGGCCTTGAGAATTGTTTAAAGGAATCGGTAATACACACGCAAATACAACATGCAGATTTAAAAGCAGACCCATAAAACACCAACTAGCCATGCTAAAATACGAGAAAGAAAACAATTAAATATAAAATCAAGAAACACAAAAATAAATTAAAATAATAACAAAGTGCAACAAGATCCGCATGAAATAAACATAAAAATAATACGAAAACCTAACAATTTGACTGAAATTTGACAATTTACCAAAAAATGCGAAAATCCATGAAAATGGAATAAAAACCAAATAATTTGAATTGGAAACAATTCAATTAAAAAAAAATTCAAAAGAAAAATTTCAAATTAAATTAGAAAATAATAAAATTAAGAATAGAATATACTAGAAAATCACAAGGTCAAATTTTGTTTTACTAAATCAAAAAACCTTAACTCAGTTTTTTGAAAAACTTGAATCTTTTTTAACTCTGAAAGATCATTTCAACCAGTGGAAGCCAAAAATTTTAGAATGTGAGTGAGAGAATGTTCGAAAACTCTCTCCACTTCGTGTCCTTGCAACCTCGAATGAGCTCTGCTTGGGCATCGGCGTGGGGAGAGAGTTATGATGTATTGTAAAGAAAAATTATGACACTATGATGTACTATGCTGCAGTAAAGGTATTTAAATAGAAATGAATCTTTTGCGTCGAAATTTTTCCGGCCCACAGCCGACACATCATGCAAGATATCAACTTATTACATCCTATCGAACTTTGTAAGTGCGTGTATAATCGCCAATAGTTCGTGCCCGTGAAGGCTACGGCATGAGAACGCAGTAGTTGGAACGTAAAATTATCATTCCGTATAGGGGAAACTGGTTGAAGTGGAAATAGTCTTTTGGCTGTTTCGTCATCACTCAGTTTTCCATAAACTTGACCTAAACTTCATTATGACACAACGGCTTAAAATTCAAACACTGAGTAGTCCAGTGGACACTCATAAACTCTCAACATTGATATAATCTCGTCTTAAGGTCAATTTAAAGGGAAGGTGACTGGGAATTCGATGGCGAACTAAACTCGTTACTATGACTTCTAACTCATTAATTATAATTTATTAAATTCATAATGATCAGGTATCATTTAACTTTAAAATGAGTATTAATTCCGATGATAGTTACTGGCAGACTAAGGATGGGAGTTTTATTCAACAGGAAAAATATTTTTTAACTTCCCCAAACTATCCGGAAGCCCAAACGCAGAAAAAGAAAATGAGTTAAAATTTTTAAATTTATGCATTATGACAAAGCTAGACGAGCCTATAGTCAAAATTAGGAACTGAGTAACTTCCACGTCGGTTTAAATATGCGTTTCGCTTCCCAAATCCATCAATCATAATCTCCGTCAAACCCTCATGATTTGACAACTAATGTCTTTATCAATTCCCCACCCATAAATCTAATTGAATTGGTCACGGAGCTTCAGTTAAAATACCCATATAAGTGGAAATCACGCCTAGGTTGGAAAAATCATCCTCATGCCGACCTTAAAATCAATCGTCTTAATAAGTCCTGACCCTGAATAGACTATGTTGTAAAGGCAAATAATTAATAAAATCATTAATATGTAACCTAATAGTGGAATAAAATCACAACTCATATTGAATAGATTACCATATGTGATAACCATAAAATTGAATACTGACCTTACTCTGACCCGTTTGTGATGAGGAGATAGTCCGAGTATCAGAATAACTTAAAATGCAAATGGAGATAATTAGCTTGAGCGTCGAAACTTAAACTTTCAAAATGATGAAATATTCCTCTTGCTAGTGACGTATTCCTATGTCCAAGAAGTTCAATTTCAGGTTATCGTTTGATTAGTATTTCAAAAGAAAAATGTATTAAGGTAAATCAAACCATTCTATTAATATTACCTATCAGATATTATTCTTTAAGTTTAATAAATTAGATATCGTTGACATGCTAATATTAAATATTATAGGTTGTATTCAGTTAGATAATTTAAAATAGGATTGTTATTTTGAGTTACTCAATGTATAGTTTAAACAAGAATTTAATTCTAATATTACGGTTAGTTGACACCCTAATATCGACAACCTGAATTTTATTAACTTACATTATTTATCAGTCAAGGTTTAAAATATTTTTAGTAATTTAAGCAACATTGAACGAGTAATTCGATAACCTTAGAATCATCGGTTAATGTAAGTTGTGAATGGGGCCATATAAGTTCTTTAATAAATGAAATGAAATGCCCCTTTTGCAGAAAATACTCTAGTGTCGCAGTAGGGTAAAGATAAGCAAATTAAATTAATTTCATGGTTTACAAGTATAGTGTTGGGCCAGAACACAAACGGCCTTGTAAATGTTTAAATGAATCGGTAACACACATGCAAAAATAACATGCAGATTTAAACTCAAACCTAT
This sequence comes from Schmidtea mediterranea, assembly GCA_022537955.1. Classification (NCBI taxonomy): domain Eukaryota; kingdom Metazoa; phylum Platyhelminthes; order Tricladida; family Dugesiidae; genus Schmidtea; species Schmidtea mediterranea. The sequence goes on along the minus strand of CM039679.1, from coordinate 27,814,518 downwards.
TAAAACACCAATTAACCCCACCCAAAATACGAGAAAGAAAACAATTAAACATAAAATCAAGAAACACAAAAATAAATTAAAATAACAACAAAATGCAACAAGATCCGCACGAATTAAATATAAACATAACACGAAAACCCAACAATTTTGACCGAAATTTGACAATATATAAAAATGCGAGATTTCATGAAAATGAAATAAAAATTAAATAATTTGAATTAGAAATAATTCAATTAAAAATATAAAGGAAAAAATTGTCAAATAAAATTTCAAAATGATAAAATTAAAGATTAGAATATACCAGAAAATTCCAAGGTCAAAATTTGTTTTACTAAATCAAAAAGAACACGCAAGGTTATGGTCGTACAATAGGTATATATACCGATTCATTTTTACACAATTTTAATCAGTTATTCAAACTTGAAATCGTTTTTAAAGCGTTTAATCAGTTTTTCCAACTCGAAACTTTAAAATCTATGTAAGTGAGAGTTTTATTTGAAAACTCTCTCCACGTCGCATTCTCGCAACCTCGATAGAGCTCTGCTTGGATGTCGGCGTGGGGAGAGCAATGTATTTATGATTTTTAAATTTTTGTTGATTGGATTATGTATCGGGTAATTTATATTTGTCTTTTAATAAATTATTTATAATGCATAAATTGTTTTTCTTAATTGTCGAAATTTTTCCGACCCACAGCCAAAGACACATTACAAGTTATCAAAATCAGACATATTATTCTAATTCGTGTAAGTGCGTAGAATATCGCCAATGATTCGTGCCCGTGAAGACTCCGGCGTGCGGAACGCAGGGGTCGGAACGTCAATATTATTCCGTATAGAAGAAAGGAGGGATAAGGAAGTGGTATTTTGGCTATTTCCTCGTCTCTCAATTTCCATAAACTCGACCTAAACTATCTTACATACGGCTCAAAATCATCACACGAGTAGTCCAGTGGGCACTCATTAATTATAATATGAACACAAGTGCGCCTAAGGTCAATCAGGTTAAAGGTAACGGGGAAATAAACATGAAACCGTTGCTATAAATTTAAATCAAACTGTTACTATGAATTTAATATAACCATAACTTTCAAGTTGGAGTAATCATAATTATTGAGTAACTGCCATGAACTTTTAATAATTAATAAATTTAAGTTAGGGTTACGAATTTAACTAAATTATAAACTAATGTAATTGCTGTGAACTTAAAATTGTGGGGTTAGTGGTGTGGATGACCTTCACCCCAATCATATAAAATAGTTTTTGCTCCCGCCAATGGTTACCCGTTGCTAGGCAACGTTGGTAATGTAACCACTGGTCACAGGACGTCCAAAGGTGAGTTCCGATATCAGAACTGCTAAGGGTTAGTCCTATGTCGGGTTCAGCGGACTGCCGTTAGAAGGCCTATGTCCGTCTTCTATTTCAGGTCCCTTTATCGCTTTCTATTTATTACTTTTCGTTTCTACATTTATTTACAAATAGTAACATAATAAACTAAACAATTTTTATTTAATGACAAACAGATCAAATTATCATCAGACATGAGTTTATTATCTCATTTGGTCACTCCTTAGGCACGTCGTCGCAACCGCTCGGTTCGACCTGGTCGAGCGTGTGATCTGAGCTTCTTGTTAACTGATTGGGCTCTTTCTTGGTCGCGATAGGCTAATTGTGCCGGAGCGAATACCAGAGGGTAAGTCACTGCCCTTCCCTCCTGGCACGCCGACAAGGCGACCTCCAGTCCTTTGATTTGTGTTCGCTGCGCCTGGTTCAGCACTCTTTCTTCTTTCCAGCCCTGTTGTGCGGCAGTGAGGCGCTGGTACAATGCTTTCATTTTCTCGGGTTCGGCCCAAGTGGCTTTCAGCTGTTGCATCTCTCGACTCTGTTGTAGGAGTTGTCGGTGCAGGTGCTGATTTTCTCGTCTAAGTTCTTTCAGCTCTTGGTGCAATATTTTCGTGGCTTTCATTTCTAAAATTACAATATTTAAATGATTAGTCGTTTACAATATTGATTCAACTCTATTGATCCTCTCTCTTAATTATTTTTACAATGTATTATCGGCTGCGTCTCATGCGTCTTAGTTGATTGGTGTTAATACTCTGGTTGGTCCAAGTTTAATGACAAAAAACGTTCTATCCTTTCCTATCATTTGTTATTTATAAAATATTTGGAAACTTATTGCAAAAAAAAAAGTAGAAAATTTACATTTCTTTAGTTACTCTAATGTCAAAGTAGTTAATTTATAAAACTAAAAATTGAATAACCCGTGAGACATAAACATTTATTGTCGTCAAAACTAAAACATATCGATTCAACTCATTCATGACCATTAAAACGTTCACTCCTTCGATCGTTGTGCTTGGGACTCCACTGAGGATGCCTACTTGCATATGTATGATCGCCTATTTGACGAGATCCGAGTCGATTTCGAAGAGTTGACTGCACGAGTTTCTCCGGTATTACCATTTTAGTCGGTGCTGTCATCTGCGTCAGCCTCGGGTCGTCTAATTCGAAGGACACTCCATATTCTGGCGGGAATCCATCGGTGCTCGGGATAGCACCACTGGCGATATCTCTGTTCACTTGAGCTAGTCGCTGTCGGGCCAACACCGCTTTCCGGTGGTACTTTCTTTCTAGCTCTTCCATCTTCATAGCCGCGTATTCGGCTCGCTGGCGGGCTTCTCGTGCTGGATTGTGGCCCGGCTCGCGCTTAATCGCGATACTTGGTAACTCGATCTCTTCGGCTTGATATTCTGATCTTCTCGGCCAACTGGAGTCTCCATAAGTGGATAACAGATATCCGTTATCCCACAGGACTTGGCGGTATCGAGCGGCAGAAGCGCTCGGGATCTGTAGAGTCACTCGAGAATTGTCACTCCAATTGCCATGCGGGTCTCTGCGATCTAAACGTGAAAATATTTAATTACAAATCATTTTCTCGATGTGCCTGCGCGTGCAAAACATGGGCGTTAGTGATTTATGCTATTTCCACAGAGTATTGGTATGGGTGGATTTTAGTTACGATGAAATTTGAAATGTAGCGTGCGAAATTACCTGATTGTCTCTCTTCACTAGGCATCTGAGTATCGTTCCTTGAGATCCGGTCTCGTAAAGGGTCTCGAGTTCGAACGCGTCCACTATCGGTATTAGTTGATTGGTAGTTCATCGAAGCTTGTACGGTATGAGATGTGAGTTTCTACTATTTTCTTTTATATTCGTAAATTACTTGCGAGGGCGTGGTGGGGTGAGTGAACTGACATTTAATTTATTCTTTCTCGCGGTTGAATGTTAATATAATTTTTATAAGTTATTTATTGTTTATTATTTGATACCGATCATTATTTATTACTCGTTCAGGTCGGCGGTGAAAGTCCATTGTTATTGATCGCTTCATCGTCTTTGTTATTATGATCTTATGTGATTAACGTCATCGACCTGTCATTCGCGTCGGATTTTAGATGATTTATTCTGCGGTAAACTCAGACTATGACCTGTCTGTAGTTTATTTAGTGTAATAACAATCAAATTGATCTCTATTGATTCTATGGATTAGTATGTGACTAATCTCATTGTTAACTTGATGATTGGAATTTTTTGGGTGCTCTCTATCTGAATTGTTGTTCTTATTCGACGTCGGTGTATCAAAGAAGACACTCTATTGCAAGTTACTCCGGAATACTGTTATTTCTGAAAAAATGTTCAATTGTACATGCTGGTCAGGGAGAAACTGCTGGGTGGAATATTCGATGACAGCTATTCGATGAAGAGAATACCGGTATTTGGAAAGAGTCTAAATCTCTACTCGGATGTTTAGTTGGGTCGTGCTATTGAACTATATGGTTTGCTCTCTTGGTTGGAACTTCTGATTTTATTGTTCCCATTAATTTCAGGGTATTTCTAATTTTATTCGGGTTTAAGGATTCAATATTATTCGTGGGCAAATCTATTGCATTCAAATTAACGCGGATTCTCTCACGAAAGCTGAGTTCTTATGTTTACATTTGTGAACTATTTGTGATATTTTGTTGTCGTTGATCTATTATCATTGTGTACAATTATTAATTGATTTATTCGTGTCAGGTACGGTTAATATGATTATTTTGGTCGTTTTTATCGGTTATTAGTAGCATAATAGTATTATTTAACTCCTTGAATTATCCTTGGGTTCGTGGGTTGCATAGTTATCTTTCAATTAGTTGGAAAGGTTCAAAGCTAATCATTAATTTGGTGTATCATTTATCAATGCCTAATGCCTTAATTATTATTACTTTTATGAAATATTAGCGGATCTATATCCTGTCGTGATTTTCCTCCGAATCAGTTAATTCTACTCTATCGTTTGCTGTTTCGTTCCTTTACTCCGTTTTCTCTGGCTTCTTACTCATAAATCATTTGCTAATTTAGATTAGATCCGAGGATAATTCAAATCATTAATACTTATGAAATTTTTCTTGATTCTTATTACATGAGTTTTTAATTTTGGATCATTTTATCTAATTAATTACTATCCTTTGATTACGTTACAAAAGTATTCTCGTTGTAGTATGTTCTGGTCATAAATTTAGTTATGATTTCATCATTTTAATAATTTATTTACGTCACGTCTAGTTTAATGTTATGGATTCAATTACTTTAAATTAATTTCATTTCATTTCCATTTAGTTATTAAATTTATCTGCATCGCATCGGTTTCAAGTCCCCACTACCCGAGCCTTAATTTTAGTCCTACGGTTCTTGTGTTCATATTAGATTTTACGAGTGCCCACTGGACTACTCGGTGTTATCATTTTAGCCGATGTGTAGTTAAATATTTAGGTCGATTTTACGGGAGATGGTGAAAGAGAGCTAGCCAAAAGACTAGTTCTCAATCTTCCCACCGCCCCTATAATGGGTAGAATATTTACGTTCGAGATCCGTCGTTACGCACGACAGAGCTCTCACGGGCACACACTATAGGCGGAGAAACCGCACTTACACAGTGTGACTAATTATGTTATGATTTTACTTTCTTGTGTGATGTGTGGCTGTGGGCCAGAAAAATTTCGACTCGTGAAACTGAAGATTCATTTTTCATAATACATATATTTGTTGAGACAATTTCATCGTAGTTCGTCCATAGTGCATACATATCAACATACGACAAGAGGTTCCCACACATACGATCAAGTAGAGCTTACATTAAGATACTTGATTCGCAGAATGAAAACAGTTATCGATAGTTGCTCCTTTGAATTGCTCTGACAAAAAGTAATTTATTCACTGAGTGAAAAGCATACATACTTTGTGAAAATGGATTGGTATTTATACCTGTTCTGTGACCCTAACCTTGCGTGTTATTTTTTATGCGTTAAAACAAAATTTGACCTTGCAATTATGTGTCTAATTTATTTCTAATTTATTATTATTTTTCGATTTCTTTTACAATTTACTCGTTTATTTTTAATTTCAATCATTTCTGATTAAAATTATTTTATTTTTGTTCGCTTTATTCATGAACTCTTTTAATTTTTCGTAAATTGTCACTTTTTCGGTCAAATCTTTTGTTATCGTGTTATTTCTATGTCCATTCGTGCGCATCTTGGTGCGTTTGTTAATATTTTAATTTAATTTTATGTTTTCTATTTTATATGTTAAATTATGTGTTTTTTCTCGCATTTTTAGGTGTTTATTAGATGTTTAAGGGTCCGATTTTGAAATGTGCGTGTTGTGTTTGCGTGCTGTTTCCAATCCATTTAAACAAAAGCTTGTACTGGCCCAACAAAATATAGGTTTTAATTAAAAATTTGGATGAAAAGTAGTAAAAGAAAAAATCGTTGTTATGACTTTCAGTTACTACGTCTTAAATAAAAAGTAATAAAATAGAAGATCCGAAATTAACAGCAAATCCCTAGAAGGTTTAATGGGAAAAAATTAATTCCGCACGTTTAGAAAGAAACTTAAAGTAACCAAGATCCGACCTATAAACCCGCATACCACTAATACTAAATTGGATAAAATTCCCAGTAAAAGAAAATCATTACTAAAGTATAATACATCTAAGCGTCACTTACTTATGAATAGAATTTAGAGATTCCCCAAACAAATAAATTATTCCTAAGCATAATAAATCCAAGATAAATTGATCACGAATATCACAAGTAATAAAAAGTATAGTTAAATTGACAAAAACATCTATCCAACCACAGTACATAAGAAATAAAAATAATCCCGAGCATAGCGAATAGATATTCCTCAATAGATAAGCGGCGAAGCTCAACACGTCCAGATTGTCCCATAAAACTAAATAGGAAGGACACCACAACCATCGTGAGATGCAGTTACTTGCCACCCGGACCAAACATTTCGAATATCTAATCAATGATAATCATATTTTAAAAATTTTACGGTTACCCCGATTACGAGATTCTAACGATATAATTTTCAACCCGGTTTGACAATTGTGCAAAATCTTAACACGTTTACGGCATTAAGAGTCATTCCTCCAGATAATAGACCGATATGAATGATAAGGTGTACATCAATAAAAGTTTAACCACAGCTAGCTGGTAATGCCGAATCGACGCTAAAGTCCCTCCTAATGGAAAAGAAAATAAGTTTAACTTAACATAATTGCCCACTCACCTAAAATATTAGCCATTTTGCCTCGCCCAAAGTATCGCCAGCCCGAGAATCAACAATGTGACCATATCGGTATAACTCCAATTCAATCACCAATGATCTGAAATCCATGAGAAGTTAATCAACGGAAAAGCTGCCCAATATTTTTACTTAACAATTTTATGATTAAATTATCCAAAAATAATAAAATCAATTACCTCTCAAAATATAGAATCCTTACACACCTAGCATGGCATGAACATTGATATTTTCCGTAGTAATCAATAAGCGTTACACACCACAATTAGGCAAGATGTGCCAATGATCGCACTAGCAGACACACACTCCACAATTAGGCAAGATGTGCCAATGATTACACTAGCAGACACACACACCTAGACGACAACCCACCAGAGCAATTAATGAAACTCTCCAACAGCAGGCACGCTATAAGAAGGTCTGGTAATACCAAATCGATCATTTATTTTACCACTTCTAAAATGTGTCAACCACGGAAATTTAATAATAATACAACGCTCAGGACGGTTGGTGAAGACGAAACTATGAATTCCAACACACAGATTTGGGGTAAGTTTTATTACGGGAATTCCCGACATTTCTCTAACTCCACAAGCTTTATTTTAAAAATTTTTTAATGTTCTTTGCATTACTCACACGAGTTTTTTTTCCACTAAGCACGGTTGAAGTTCATTCAATAATTTCGAATTAATTTCGATTTTAATAAATAATTTTGTTCCAAATTTCACATATAGAATTCAATAACTATAGTATGAATCTTCATTCTTGAAAATTAAACTTGAATAATGATAGAGATAAACTTTCAATGATGATATAAAATATTCCCATTCACTTAAGTATACCTATACGTTACCGAATCATACGTAACCCAACCCTAAAATGACTAAAGTACAGCGATTTGAGAAATAATTCTATATCCAACAAATCTAAATACCGTAATGAGGAAAAGCCAATCAATATTGAAAATACAAACCTAAAACATGCAAAGCGAAAGTCGTTTCTAACTGTTCTTACAGTTTGTCCAGTGATCGTTCACTCAGACACCCATTTTTTTCCTTTGGGAATTGTTTAACACTCCCGCATCGGCATTTGGGCACCATAGGAATATTTCAAGGTTATATAGGTTTTATTTCGAACTAATATTCGCTGACAATATCTTATTCATACTTCATTTCTTTTTATGTAGTGGGAAACTTGGATATTAATTTGTTCGGGGATGTTATTTGATAAGGATTGTATATTTATTTCATAATTGATCAACATTAGTTTAAAGCTTTAGATTTTTGCCATTTATAGTTGCCAAGTAGCCGATCGTGTTTAAAATTATTATTGGTAAAAAATTAATTTTTTTTAATATATAAAATTATATTTTCATAATAGAAATAAATAAATAAAATTATTTTCTTTTTATAATGGTGTTGGTCTAGCACACAAATAGCCTTGAGAATTGTTTAAATGCATCAGTAATACAGCACGAAAACCCAGCACCAAGATAACTTAAAATATAATATACAACACCAACTAAACACTTTAAAATCTGAGAGAATATAAATAAATATAAAATCAAAAACATAAACATAAAAGTAAAATAAAAATAAATACAAAATGCATCAAGAACCGCACGAAATTTACATAAAAAATAACATAATAACAAGAAAATTCGACCGTAAAATGACCATTTATATAAAATTAGAAATTAATGAATTAAATGAATAAAAATAAAATATTTTTGGGATGAATAAATTTAATTAAAAATGTTAAAAATAAATTACCAGTTTAAATTAAGAAATAAATAAAAATTTAATTTAGATAACACCAATAATTTCAAAGTCGAATTTTGTTTAATCGCACTAAAACTAACACGCAAGGTTAAGGCCAAATTATAGGTATATATACTGATATGATTTGACAAATATCTAATCTTAATTTTCAGTATTGATTTTAAATCGTATTTTGACACTGGTTGTCAGCAGTTTCACTTTGGATTATTTAATTCGATGTTTTTAATTTGGATGGATTTATGAATTTTTATGGATGTATTCGATTTATTTAGGAAGGATATGGATTTATGGATAATTATGAATTTTATGGATATGGATTTATGGATTTTTATGGATGCATTCGATTTATTTAGGAAGTTTAATTCAATGTTTTTAATTTGGATGGTTGAATTTATGAATTTAAATGGAAGTAGCCGGTAATTTAGCTTTGGTTTTAATAAATTATTATGATGCTTAAATTATTTTCTAATTGTCGAAAATTTTCCGGCCCACAGCCAATACATTGCAAGATAGTAAAATCATATACAGTATTCAGATTCGTGTAAGTGCGTGGAATACCGCCGATGATCTGTGCCCGTGAAGACCCGGCCTGCGGAACGCAGGGATCGGAACGTCAATATTATTCCGTATAGAAGAAAGGAGGAGTAAGGAAGTGGTCTTTTGGTTACTTCCTCGTTTCTCGAATTCTTTAAAATCGACCTAAATGATTCTACAATCGGCTCAAAATCTCTAACACCGAGTAGTCCAGTGGACACTCACTAACTATGAAATGAACATACATAGATCTTAAGGACAAAAAGAGGAAATGGGTAGCGGGGAAAATTGCGAAATCGTTGCAACATTTAAAATGAATAGCCATCGGAAAAAGATTGATCCGAACGACTCAAAATCACGAAAAATAATATTTAAATAAAAATTAAATAAATTATGTCAATTGAAACGGAAAATATGGGCAGAACGCTGCGCAAATTTTTGGGAATAGTTAAAACACTTATCATAAAAAACTGTAAAATAAGGGCGGAACGCTGCTCAAATTTTCCAAATCAACTAAAATACTTATAGAATATAGAAAAATAAAAGTGAAATGCGACTCAACGGTTGGTATAAGATTATTATGAAACTGAAAAATAAGGGCAGAATGCTGCTCAAATTTTCCGAATTAATTCAAATACTTAACAAAAATAGTAACGTAAAAATGGAACGCGTAAAATAATGGTGGGACGCTGCTCAAATTTTCCGAGTCAGTGAAAATACTTTGTCGGAAACGATAGAATAGGGATGAACCGAAAAATAAGGGCGGTACGCTGCCAAAATTTTCGAACCAACAAAACTACTTTATCTAAAATTGTAAAATAAGAATGGGTTACGGCTAATGTTGTATATCAATAAAAAATTATTTTATAAAGCTGAGGAATGAGGAAGGATCCCTACTAAAAACTCGATAATAATAATTATAATAATAATAATAGTAATAATAATAGTAATAATAATAATAATAATAATAATAATAATAATAATAATAATAATAATAATAATAATAATAATAATAATAATGATAATAATAATAATAATCATGGTATTTGTAATAATGATGATAATAATTATGATAATAATAATAGTAGTAATAATCATAGTGGTAATAACAATAATTATAATGGTAGTTATAGTAACAAAATAATAATATAGGAAATAGTAGCAACAATTAATAAAGGTAATACATATGATGGCAACAATAATAATGCTAGTAATAATAATAGGAAACATTGTAGTTATAATAGGGATAAGGGTGAATGATATAATGTGGGTGTATTTAACATAACAAACGGTGTACAGGCCAAAGAATAATCATCAGCATGGAAAATAATGAGAAGGACCAAGCAAATGGACATAAAGATAGATGATATGAGAGTATAGGTTAACATTTGACAGAGATAGGAAAATAATGGGACCTAAGAATCAAAAGCGAGCACAGGTCTTCTATCGACAGCTCGTTGAACCCAGAGATCGTTCGGTCAATTATAGCTTTAGCTATAGCGCTCACTTTTTGCGGACGATCTACTCACTCGAACACAGTTCCAGCGTTGCTTAGCAACGGGTTCGGAGTGGTAAGCAAAGAATATTTGTATTGGGTTGTCTGGGTAACAACCATATAGTCTCAAATATCAAAACCCAGAAACCCACCAATGGAATTAAATAAATTTTAATCTCCTTTGATAATTATTGACTTTTGATGGCAAACCCATTTGATCATGTATTTTGTTCAGGAAGATCAGGACCCTTTGTCCGTGTCCCCACGTCTGGCGGAAATAGTACCTCGAGGTGCCCCAACCGAGAGAGTCCTGCTGGACCGCCTCACGACCAGTGGAGGATGACGCACCATCGTTCACCACGGACGGACGAGACTGTGGCCGAAGCCCGGCCCAAGAAATTCGGGATCATGCCGATCTCTCCTCGCGCGTCTCGAAGATCACCAACGACAGGTCGATTTTCACTTGATCAGGGCCAGACAATATCTGGCTAATGTGGAGGACGATATCGCGGCCTGTAGGATTGCGGATTCCTACAACTATATGCCGCCGCCCAGCTCCAGACCTATCCGAAACACAAAGCGACCGGTCTTTGTGTACTATGATCACCCATACACTCAGCCGGCCCTGAATGAAAATGTCGAGAGGCAACATCAAAATTGGCAATCCCGTTAACGATTCCAACCCGGACTCCAAGTTTAGAATAACATTAATGAAGTTAAATTTAGTTTTCAATAAATGATTAGTTGTCTTCCACGAAATTTCTTTTCTGTATGATTCAATGTTGTAAAGATTTGTATGAACAATTAAAATAAGTTAAGATTTACGGATCAAAGTTAATTTCATTGTTTTGCAGAGATGGGATCACTGGAAACTCTGCGAAGGGAACTAGAACATTCTCGTAAACTCCACAAGGACTTCTATACACAACTTATTGAGATGTCAATGGAAATACAACAAACCAAAGCGTCATGAATGGAACCGAAGAAAGCAAAACTGCTTCATCAAAGACTTACCGCAGCCCAAAAAGGAAGGACGGATGAAAGGCAGTTAAATCAGAGCCTGCGGACACAGATAAAAGGACTGGAGGTCGGATTGTCGGCCTGCCAGGAAGGGGCAGCAGTAACTTACCCCCCTCATCTTTGCCCCTGCCCAACTGGCCTACCGAGAGACGACGGCCACGGATCCGAAAGCTACCCCAAAGACCAACAGCTACAGACCTGGACGAAAGGAGCGGGCTAAACGTCGAGCCGCTCGATTATTAAATAGTGCATAATTAACTTATAAAATGTGTTATTTACTTGATAAAATATATATGTATTGTTATTTAAATGATATTTGAGGGATTCGATAAGTGTCGACTCACAGAGGTAGTACGAGGATATTTCACAGCCTGAATGAGAAAGTTGCGCGAGAACTATGAATACAAATGATGGCATTAACGATATAAGGGGACCCAAATCAAAAGCGAGCACAGGTCTTCTATCGACAGCTCGTTGAACCCAGAGATCGTTCGGGCAATTACAGCATTAGTAATAGCGCTCACTTTTGCGGACGATCTACCCACTCGAACACAGTTCCAACATTGCATAGCAACGGGTGCCGAGTGGTAGCAAAGGCAAAGAAATATTTATATGGCGTTACCGGGGTAATCACAACCTAATTCAACCCAATATCAACACCCAGTAACCCACCAATAGTATACGTCAAGGAAATTGAAAGATTAATTTGAAAAGAGTAATAATGTCAAACTATGTCCCTTGCTAATGGAACTAGTGATCTTGGATTCCCTCTTCCTCACGGCTGGGTCAGGTAAGTCGAAATTCCCCCTACAGCACGCTTCCGCATAACCACGTTGTTAAAAGAAATTTACCTCCTATCAAACTACGCTTAAGGTTAAAAAATGAAAAGAATGAAACACGCGAAGGAACGGCTAAAAAACGAAATAGCGCCCCATGAGTCAGGCAGTGCACGGATTTTTTCGGGGGAGGTTAAGCAAACTAATTTAGGAAAACCGACCAATGGAGCACACAACATCATTTTCCGACACGCGTCTAAGTAGTTATCTGAAGACAGGTGTCCAAGTACATTGAATAAATATCAAAGTTGTTTTGTTTAGACGATTCGTTGATCGATGAATCCCGGATCACGGTGCGTTTCCCCGCCCACGCGGCAAATCGATGTCGCCAGGCCATCTGGGATGCGGGATTCACCGTCTCCCAAGTCAAAGAGTCGAGATTTGGATCCCAACGACAATCAGAGGAGATCGAGCTTCCGTTTATTGCCATTAAACGGGAGCCAGGACGCAACCCAGCACGGGAAATCGGGGGTCAAGCTGAGTTCCTCCTCGCCCGTCTTGAGGAACATCAGCGGCAGACCAACATTCAGGTGGATCAAGCCAGGCGCTACCTAGCTAATGTTAACGACGACATCGCAGCAGGTAGAATCGCCAGTACGGACGGATACGCTCCTCCGTACAACACATCGTTCAACCTCGATGATGAGAGATTGAACACTAAATCCACAGCCATCAACGTAGTAGTTCCGCGGAGGATCCTTCCCTGTAATATGAGAAGAGAGAAAGAGCAAGCCGAAGAACACCGCGAGCACTCTTGCGCTTGGACGGCCCAAAAATGAAATGACTATGGACATCACCGTGAAACACGCTATGATTAGTCGTCGACAATAAAACATCTTAGATGATTATGAGTTTCTTGTTTGATTAAAACTTTCAATGATGACGACTATAGGATTCTATAATTAATGATTATGATTTAATAAAACTGAGGTGAAATAATATGATCTAATAACGCTCATTTGTAGATATGGAGCCAATTAAAATCCTGCAAGAAGAATTGGACCACGCGCGTAAGATCAACAAAAGTTTTTATGAACAAATTCTGCAGTTGACAAAGGAGGTACAACAAATCAAAGCTACTTGGGTAGAGCCGAAGAAAGTAAAAGTACTGTTGGGCCAGAACACAAACGGCCTTGGAAAATGTTTAAATGGATCGGTAACACACATGCAAACATAACAGGCAAATTTAAAATAAACCTATTAAAACATCAATTAAACCCTATCAAATATGAGAAAAAAGAGAATTACATATAAAATAATAAACATAAAAATAAATTAAAATAATAACAAAATGCAACAAGATTCGCACGATACAAATACAAATATAACATGAAAACCCAACAAATTCGACCGAAAATTGATAAATCAATAAAAGTTCATGAAAATGAAATTTAAATCAAAAAATTTGAATTAGAAATAATTCAATAAAAATTCTAAATAAAAAATTATCAAAATAAATTAAAAATAATAAAAATAAAGATTAGAATACACTAGAAAATAACAAGGTCGAATTTTGTTTTACTACATCAAAATTAACATGCGAGGTTAGGGACAGAAAATAGGTATAGATTCCGATACATTTTCATAGATACATTTACCATAAATTTTAACAAAATTTTGACTGTTTTAGAATCATTTTTGAAATCATTTTGAACTTTTATCTATTCGAATTTTTAGGTGAGAGATAGTTTATTTCGAACTCTCTCTCCACGTCACATCCTTGCAACCTCGGTAGAGCTTTGCTTGGACGTCGGCGTGGGGGGGAGAGGTATTTTTATGAAAATTTTATTGGAATGGATTGTTATGGTAACTTTGTATTTTACTTTTAATATACATTAATAAATATTTATAATGTTAAAATTTGTTTTCATAAAATTAATTAATCTTTTTGTCGAAATTTTTCCGGCCCACAGCCAAAACACATCGCAAGTTAGTAAAATCAATACACAACTCAGATTCGTGTAAGTGCGTGGAATATCGCCGATGATCTGTGCCCTTGAAGACCCGGCGTGCGGTACGCAGGGGTTGGAACGTCAATATTATTCCGTATAGAAGAAATGAGAAATAAGGAAGGAGTCTTTTGGCTGCTTCCTCGTTTCTCATTTTCTGTAAAATCGACCTAAATTATTTCTACACACGGCTCAAAATCATCACACCGAGTAGTCCAGTGGGCACTCACTAACTATAATATGAACACAAATTACGTTTTAAGGCCTATTAAAGGGAAGGGTACGGGGGATTAAATAAAAACGAAATCGCTGCTATAAATCAATAAATTCAACTTAATTATAACTTTTAATTTCTAATTGTTGTCAAATAAATCGTTCGAACCCCTGATAAAGTGAAGCATTTAAGTCCGAGATTAGACGCGCCTTGCCGAACACCCCGACAAAGCCAAAATCATTGCCATATGATTAAAAATAATCGTTTTGTTTTCGGAATTTAAATTTGATTTGGAAGTCCCCAATCATAGATTAACGTTATTAATGAAATGCTATTGAGAAATCTGATAAGAGCCTAATGGTAATGAAAATTATTAAAATTAAACCACCCTACAGAATCACGACAATATCTCCCACCCGCAAAGGTAATAATCAAATTCGTTAAACCCTTCGTCATTAAAATGCATATAGTTAGATAAGTCCAAGCACAAGCCAAATTATTTTGAAAACAGAAACTAACGAAGTATTATAATAAAAGCCCAAAAATAGATCAGGAAAGAAATGTTCAAAACGCCTATCATTCCGCAATGTGAATCGAATGGATAACTCTTCCGTGATACGACCAACATAAAGGAGTTTAAAATATTTCGTCCCAGAAAATTATGATGAAATCAAACATTTGGGTTTTCCTGAACTAGGTCAATGATAGAATTAATAAAGGAAAGAAACGTACCCGACACACTCCAAAATATCTCCAGCAACGTACATGCGACGACAATAGGCACTATGGGGGGATACACTCAAGAAATATCAAAGATAATCGAATAAGAATCAAAATTTACCTGAGGTATTAAGCAAATGAGGGCTACCATCAACCGGAAACCGTAAGTCCAAATTAAATGAACCGAAAATTCTCATAATCTGCAAGATTGGTGTTTCCGTCAACACTTTACTTATATAATAAATATAGATTAAATTCTACCGATGTAAACAAAATTTTTCACGCAAATCTCCGTGATTAGTCATAAGGCAGCGGACGTGTATGCATCAACACTAGTTAAATAATTAGGTATTGGTGGGTTACAGGGTTTCATTGTTTAATTGAACTAATCGGTGGTTGCCCTCGTAACGCCATACAAAATGATGCTAATCGCCACTTGGCACCCGTTGCTAGGCAACGTTGGTAATGTGTTCAAGTGGTGGATTGCCCGCAAAAATTGAGTACCATGTGCTAGTACTATAGTTGCTCGGACAACCCTCGGGTTCACGAGCTGTCGATAGAAGACCTATGCTCGCTTTGCTTGTCTCATGTGTATGAAAATTTATGATCGGAGGTGGACGACTGCTTACAAACCATGATGCGAGTATTCCTAATAACGCTTAAGTTCAGATGTATCTCGAGAATGAATTGACTATACATACAACTATTTTATTCAATTAAAGGAAGAAAAAAACGTGTAATATTCATGAGTTCATAGGATAGTTTGGAGCTGTGCTGCTCGACGTCGGGCACGCTCCTTGCGTCCTGGGCGTCGATTCTTTGGTGGCACGTTGGACTGATTGGTGGACTGGGAACTCGTATGTGGCATCTGGGACGGGGCGAAGACAAGCGGATATGTCACCGCTTCCCCCTCCCGACAGACTGCTAAAGCAACTTCCAACCCTCTGATTTGGGTGCGCAGGCTCTGGTTGAGCTGCCGCTCCTCTGTCCATCCCTTTTGTGCCGCCGTGAGTTTGTGATAAATGGCTTTCATCTTCGTCGGGTCGGACCAGGTCGCTTTTATCTGTTGTACCTCTTTGGTCATTTGAATGATCTGGTTGTGTAGATCCGCGATTGTGTTCCTTGCACGATCTAGCTCCGTTTGTAAGATTTGATTAGTCGTCATTACTACAATGTACAAAATAATTAAAGTTTCTCTATTGAATTGCATCACTTTTATTGATAGTTATCTTAAACATAATTGTTAAAACGGGTCGACCTATGTAAATAATGAAGGCGAAGATAACAAATTAACAAAATTTTCTTTTTATCAACATTTAATTATATTCAGTGTTTGTGTTCTTAAGAATTAATGTCTCTCGTTGAATGTCCTCTTCCTCTTTAGGGTGGCCACTGGATACGGACGTCGGGTGTCGCGGGCTGGACGAGGTGGGTAGGCTTCTGCAATTCGCCCGGCGAGGATGTCTTCCATCACGTTTGCGAGATACATCCTCGCTTTCACCACCTGTAGATCTACTTGCTCCTGCACCCTTTCCCAATGGGTGAGGAGGCTTAGTGCGGACATGTATGTCTCCGCAGCAGGATACTGTTGACCCGCGAGTCCGCAAGGGTCTCTTTCCAAGCCTAGTAGCCGCCAAGTATTCGGGTACGGCCATCGTTGTCGTATCTGGTCGAATATTTCTGTAGTTGCCGGGGCTCCTTCTCGTCCCTGTTTGTCCGTCTCCTGTCTAGCATCTTGTTCGAGTGGCATGTCTAAAATATCATGGGTATTAAGTACAATTAAGCTACCTACGGCATGTAAAATCAACTAAATGATGCCTAGGCTAATGTTATTGGAGTCGTCTAAGTATATTAGCTTGTATTTTAGCTATATCTTTTGTAAAGCGGATGGCGGTTCAATTAGAAACTTCAGGCGTGTTATATTCCGTTGATTGACTCTCTTATGTATCCCTTACAATTGTGCCATTCAAATACTACTCTGATGCTATAAAAATTGGTTCACGGGCGTCTCGGTTGACTAGGGTTCACTCACCTTCGATGGGTAGTTGACAAGTGGGTTATATTTATCCCATAGACCTGGCCTTTCAGTATGCGCTCCTTTAAAGCAAGTTATATAATAGTGCAAGCAATAATATATGGGGAATAAGGCTGATAATTAGTTTATTTTAGGGTCAATATGTATTTTAAGTCTAACGTTTTATCTGTGTATAGTTTCAGCTAGAATTTGTAAATTTATTGACAAATTTGATATAACAATTTTAGGTGCATACAAATTGTACGTTTAAGTCAAGGCCGGATGCTGAACCGGATAAATTAAGTAGACGAATCGCTCGATGATCTTAACCGAACGATTTCCGGCGGATATTGTTGTCGCAGCTTCAGTGTTTAGTTTGTTTATATCCGCTGTTTATCCTATTCTGATTTTATTCGTAGGAGTTACCGTGCGATCTTAGATATTTTACTAGAATTTAGTTTTCGATTATGTTGAAGCTATTCCGTAAGTTGCTATTTTGGTGGTTTGAATGTATTTTATCGTCGTTTAGGGCAACTCGATAGCGGATCTCACAATATGAACCTTTATTATCAGGATTTTATTCGTCACGTTTCGGGATCGTAATTCGATGAATGTTTATCTCGTGTGATATCAATATGACATTTGATTGTTTCTCATGCCTTATCTGTTATTCTGAATTTTGTTATTCTCATTCGCGTCGATTTTATTTTACCCAATGTTAAGCAATAATCTATTATCATTGATTTATGTTGGATTCCTGAATTTATATTAAATTTACGGAAAAGAATTTTTGTCTTAAATCAATGCATTTCTTTATTTTTCTCGAAGGGTTATTCTATTACCAACCAAGGTATTACTTTCTTGATGAATTTAATCAATAGTGCATTAGCTTAACTCAACGAATTATTTTAATTTTTTATTATTCAAACTACTGATTTTGCTTTGAAAATTAATAGACAAATCTCTCTAAGTAATGGACCACTTTATTTTAATAGATTCGGTAAATATTCTACTTTGTGAATTGAAACTTTACTTCATTTTCTAAACATTTTTCTTGATTTTTAACCAAAATTATTTTTCTACCTTTACCGTAATTACGTTAATGATAATCACTGAACTAAGGTAATTTAACCAACGAATCTATCCTTTACTTGTTCATTATGTTAATATTATTAAAAAATAAATTATATTACTTTAATTAAGAATTAATCGTTATTACTTTAATGAAAATAAAAAAATGAATTGTATTAATTTAGTCGATGGTTTACCTATCCTTGCTCACTAATCCTTAATTACTCAATTTAAATTAATCGATGAGATATTTTCCTTTCATTTAATAATCATCTAAATTTTTCCAATAATTGAATTATTAAATCACCTAGTTAACGAGTTTTTATCATTTTATTCAAAATTATTAACCAACGATTTCAATTTAGTTTACCCCCGTATCCTTTCCCTTTAATAGACCTTAGGCGCACATTGTGTTCATATTATATTTACTGAGTGCCCACTGGACTACTCGGTGTGATGATTTTAAGCCGTGTATAATATAATTTTAGGTTGATTTTGCAGAATTGAGAAACGAGGAAGCAGCCAGAGACTTCTTCCTTATTTCTCGCTTCAGCTATAGGGATCATTATTGACGTTACGACCGCTGCGTTGCGCACGCTGAGTCTTCACGGGTGCATATCATTGGCGATCTTCCACGCACTTACATGAATCTGCACTATGTTGATTTTTCTATCTTGCGTGATGTGTCGGCTGTGGGCCGGAAAAATTTCGACATTGAAAATTTAAAAAACATATCAAATAAGTTATGTATATTCATAATATTTATTAATTATAAAACAATAAATTTACCCATTTTAACCATTCCATAAAAACATCAAATCATAATACAAAATGACATAAATGCCTCTCTCCCCACGCCAACGCCGAGCAGAGCTCCATTGAGATGCAAGGACGTGACGTGGAAAGAGGGTTCCACCATAAATAATTCTCACCTAAAATTCTGTGGCTGAAAAATTCAAAATAAAGTTGAACAACAATTTCAAATGGTTTTCCCGAAATAGTTTTAAAGTATTTAAACTAGATTCAAATAGTTTGAAAAACGGTTTTCAAAATGGTTTTAATCAGTTTGAAAAATGGTTAAGTTAAATGTGAAAATGGATCAGTATATATACCTAATTTTATGACGTGTAAAATTTGATGCAGTAAAACAAAATTCGACCTTGTTCTTTTCTAGCAAATTCTATTATTTATTTTTATTATTTTTCGATTTATTTTTATAATTTTTTATTTAGAATTTTTATTGAATTATTGCTGATTCAAAATTTTTTGATTTAAATTTCACTTTAATGAACTTTAATTGATTTTTCTAATTTCGTCGAATTTGTCGTGTTTTCTTGTTGTATTTGTGTAGGTATCGTGCGGATCTTGGTGCATTTTGTTATTCTTTTATTTTATTTTTATGTTTCTTAATTTATATTTAATTCTTTTATTTCTCAGATTTTATATGGTTTAATTGGTGTTTTTCAGGTTTATTTTAAATTGCGTGTTGTATCTGCGTGTGTGTTTCTGATCCATTTAAACATTTTTCAAGGCCGTTTACGTTCTGGCCCAACAGTATGGACGCCATCCGGTCATTGTACTGTTAATTTTAATTTAAAAATATGGATCTGCCAACCATGGCGTCAACAGGAGAAACACTAAAGGAGTCGAGTTTCCCAAGTCAAGGTAATTTATATCAACGTTTCATTTTAATAAATGTTAATACTATGTATTTCGTAAATATTAAATTAACCAAATTCATAAACTTCAAATTAAATAGTTATTCACATTCTCCATGCATTATTAAAAATTTTATAGTCATTATTATTTATAAATTTCAGGTTATTCCATTTCATTGATATTCATTATTATTACCTTACAAATTTTTGAAATTGATGTTTATGAATTCAGGAATTTCGCGCTCGATGATTATCCTTGTTTAAAATCAAGGTTTATGTTCTGAATAATTACTATTGAAGTTTCCCCACCGCTTTGACAGTAATGACTCTATGATTTCAGGACGGAAGGATTAATTAATTTCATGGTTTTATAGATTTGTGAAATCTACCAGTATTGTTGCGTCGCGGAGTAGGCGACCGATAATTGTCCTCTATTACAAACTGATAGGTCGCATTGTCCCATAGAATACCATCTGACAGTCATGCCACTCCTTAAGTTTTGACCGATAAGTATTTCCATTTCATGAGGTTTAGAACCTAAACGAACTAGTATTCCGTGAACACTCAGCTGACGATCATGCGCACTGTCTCAAATCTCAATCCAACGAACGTTTACCATACATTTAAAGCTAATGATCGTTTTCATCCCTTGAATGTCAAATTGATTACTAGGTTTAAACTCAACTAGCATTCCCTTACCTAAGTTTTAATCCGGCAACTGAATCTTGGTTTTTATGAATCATGCATTACCAATCGTGAAGCGACCGCCGACGACTTGAGCAGGCCTACCGACATCTGTGCGGAATAGAAATGAATGGATAACCGACTCCAACCCTTTCGTTACACATCGAAGTGCGGGAAAATATTTTATCCACAACAATTATCCGTCGATAAACGCTTATAATCCCCATAATAATGAGTCGACATGGGTGATGTCTTGGCGTCAACACGCTAACTGAGGGATAAAAGACTATGCCACCGTTAATAAAGGATATACTGAAACTATGTTATACCGGTTCACCTAATCATAATGATATTTATTTTAGAAGAGCCAATGCCTCTCGAGGGGATCCCCGCCCACGTGGCCGAAGAATGGCATCGGGCTTGGAAGCGGGCCCGGCCAACAACAAGCCTCGAGGAGCTTCAACCCAAGAAACCACACCTGACCGCCTTACAGATACTGGGTATGGAGAATGACCCCCGTTGGGCCAGGGTGCGATGTAACCAACAATATCCTGCCGAGGAGATTCGAAACCACGCACGGAGCCTCCTCGCCCATTGGGAAGGGATCCAATGGCAGGTCGATCTGAACGTCGTCAAGGCCAGGATGTATTTAGCCAATGTCGAAGAGGACATCGCCGTCGGGCGCATCGCCGAGATCTATCCAGCCCGACCGGCCCGCAATACTAGACGACCAGTAGCTATTATCCCAGGCTACTCCCCGGAGGAGGGGGTTAGGAAGTTCTTGGAGGAACCCTAACTTCCCAGACAAGAGGAAACGAGAACAACAATCTGTGTTATTTTAATTGAATTTAAAAAAATCTTAAAAAATGTTGTTCATTTATTTGCTAAATTAGTAAACTCATTCTTGCATCTCATGTTTTATGTTAATTAGAATTTTAATTTATCTAAGATAATGATGAAATTAAGGATTTTTATTACAGATATGACATCCGCCCAAATATTGCAAACTGAACTCACTCATATGAGACGTGCCAACGCGAATCTTCTTGACCAAATAGTTCAAATGACCCGAGAAGCTCAGCAGATCAAGTCTACCTGGTCGGACCCGAAGAAGACGAAGGCTCTCTACCTCAGACTCACCGCCGCTCAAAAGGACTGGGCGGAGGAGCGACTACTCAACCAGAGCCTCCGAACACAAATCCGAGGACTGGAAGTCGCCCTGGCTGCATGTCGGGAGGGGCAAGCGGTAACTTACCCGCTTATCTTTGCCCCGTCCCAGTTGGCCTACCAGAATCAGATCCGCAATTCCACACCGGCCAAAGATTCTTCAATAGTCCCATCAAGCAGCCACCGGCCGGGACGCAAAGAACGTGCCCGCCGCAGAGCCGCACGTCTACTGGACAAAGCGATTTAAATGACTGACCTGACATATTAATTTTTTTTATTTTAACAAATAGAATCGTAATTGTGATTAAATCTAAAATAGTGTGCTCCCGATATGATTATAAATGGAATGGTCGTCGGAAAGTCGTTAATACTCTCACTGTGTCGTCGAAATAGTGTTCCTCTCCTACTGGTCAGCATGAATTTTGAATTTCTTACACAAGGGGCACATTAAAGCGAGCATAGGTCTTCTATCGACAGCTCGTTGAACCCGAGGGTTGTCCGAGCAATTACAGTATTAGCAATAATGCTCACTTTTTGCGGGCAATCCACCCACTCGTACACGTTACCAACGTTGCCTAGCAACGGGTGCCGAGTGGTAGTTGAAGTAATATTTATATGGCGTTACTGGGGTAACAATAGGATGTTTTAAACAAACAGCGAAACCCTGTAACCCACCAGTACTCTACCAAAAGATAACAGCGGCACAGAAAGGCTGGTCAGAAGAGAAACAACTCAACCAGAACCTGAGCACACAGGTAAAGGGTCTGGAAGTGGCGGTGTCAGCCTGTCAAGAAGGCGCAGCGGTGACGTACCCCCTCGTCTTCGCCCTTGCCCAACTAGCTTATAGAGATACGGTAGTTACTCCGAAAACTACCCCAGGACCAAGCACACATCGACCAGGGAGAAAGGAGCGGGCCAAGCGTCGGGCCGCTAGAGTGTAATTAGTATCATTAAATACAGGTTTCCTCTGTGTTTATTTCTTTTGTTCCGTTGATTGATCGAAACAGTACAACGTTAATACAAATAAATAACGAGAGTCAAGTAATCGAATCGTAGACTGAGTAAGATCGAACAGATAATGATGGGACCAGAATGAACAAAGCACACGCAGGCCTTCTAACGGTAGTGTGTTGGACCCAGCTTGAGGTCGGGCCAGAGTAGTTCCTCTGTGGCGCTCACCTATGGCGACCTCAAAACCCATGGTTACATTATCAACGTTGCCTAGCAACGGATAACCACTGGGCGCAGTGAACGTTTACATCTGGGGTCGAGGTTATCGAAACCATAAACCCCACATAAATATAAAACAAAAGTGCTATCATTTGATTCAGAATTTTAATAAATACTTTTCATAAAACTACTCAAATAAAAACTGAATCAGGAACCCATTTAAAACTGAAGAAATTGACGATTTGTCAACTGAAAAAAAGAATATTTAGGACAGTCATGTGGTGGGATACTTCAAATTGAATTCAAGAAAAAAAGTTAAGCGATTTTTTGCTAAAAAAGAAATAAATATGACTTGATATCTGAAAAAGCTTTGATATTTTTTTGATACTTTTCAGTACATCATACTTGTGTGAAACTGGATTCTTTGCAATGTTGAACACTAGAAACCAACATCGAACTAAGCTTGAACTTGAGCCTAATATACGCCTCAAAATAACCAAAATTACACCAAGTGTGAAAATATTGTGTGCACTGAAACAAGCATATCCATCCCACTAACACAATCATTGTTTGTGCCATTTTCAAATTTGAAAATGTTAAATAAAACTCGATTTTAAAAATGTTTTTTCCAGCTTCTAGTTTCAAAAATTAGACTTTTATTGCTAAGGTTGTCTTGTACGATATTTAAGTATGCAGAATAGCAATTCACATCTTTCACAAGATATTTTTAGGCAAAGAAAAAATAGGTGGTTCGCCAATTTCATTTTGGTTATTAGGTGGTACGTGAGCAAAAAGATTGGGAACCCCTGATCTATTTCATCTTAACTTTTGATTTTATTTAATATTTCTCTTTTTAAACTGATCAAGTGTTTCCAATCTGTTTTGAAGTAATGTTTTCCTTGTTATTTTTATTAAATTTCTTGTAGAGTTTCTTGCTTTTATTTTTAAATTTATTTTGAATTTTATGGATGTTTTTCTAGATTTTATTTTGATGTTCATCTAAATTCATTTTCAGTTTTTATTGTTATATGTTACCGCTCAAATCAAACATTCAGTTTTTGACCAACGTGTCCCCTTTGTGGAAATCGCCACTCGTCCTTAATTGATGCTTCCTTATCCAGTACGTTTATATTTTGCTTTTTCCGCTATTTTTCTAATTTTAAGTTACCAAATATAAGTTGCACCTAATTAGTTTTCACCCAACACATAGAAAAGGCTACAAGTTGAATTTATTAAATCTTAATAACAATAGATGAAATTGTAAATATCTTTTGTCTCTAAACTACATTGATTCGTTTAATTAACAGTTAGGGAGCATCCATTAAAAACGTCACTGGGAAGGAGCCATCCACAAAAGGAACGGGGGCTCTAAAAATTGATAACTGATACAACCACAGTTTAGATCAATCAACCATGTTAACTGAGCTTTCTTAATTCCACCAATTGAAAATGTTTAAATTCATTCGATAGTGAAGAATTGTTAGGAAAAATCTAATCGGTACATTAATTACGCCCCTTTCAAAACTGTGACGGATAGCTAGATCAATAAAGGCGTTACAATTAATATTCATACGAATGGCCTAATGATGAGTTCTCTCTCACCTTGCACAACCATATATGCTGCTATAAATACGTGATCCCCGCACATGACAAGATAGTAATTTTATTTGCAATCAAAAATCCATTTTGCGATATATAAAAATTAAAAAGCACATTTCAAATTTATCAATCTAAATAAATAAACAAATTCCTCCAGATATCGTCATTGCGGTGCTTCTTTAATTGCCAGAAACCGAACTGGAACGACAAGCAAATACAGTAAAATTCAACAAATAATCATTCATGAAAAGTCCACGGATCTTCACAAAGCTCAAGATTTTTGAATTTTTCCGAATCATAATAACCGGCCGAAACAATCCTGCCACCAAAATATCGCCCATTAGTATCAACAACGGCTAAAAAATATTTAATCAAATTCCGAGAAAAATTATAAGAAAATTACCCCGATAGGCAGATTCAACATCAACAAACTCGACAAAAATTCTCACGGCTTGATCATCCGGTACATCTTGTAGTTCAAATATCATGCAGGTGACCACCTTGCCATATTTACTGCACTCCTCGGCAGTTTCTGACTGCAAATCATCGTCCACTTCTCCTGGGCCAACCATATTTCGCAATAAAATTACCTAATACGAATAATTATTCTATGGAAATAGCATATTTTCTTAAATTAATTTAATATATCGATCCAAAAAGCTCGAAATTCAAACTGCCAAAACTACTACACTACTGTCTAATGGTAAAATTAAAATAAACATTTATATCAAGGTAAAATAAAATTCAGATAAATCATTAATTTCAAATTCACTATCTAAAAATAATAATTGCATTATTATACAATGTTTTATTTGATTAATTTGTTTATGAAAAACAGAATTTTACATGCTAGTTAAACTTACATTGCTCACACGATCTGAAATAAGAGATTGGATTTTTAACGCGGCTTGTTGCACAGCTAATTGCTGTTGTAAAAGATCCTTTTCGTGAATAATTTTCCCTCCACGGCGACTAGTTCTTTCAACTTGTAAAGCAGTTGACATTCCTTGACCTTCTTTGCCAAGTCCTTTACCTTCTTTAAAACCCATTTTAACCATTATCTTTGCTGCTGCACTTGTTCTAAAAAATTCATTAAAATGTATATCTTTTGTATAATTTCTTACGTTCCGTATTTCGCCTGAGTAGCTGCTATTGCAACTGCATCCCAATTTCCATCATTTTCGTCACATTCTGGCAAAACTGGTATTTCAATATCATTTCCAGACATAATTGTACAATCCTCTAACAAACTCGGCGGAGGCGCAATTGCAGTCCCAACTAATCTGGATTTATCCGAAGTGCGTTTTTCAACTCGTGAAGCAATATCGTCATCATTAGTTTCTTCAACACCATCATATTTTAAATATTTAGAATCGGCTTTTCTAATTTCATCTTCTTTTTTCTACGAAAATGAAATTAAATTAGTCTGATTATTTTAAATAATTGCTTTTTCATCTAATTTTCTTTTATCTCTTAAAATTTTAGATATTTGTTCATAATCATTAGGCATAAGAGGATTATACTCATCCTTAACCCCCAATCGAAGTATAGGATCATCAAATGCTATATCAACAAATTCTTGAGATTCATTAGAAACTGGATTAAATTTTTCCATTTTACCAGTTAAATGATTAAATCTAAGGAATGATATGTGATTATACATTAGATTCTAATACTTACCTATATTCACCTTCTCCTATGGTTTTCTTCAAATCAACTACTGGAGGCAGTTTAGAAGTTACTGGCTGTTGTATTTGCTTTTTAGAATTTCTTTGAAGTTTATTTACATGTGATTGCATAAGGTTAATAGATGGTGTTAATCCACCACTCCATGAAACATTTTTCGATTTACCAACATCGTCAAAATCATACAAGGACATAAGAAATGAAAATTAAAAGTTCAATCAAGCAATTTTTACTTTTAAAATAATATATATTAATTTCAAAATTTTCAAATATTAAAACAAATTCTTTAATTGTTCAATTGACTAATATCAAAACTGAGGCATCATTTTATTCTTACAAAATACTGAATTTCACTTTCACTATAAGGAAATATAAAAACATCAGCAGTGTAATATGAAATCAGCCTACTTAATTTTTATGTCCAAATTCGTGAAAAATTCTTGACTTTAAAATGCACAATGACATCAACAATCACTTTTCTCTACAACACCAAGGCAAACCTTTAAGTCAAAAAATAAAATAAATAACTCCATAATAAGCTCACTCACAAATAATACCTAAAGGTGTACTTGAAAAGGTTATTTACACGTGTATATGATTTCCATACACAGTACAACCAAATTTAACACATGATAATACTAGCTCAAATATTCAATAACGTTGAGAAAACTTTCTAAATCATTATCACGAATTCAGTATCACAATGAGTGAAAACCACAACTTACAAATTTATCACCAAAGCAGTAAAAAAAGAATGTTATCGCAAATTCGAGCTGACATTGTTACCACCAGCACCAATTACATGTCTCATATTTGTATTGTTACTAGATGTATATAAAATAGGGTTGCCACTTAAATCTGTTATATTTGGATTTTGCCAAAATTGTCTGAAGTGAATAGACTGGTTAGGCTGGTAAAATGTCGAATATGGTTGGGTGTGAAGTATCAGTTGAGTGGGATTAGCAGGTGCCAACAAGTGACCAGAAGGATTTTGTGATTGTAAATTATGCAAATGATTTTGATGAATCCCGTGCATTATAGTTGACGGATACATTGCTTGATGAATAGAACTATTAGATGGGCTAAAATAAATAAGCGGGTTTTGTGTAACGCCACTATCGACGTGAGAATTGCCATCATTTGGATGAGATTGTGTTATAACGTTCGAATCCATTGCATTTTGTGCAGAAACCGAAATCACAGACGAAGATACATTGTAAAAATTTTTTTCCCCAGCATTTCATTGTCAGGCTTTTTTGAATAATTAGACCCACTTTCTCCGCTTATTGGTACCCATTGCGGTACATTATTTTGATGCGAATCATCAATAAGTTTAGCAGGAAACCCTAGGTTAATATTAAATAACTAAGACGTTTTAAAATATCTAACATCCATCGAATCTTCGAACACCTTTTAAATCACTTTTCATGCTAACGATCTTTACGAAATTACTATATTTTAAAGCTTCTATAATATCTTCAATAGTTGTCCCAATGTGAGCTAACCTGGGAAATTTGATTAAATCTTTCAGGGCTACAGAACCACATTCGTCCATTAAATTAAATAATTTTTCATCTGTAGAAAAATTTTTATTTGAAAAATAATAATTTCTGTAATAAGAATATAAATAATACCAAAAGTTAATCGATGCTTACACAAAATTATTTATATAATCACTTATTGAATTAAATACCATATAAATATCTTTTCCTGCTGATCTCTGAGTAAAATATTTCCCATTTTTCAACTGTCCTGCACTTGGTCTTTCATCGGCATTACCATCATAAAATGATGAAATTTCATGCCATTTTGATACAGTATAATTAATAAATATTTGACTCTGAACCGAAGTCATACTAACTGGTGATGTAACAGACGAATTCATATTTGAATCAACAGCCGAAATGTTACCTAAATTTGTATTATCCGGCATATGGTTGTTAGTACTAGGCATGGAAATTAATAATTGTTGATTTCCACTCATCATTATTTGTTGATTCGGAATTTGATAAATTTGAGAATATAGCGAATAATTATTTAAATGTGATCCATTAGCGATTTGAGGTGATATCGGTATTCCAACAGGTGTCTGATAAAATAAATTTTGTGTCTGGTTATGTTGCTGTGGAATATATTGGATAGGATGGCTAAATCTAATACCCGGGTTATCATTTGCTGATGTGAACCTCATATCACTAGTTCTCATAGTTTCTAAAAAACAAATATGATTGATTTTTGCATGAAATTTTAATAACGTATAATATGGAGAAAACAAGATATATTTTTATAATTATATTGACATTAAATATTGTTAAAACAATTTCATAAATAAATATGTAATATTATTTTTAGTTTTTCTAGTCTTAAGAAGATAAGATTTATAGAACGACTCTACTCAGAACAGTAAAAAAATTTAAATCAGGAATTTTAAATCAAAGGGAAGAAAACAATGTACATGCTTTTTACATGATTATATGAAAACAATAAAATGAAATTATTAGGGGCCAAATTTAATTTCATAATGATCTTTGATAAAGGACATGCAAAACATTTGTGTCACATAATATTAGTTATTTTGTCTATAAACATAGTACAAATAAATGAGTTTTATTAGCGAGATTTTATAATTAATAAAAAATTATTATGAACAAGATTTAAAAATTTGTTATGTTGGGTACCTGACATGGTTTAAAATAAGAGAACAAACAGGAAATATTCAAGGGTCTTTATCGCGTGCACAAAAGAATTTTTACCACTATGAAACTGTCACTAGTAACGTTGGCAGTGTGCCATTTACTGGTGGTGGCCTAAAACCAAGCAGACAGAAGGATTGTTCAAATTACTCGGTAACAATTGTTGGGCCAGAACAAGGTTTTGTTTAAATGAATCGGGAATAGCACGAAAACATAACACGCAGATTTAAAATCAGACCCATAAAATATCAAATAACCACTTTAAAATACGAGAAAGAAATAATTAAAATTGAAAATTGAAAACAAAAATAAATTAAAATAATAACAAGATGCACCAAGATCCGCACGAAATAAACACAGAAATAACATGAAAACACAGGAATTTGACCGAAAATTGACGATTTACTTAAAGAAGCAAGAGTTCATGAAAGTTAGAACTAAAATTAAATAATTTGGATTGGAAACAATTCAATTAAAAGTTAAAAATTAAAATTGGAAAATTAAATCATGAAAATAATAAAATTAGAGTTAGATTACACAGATAATCACAAGGTCAAATTTTGTTTAACTGCACTAATTTTTACAAGCAAGGTTAGGGTCACAGAACAGGTATATATACCGATTCATTTTCACAGAACTTTAACTTTTGTCTTAACCAATTTTGAGAAATCAAAAATTTGTTTAATCTAATTTTGAGAGATCAAAACTCGTTTTAAACACTCGTGAACGGACAATCTAGAAAAACTTTTCCATACAGTGCTCAAGCAACTTAAACGTAAGCACTACTTGACACTTGTATGAGAAAATGTTAATTGTATGTCAATGATGATGCCAAATTATGCTATGATACCAATTATGATATGCAGACTATACTATGAATAAATACTTCAATGAAACATGTTTTATTTGTCGAAATTTTTCCGGCCACAGCCGAAACAGCACCACAAGTAATTAAAATCTACATACCCCAATCGAGCTGTGTAAGTGCGGCGTGAGCAACGCAGGAACCCGAACGTCAATATCATCCGTTATAGGGGAATTCGGGAGGTAAGGGGGTAGTCTTTTGACTGCTCTTTGCCCATCCGATTCCTATAAAATCGACCCAAAATTATATCATAACGGCTTAAAATCAAAACACCGAGTAGTCCAGTTGGCACTCGTAATATTTTAATATCGACACAAATAACCCTAAGATCAACTAAAGGAAGGGAGAGAGGAAAGTACCGTAAATTGTTGTTACGTTATAAAATAAAAATTAAATTAAAAATGCCAAATTATAAAATTAACCAAGTTCATAGTTTCAATCTTAATAACTTACCGAAGATTAGATAAACCGCCAAAAATGAATAAAATAATTAAATAAATAAATAGAGGTATCAATTTAAGGCATTATATAGGTTAACGAATAAGGTATAAGGACCAGAATACGAGACATAAGTAAATAGCAGACGGTTAAAAGTATTGAAAGCACTAAATTTGCCATATTAATAAACGTAAAGTATAAATGATTCTAAAATAGAAATGAGGATTAGAATTAACCATAACCTCCGTGAAAACTACCCGACTAAAACGTAAAATCCATAGAAAGTCTCTGAAATTAATAAGATGGTACTTGTAGTCGAAAAGAGAAAAATTGGACCATAAAAGTACCCGAAAAATGAGTAGTTACCCCATAAAAATTAATTAAAAAGATAGGCTTTAAACAATTCCAAAAAATTACCGCGCAATGATGATCGTAATCCCATGATTACAGTCAATTAATAAACTAATAAAATTTGTGAACAATTAACAAGGAATCCCATATCATTCGATTGATAGAGTAAATAAATTAGTAACATTGAGTAATAAAAAGGAATAAAATGAACACGCCCACTGTAAATCGAAACGTTCCGTCGGTAATAAATAAAATTGCAACAAGAATAAAACTGAATAGGATAAATATACCCATAGTAAATCGAAGCGTTCCGTTGATAAGAAACAAAGTTGTAATTGGGTACGACCAGTAGCCGAGCTACCATAAATAACTGATAATAATAACTCCGAATCCTCACATCAATTACATGCAACATATCGAAGAATTGAGATAGAATTGAGCATAGGAATGAGATGACGCCCATACGTTTGGTAAACTGTGATTGAACATAAGAGGAACGGTAGACGGACGCCGACGGCTAAGGTAAGGTGCAAGATTCATTGTTTTACGAAAGGGAACATCAACTGTAAATTTAAAAAGTTTAACAAGAAATAACAAAACTAGAATACTTACTAAAATATTTCGATCATGAATTGCAAATAAATCAACTAGACAAACAATTAAATCCACGGTACAGATCAATAAATTTCCACGTGAACCAGTCAACGGCCTGAAAACGTCAACGTCGATAATCCAAGGCACACCAACTATCCAGAAGGAAAGGCCTGATTGACATAGACAGGTGATTATTTATTACTAGTAATGGGAAGGAAATGACCCAGCGATACGATTCACAATAAGAAAGATTTAGATTTATTTCTACACACAAAAAATTCAATATTTCATTTCATTTACTACACCAATTTATAAATCAATTTTTCCACGTCACCGCAGCTAAAAATTTGCAACCGGCAGTGTGCCAATCAATGAGTTAACATAAATAATAAGTCTTCTAGTTGAAAATTCATTTCTTCTGAACGACTTAATTTATGCAAGCGTCAAAGTCACTGAATCATTATATGCGATCAGGAAAGAAGGACCGTCACATCAACCGACCAGAGGGAAACCCAAGCGAAGGACCATCGGAGAAAAGGGGGCGTCACTCAGGAGGTAAATTTTATCGCCGTATGAATCCCCATTTGATTTATTTTTTTTATGAGAGACCTACCAGACTGAAATCAAAGGATAGTTATGAGAACGCTAGTCTAGTTAGGTACTACATAACAACGGTACTATGCCTATTACAACCTGGGAAGAAAATCGAATCAGATCCTTGATACCGAGCTACCGGAGAGATCCTCTAATGTTCATAATATTCAATAAATGAATTAAAGATTAATTATCAAAAATATTTCTTATTTACTCCATAACACTATTTGCCTATGCCTACAATGATAATCAGAGAATGTATGATAATTATGCCTCGAAATGTCTACCCGATCATCAGATACCCAATGACAACTACCTGCAAGCAAAGTAATTGAAGCTTAGGTAGTCATGACTTTATCGACATACCGTAGAACCTTCGTCAATGAAATGAAAGCATAAACGCACGAGTTACTCACACCTATATCAAGATTAAGTCAAGATTTAAACTCAAAGTCAAGATTTAAGCTCATAAGATCCAGTAGTGACTTACAGTAGAAGCCCGACAGACCCTATAGACGATTTTGTTTTCTGAACACCTAGTTTGACGAATGCATGTGTGTGATCTCGCAGGATAAAAGATCATAAGTACCGTGGTAGGCTAACTTACTTAATGAAGCCTGCACGAGTAACGCAACTCCGATAAATTATTTTCATTATAACAAATCAAATTATCAAATTTATGTCTTAGATGAGTCGTGGATCGATGCTTCGCGAATCACCGTACGTTTTCCTTCTCACTCTGCCGCAAGAAGCAGACAAGCAATGTGGGACCCGGGATTTTGAATCTCGCCTGTGCGGGAATTCAGAGGAAGTTGTTCGAATACCTACGATGATGTGGACTTCCCTCACGTAGCGATCAAAAGAGAACCGGGCTGGAATCCCGCCCGGGAGAGCCGGAGCCGCGCCAAATTTATATTAGCCCGTCTCGAGAAACGGCAAAAGCAGATCGATCGCCAGGTGGAGATGGCCATATACCACTTGACGAAAGTGAACTCCGATATCACTGCCGGCAGAATTCCGAGTACCGACGGATATGCCCCTTCGTACGGCATATCCTACGAGCTGAATGACCCAGCGTTGGAGGAACTACCCACACCGATGAACGTAGTTCCGAGGAGAATTCTTTCTAAAGAAATGCGAGACGAAGACCGCAATCCCAGTGTAAGACAGAATCATCCGTATGCTCGTGAACGACCGAGACGATATCAAAACAATCATTACCCAAGCTCTATCTGACGCTAATATGTCTTAATACATAAACATCGGATTTTAATTGTTTTTCTTTATTCTTTGCTTAACTGTTATTGAATTTTTAAGATGTAAAATAACATTAGTCGAATAATAAAATAACGATCACTGCGTAGTAGGGCACATATTTAATAAGCTTTTTGCCAATAGGTTAATGTTAGATTTAGTAAAATTAAAGAAAAAGCCCTACAAATAAAGTTGTATCAATTACTAATAAATTATTTGATTATAGATATGGATTCACTCAATACCCGGAGCAAGGAATTAATACGCTCACGATGAGAGAATACCGAATCGCACCGACAATTACTACAAATATCACGGGAGATTCAAAGGATCAAATCAACATGGGTAGAGCCAACCCAGGTGAAAACGCTGTACCAAAATTTGAATGCCGCACAGCGTGGATGGACAGAGGTAAGACAGCTCAGTCAGGCAAAGAAGACACAAATACGCAGTTTAGAAGTAGCGTTATAAGCTTGCCAAGAGCACAATGCCGTAACGTATCCATTCGTATTTGAGCCGGCCCAGTTGGCATACAGAGAGGTCACTGACACCAGCGGCAAAACCTTCACTACGACGCTCAGGTAAGGCGGAACGAGCTAGGCGTCGCGCGTTACCAACTTTCAAGTCAAGTTGAGTTATATGGTGTGTCAACCAATAAATATTTGTGTTATTTTATTGTTCTGTTTCATTAATTTGTAGTGTTGAAAATTAAAACGATTTAATTAGAGTTATGAACTATGGTTCGGGCAAGAAGTGAATTAAGAGAGAGTTAAGTTTATGCGCAAGGGACCGGAGGTAGAAAAATTGCACACAGACCTTCTAATGGTAGTGCGTTGAACCCACTATGAGATCGGGCCTTAGCAGTTTTCGTAGCGCTCACCTTTGGCGATCTCATAACCAGTGGTTACATTACCAACGTTGCTTAGCAACGGGTGACCATTGGGGGCAAGAAACGTTACGTGTATGGGGTCAAGGTTAAACACTACAAACCCCACACAATACTATGTTGGGGTAATACGAAGAAGCACAGTAAAATCAATAAAACACCAAAATTATAAAAGTGCAACATTATTTAAAAAATTTATAAAAATTCGAAAGTAGTACTGTTGGACAAAAACAAATATTTTAAATTGGTGTTTATATGACACGACATCCGATAAAATCAGGGCGCGCAAAATGCAAATGGACGAAAAATCATCAAAAATAGCCTATTTAGATTTAAATAATACAAAAAGTAGAAAAAAGAGTAGAAAAGTACAAAAGATATATAAAAAATAAATAAAACATTTCAAAAGAATCAAAAAATATTAAATTTTAGCAAAATTAACCTATTTTATCAAGTTCATAGATGTTCAAATTCATATTGATGTTGTTCTGTATTTGTTGTGAAATAGGAGGTAATGTTAAAGATTTAAAAGATAGATTAAAAGAGAATAATGAAAGACAGATAATAAAGGTGAAATTTAAGAATAGATATTTAGAAGACGGTGAATTTTTAATAGATTGTGGTTTTATACCTTAAAATTAAATTAAATTGCAGGTTCCGTGTATGATTAGGGAAGAAGTATTGAAAAAGAGTGATTCACAAGAAATAACAAGAGCCTTAAGAGATGCCTTAAGTGATTGGAATGGAGTTAAAATTTCGGAGAAATTAAAATTAATTGATAAAATAGAACTAGAGGAAAAGGCTAAACTAGAAA
The DNA here is from genome assembly GCA_022537955.1 of Schmidtea mediterranea. Classification (NCBI taxonomy): domain Eukaryota; kingdom Metazoa; phylum Platyhelminthes; order Tricladida; family Dugesiidae; genus Schmidtea; species Schmidtea mediterranea. The sequence goes on along the minus strand of CM039679.1, from coordinate 27,779,796 downwards.
TAGTAAACATAATACGACCATATTCATATGATAAATCGAGGTATGGAGAAAAATTAAAATGTTTGTTGCAAAGATTTGGTAGAGAGTTAAGAGAAACTAGAATAGATTATGAAGATTGGGGAAAAACAGAGTATATAAAGGAAAATCGGTGTACAAAGGTTCGGAAGTTGCGTAAAAGAGCTGCTAATCGAATAGGAAAAGATGGAATTATTATATTGATGTTCAAAGGTGAAGAGTTAGATGATGATGAATATTTATATTATTGTGGATTTAAGTCACAGGAATTAGATGAAAACGGATACCTAGGATATTTAGTGAATTATGTAGTAGCAATAAAGGAAGAGAAAGCACACTCAGTGAATAATTCGGAGAATTCAAATACAGATATAGAGGACGATAACGTAAACGGAATAGAACGAGAAAAAGTAGATTAAAGTTTCAGTGATAAGGAAAAAAAGGAATCGAATAATAAAATTCAGGTAGAACATTCGGAAAATCAAGAAAACTTTGAGGCACAAAAAGGTGAAATAAATAGTGAAATAATTGTTATGAAACCTAGAACTTTATACGAGATAAAGCAGAGTTTAGTCAGAATTGAACAGGAAGTTGATGAAACAAAAATAATATTAATGGGCTTGATTAAAGTAGTATATCCGATGTTTGAAATAAAAATAGATGTAGAGTATGAGTTAGGAAACATGGTAACTGAAATGAAAAACAGACTTCCAAATGCTGTGCAAAGTTTTTGGAGAAACGATAAATTTTGTGATAAGAAATTAATTGAAAATTTGACTAAAAATGGAATTGATAAAGAAGTAATGTTAACAAGTTTAACTTATATGGTTTTAGAAATTGGAGCTCTTGCGATAGCAGAAACGGATAATTTGGAAAATTTGATAGATTTAGCTGCACGAATTTCAAACGAATATTTTATAGAGTGGGTTAAAAAGAATGGAGGTTGGAAGAAGTTGAATAATGATCGTACAGTAAATGAAAGTGATGAAATAAAGTTACCATACAAACCGTTAAATGGGAAGAATATCACATGGCTAAGAAAAACGATGATATTTCTGTGGGCAATAGCTATGCTCTTTATTTTATGTACAATAACTACACAAGCTACAGGTATGACAGCCTACGATTGTTCCCAAACAAAAATGCGGAAAATTTATTCGATTGTGGACATGGTAGAATGTTCAGATGCATATCCAAAGAAATTGAAAGTAGAAAATGATGTAAAATATTATGTGTATCAGGAATTTGATCTACGGCGAGCTAAAGTTAGAGAATGTATTGTGAAGTGAACTACTTTTGTATTTTTCTGTGTTCAATGGAGCCACACATTACTGATAAAAATGCACGCTATTCCACAACCAGTAGAGGTAATGCCAGAAACCTGCTTAGCTGCGTTTCAAACAGAGAAGTTAAAAATCAATCTGGAAATTAAATTGAAAGCAAAAGTAAATCACAGAATAAGAGAGACAGCTGTTGTAAAGGGAGTAATACAACAAGATAGAACGTGCGAAGGAGAACTATATAAAGTGAATGAGAAAATTATTAAACAATTAGTGGTGATTGAAGAATATTTGACAGAATTGAGAGAATTTGATGGAGTTTTTGATGATGAAACGGGAAAACTTCAAACGCATCCGTTTTGTAATATGAGACAAAGTTATTGCCAAACCGGAGAATCCATTCTAGTATTTGATGTTAAAACCAATGTATGTAATTTAGCGCATTTGAAAACTATGACTTTCAAAAAGTTAAGTGGGGAACAGTTTAGAGAAAGCCCCGATAATTTCAATATAAATTATAAATCAAATGGCAAAATCAGGTCGACTCCAGTATGGACGAGGAAAACCACACCAGTATTAATGTCGACATTACCAACAGATAGTATGCGTTTTATAAAAAAGGAGGTTACCAATAAATGTGGGCAAATGGTTTATGCAACAAATTACAGAGGTGTTTACATATCAAAAATGATGGTGCATGAGGCAAAAACTAAAATACACACAAATGATATTAAACTCACTCACTATTTTAACAATAAAATTGATTATTTGTACCATTTCAGTCAAAACATTATGGAGAACATATATCAGGAAATGATTCTAAATGATTGTAAATTGAATAAAGAAAATGGTGTGTTTGCCACAACCTTCGGAGAGGCTCTATATAGCTAAAAATGCAAAGCAATTACAGTAAAAATGATGAAATACGAAAAATGTACAAATGAATTGCCTGTGAGTATAAACGGAAAAATGCGATTTATGGAACCCATAACAAGGGATTCATGGATAGCATTACCAGATTATCAAGGAGTGAGAACTTCAGATAAATTAGAATTAACAAATCTAGATAACCTAGTAAATTTTACATCTTTAAATAAGATGGCACAAATGGGTTTTTATTCAAACGAGGATCTTGAAGAATCTCAAAACAATTTGTTATTTCTGTCAAAAAAGGAACGTGTAATCTCAGAAATGATTGATAAAATATTGACTAACGGGGAAGGTAAACTAAATTATGAATACCTTCTAACACCAGATCCCTTTATAAAGGCAACATATAAAACGACGAAAAAGATCTGTGGGAAATTCATGTTTTTAGGACAAGCCTGCGCAGGATTTATTGGATTTTATGTTGTAATCATAACAATAAAGGTAACAATGTCGCAAATATTATCGGCTCATAGAATATACGTAATATCCGGATGGTCATGGAAAATGATTATTGGTTGTTTCCCACTTATAGCGAGATTTTTCATTACTCATCATCAATATAGAGAAATGGCAAGTGTGAGAGCACAACTGAAAACAGATCAAAGAAGCGAGCCATCTCTATGTGCAGCAAGTGATCACAATAACGATAATAATGATGACATCAATAATAATAAAAAGGAGCAAAAATATTTTCAAAAAGGAATCATGAAGAGTTAGAAAAAGCCAGAGCTATAATTTTTATTAGAACCTATACCGAAACTTAGCGGAATTGAAACGCTTTCAAAGTGGTATAAACCTACGTTTTTGCCAACGGCACCAACGTATCCAACTGAAAAACTAAAAGAAATGAAATCGGTAGAACATATTCAATTTGAATTAGATAACATTGAACCCACGAGCGCTGAAATTGAACGGAAAAACATGCTCGGATTACCAAGCAGTTATGCGATGATGACATTAGGAAATAAAGGCAAACAACCGGCATAAATATTCTATTCAATGGAAGAAAAGTGGAAGCTTTATTAGATTCATGTTCCAGTAATACTATAGTGTCAGATGATTTTTTGACAATGGAAGAGAGATCACATATGAAACCAACAAGTAATAAGGTCAATGTCGCACAATGTTTTAAATATAATTGGGAAATTAAATGCTGAATTAATCATTTTTAATCACGAATTAGTGCATTGTGTCAGAAATAGTCCTGTCGGATGTTTAATTGGTATGGATGTAATGGAACAACTAAAAGAAATTTCTCTTGATCTAAAAACTGGGAGATTAATAAAAGGACAAACAGACGAAAAAGGACACAATGTGAGAGAGGTTTTTCTAAATTAAAGGCTAGAATTGCCAGCAAGAAGTGAGGTAATATATTATGCAGATGTGTTAGATGTTTCAGATGACGAGTGCATATTTGAACCAAATGAGAAGCTAATAGAAAAATATGAAGTACCAATATGTGAAGCGGTAATAGTCAATGACCAAACAGTGCCAGTGAGAAAAGTTAATCAAAACATAAAACCCATCCAAATGAAACCAAAAACAAAACTGGGAAAACTAACGAAGTTCGAAATAAAGAAAACTCCAAAATTACAGAGAAATATTAAAATCTAAAAAGAGCCACAAGTCATTAGTAATGATTTAACAGAATCGCAAAAATGGGAATTCACTGAGTTATTAAAGAAATATAAAATGGTGTTTGCGAAAGACGAGTACGATTTGGGACTCACCCAAGTAATTGAACATGAGATACCATTACCTGTGTGGGTTTTTTGGTTTTATCAACCTTAATTCCCAGATGAACATTGTTTGCCATGCCCAGTGGTTACCCGTTGCTAGGCAACGTTGGTAATGTAACCATGGGTTCTGAGGTCGCCAAAGGTGAGCGCCACATAAGAACTGCTCTGGCCCGACCTCAAACTGGGTTCAACACACTACCGTTAGAAGGTCTGTGTGTGCTTTGTTTAATCGAGTTCCATCTTTATCTGTTGGCTCTTATAAACGCTTAATTACCGGTTCTTTCTTGTTTAATCTTGTGTGTACTCGGTTGTGCCATTCTCGTATGACCATCAAAACAATCAAAGAATAATTAAACGATAACAAACATGTTTTTGGGAATATCGAATTACACATTAGTTGATTCTCGAGCAGCGCGACGCTTGGCTCGTTCCTTTCTCCCCGGCCGATGAGTGCTGGGCTTTGGGGCGATCTTTGGAGTCGTCATTGAATCTCGATACGCTAGCTGAGCAGGGGCGAAGACGAGGGGGTATGTCACCGCCGCGCCTTCCTGGCAGGCTGACACTGCCACTTCCAGACCCTTTGTTTGCTCTGGTTGATTTGTTTTTCCTCCGTTGTATTTCGTTTGACAACTGCAGGATCTGTACGCGAAAATTCTCGTTAGTTTTCCGTGCGTGCTCCAACTCTCGTTGTAATATTCTCACTGGTTCCATATCTGTAAAAAGGGTTATTATATCGCATTATTTTACTTCGGTGTATTTAATGAATTATAATCATTAACTATAGAGTCCGACCGGCGTGATTTTATTAATAATTCAGATTAAACAAATATTAAAGCTAACTAAGACGTTTCATTTTATTTAACTAAGATGATGTCATAGTACTCTATCGTCGATAATTGTCACGGTCAGTCTTCCTATGATGTTGGAAGGAATCCGGTTTCGGAACTGTCCTGGCGTAGGGATGCTCGTTGTGTCGTTCAGCTGGTTCTTCATTCCTTCTCATTTTTCGAGGAAGGACCTTCCGCGGGACAACTAGGTTCATGACCTCCGCATTGACATTTAGCCTCTCGTCATCGAGGTTGAATGAAGTGTTGTACGGCGGAGCGTAACCGTCCGTACAAGCAATCCTGCCCGCTGCGATGTCTTCGTTCACGTTGCCGAGGTAAAGCCTGGCCCTAGCCACTTGGATGTTAGTCTGACGCTGATGTTCCTCAAGACGAGCGAGGAGGAACTCAGCCTGGCCACGAATTTCTCTGGCTGGATTGCGGCTCGGTTCCTGTTTTATGGCTACGAACGGGAGCTCGACCTCCTCCATTTGTTGCAGAGTGCCGGATCTGGATTCTCTAACCTGAGATACGATGAAGCCCGCATCCCACATAGCTTGCCGACAACGATTTGCAGCGTGTGCGGGGAATCGATGGGGACTCGGGATTCATCAACCCACGACTCATCTAAACAAAAATCAATTATAAAATAATCCTTCAATTCTGCTGGGCCATCTAATGTTCAGGTAGTTGCTCAGTCGCGTGCCGCTAAGTGAAGTTGCGCGCTTCATGGGTTATTTCCGTATTTTATATTACTAGCTTATCTTCAGAATGCAGTATACCGTCAAATGTGTGCGGGGTAATGTGCTCTCTTAGTTATCTCGTTACAGGTCTTCTCCTTACTGACTTTACGCTAGATTCAGCTTGAGGTGAGTTTGCTCTCTGCAGCGGAGTCGATGTGAGCGTCTTATAAAGAAACGTCGGTCAGCCCGACCCAGTCGAGATAAGGGGAAAATCCGAGCTCGTTAGTATTGTCATCAATGTAACCAACTTGACACCCTTATTTCGAAAATTGATCATTCAAGTTGATTTTACTTATCTATATTTTGAGAATGGAGCTTGAATTTGCAGGGAATTTCACCTAAACATGATACCTTTTCCCTGATCAACTTGTCCCACAAATCGGGTCTTCCATCCTAAACAAGGAAATTCAAACCAATTCAGAATCATACTTATTTAATGCTAAAGAAAATCGATTGAGATAAACTGTACCAGGGGCATATTTTCCGATCTAGAATATTCAATTTTATTCTACTCTATTCACCATCGACTAATGAGAATTGGTGGGTTACTGGGTTTTGACATTTTTTAGAACTATATGGTTGTTACCCAGACAACTCCATACAAATATTCTTTCACTTACCACTCGACACCCGTTGCTAAGCAACGTTGGAACTGTGTTCATTGCTAACACTATTATTGACCGAACGATCTCTGGGTCCAACGAGCTGTCGATAGAAGACCTATGCTCGCTTTTAAATTATTTGGTCCCCTTGCGTCTAAATTTCTATCGTTTATCTAACTGTTTTACCGACATTAGTTTGGAAACAAAATGGGTGGTACTGCTTATTTAAACCCTTCTACAATGTTGTTTCAAACCACTAAGATGATATAAATATAACAAGATGTATACAGAAACTACCATATATATGAACAACGATCTCTATCCTGCTTTATTTATCTATTAAATACATGAGCTATAAAAATCCAAGCTTATCTGAAATTCGAGCGGCTCGTCGCTTAGCCCGCTCCTTACGCCCAGGTCGACGACTGGTTGTTGATGGGGTGATTGGAGTAGTGGTCGCGGTGGTAGTTGACGTTGTAGATGGGGTAGTGTTCGCTTCGCGATAGGCCAATTGAGCAGGGGCGAAGACTAAAGGGTAGGTCACCGCTGCTCCCTCTTGACAGGCGGACAACGCTACCTCTAGCCCCCTGATTTGAGCCTTCAGTCCTTGGACCAATTACTTTTCTTCCGCCCATCCCTTTTGCGTCGCGGCCAGTTTTTGGTATAGCGGTTTGACTCTCTTTGGCTCTATCCACGTCGCCTTAATTTGTTGGGTTTCCCGGACTATTTGGATGAGTTGGTCATGGAGTTTCTTATTGGCCTGTCTCGCATGGGTTAATTCGGCCTGTAGTAATTTCACGCGGTCCATTTCTAGAATAATAAGGGTTGAATTTTGTGATGATTGCTATAATAATAAGTGTGATTAATCTTAAACATATTTATGAAACGAATTTTAAAATAACAAAAGAAGAAGAATTTTTAAGTCTAGAATTCTAATAGTATACTAAATAACAAAATGTCTCCATCATTAGTTGTCATTGTTTTAGATGATTACTCGTCTGCGAGGAATCGTTTGATTCCTTCTTCTGGGGAGTAACCCGGGATCACAAACACTGGCCTCTTGGTATTTCGGGTTGGTCTTGGGGGAGGTGGATAGATGCTTGCCAGACGTCCTGCCGCCAGGTCGTCTTTGACGTTGGCCAAGTATTTCGTGGCCCGTTCTACAGCCGCCTCGACATGGCGCTGGTGTTGCTGGAGACCTTCCAGGAGTTCTCGGGCCTGAGCTAGTATGTCTTTGGATGAGTTTGGTTCATTAGACAGTTTTCTGAACTGTCGCATAAATTCTTCTGGTGAGATATCCTCCTGCCTGTCGTCTTCTGACATGTTGTGGCATCGCTCTCGATACACTCGATTCCATGCCTGCCGCCATTGCTCCACGATATGAGCGGGGAGTTCAACGATAGCTCAGATGGTCCTGAATAGAAAAATTGGTGAGATCAGCGTTATTACTCAGTATTTCTCTTGGCATTTTAGATTGGATCGGTTATCCTGTGGTTCGCGATCATAATAATTCCTTCGACGTTTGGCGGAACACAACTCGAGTAAAACTAAATTAACTACTTTTCTCACGGAACTCGAAATTGAACGTGTGTTACTGACAGGTCTGGCAATGTATTTGGAAACAAGGAAAATCGGTACTTCAAAGCTACTTGGGTACCCGTTCCTATGCCGTGAAGTCCATTCGGGAAAATCCTTACTGATGTCAAAATATGGCATGTTTAACAAAAAAAAAATGCAAATCATTTATAGCTTTAGCTTATTTAGATTACATATTGTTCATTCATTACCAACCTTTAAAATTTGTATATATTTTTAATATTCAACTAGATATATATAAATTCAAATATTAATATAAGATAAAAGGAAAATAAATAAATAGTTTTTAAGAGAACTTTACAAAATATTCTTTGTACATTTATTATTTTTCTGAATAGAACAGAAATAAAGTGGTCTATCTTTTTATGAAGCAACAACTTGACAATTAAACATTTATATGTCTTCTGTCGAATTATAAAATAAAGTGATTTTTAACAATTACCGTTTAGCTATTCAAAATAAAACAGTTACAAAGGTTACAAAATTCATGCTTAATGTGTGGGTCATTGATCAATTAAAAATACCTGGGTCGAATGGGGAATGATAATCATAGAATGATCTAACGATTCGACTGAAGAAGTTAAAAGAAAAGTAATTGGAACGATCGCCAAGCCAGTATCTTTATTTCCACGAGATTTAATTTTAACCTAGATTACTGAAGCAAAATATCCAAGAAATTCGTTTCCCCCAAAAATGAATCGTCGAACGATTTTCTTATGTGATCAGGACCGGAATTTTCGCGTAGTAATTGTTAACTCGAATACTTGTGGCACTGCAGACCAATGGGATTGACGAAGGTGCATAGCAACAAAGAAAAAATGATTGTTGTGCTTAACGGTGGAATGTCAGGATTTGGGATCTGTCCGGTGCGGAAATACTACGATGCATCAGCAGGTATGGGCTTATTTGGTCATTGCCTTTAGTCTGGAGGGTTTACTTACTAACTCGGGTTTTCACTTGGCGGAAAAGATGATATGGTTTTGATTCTGGGTTGTTTCTAAGGCTCGAACACGATCATAACTTCGTCATTAAAAATAATTAAAACTTACTCGTCAGAGGGGCTTCTGCAACATTCAGAGATTGAAGTTCTAAATCTTCGGCCGAGACATTTAGTGAAAGCATGATTTTTGTCAAGTGAAAAATGATGTATATTCTGCTATCGTCTATGGATATATTGATGAATGTGCGTATTGAATCAGATGGACAGGAAATGAATGTCAATCGCAACTCGACCACAATGGGTGAATGTTTACATCGACGGAAATGTCAGCGAGTCTTGGTTGAGGTAATATTGTTTATTTTGTAACTTGTAATTTTACGAATTACCGTTTGGGCGAGTTGGACTTTTGGATCTCGATTTTGTGAATTATCGGGTAAGTTTTATGAGTTAACTTTATTATAATAAATTTCTTATTTAGCGTATCATGCGGGTGAATTTAGGGAATCGGATCACGCTGGGATTTCGCGGAGCTTCATGTCATTGGATTTTTCTTCTCGCTATTGATCGCCCAGTTGATTTATTGGGAAGTTTTGGCCGATTCGTTAGCTCTCTCTGGTCGTTCGGTAATTTATCATATATATTTAATTAATTAATTTTGGTGCAAATTTCAGGGGATTTTCCTCGTTCGCAAAATTATTTCGTCGGATTTATTTACCTTATTCTGCCAAACATTGTTCACCAAAATGAGAATTGGTTCGGGTTCTGACGGGATCCTAACTTTAACATCAAACTACTCTGCTTATCATCCGGATTTTATCTTCGTCATTTTATGCCAAATTTAGTAAGCGAGCATTTTCATTTTAATAAAATAAAGTTTATATGGCTTTACTTTCGTTTTTGAATATTAAAGTGATCTCTTTACAATGTTTATGCTGAATATAATAAAAGTTTGTTAGTGATTTTTAATAGCTTACGATGACTGCCTTAGAGATTTTATAATAAAACCAATCATTCGGGTGGTATGATCGCTTAACGGTTAGAATTATTTCTATAAACCGTACTATAGGGGATTTATTCTAAGTAATTTCATTCATTACACGGTAATCAACAAAAACGCGTTTATGCTTTGACTCAGAACCTGATTAAATTCTCCATTTTATTAAAAAATTTGAGTTGATTAAAATTCTAATTCAAAGTTAGTAGAAATTTGGGTCGATTTGTTTAAATTACAAAAAAAAATTTTAATTCAAAGTTAAGTGAATTCATTAGTAATTTAATTTTATAGCATCGATTTCATATTGATTTATTCCCCGTAACCTTTCCCTTTAATAAGCCTTAAACGCACTTTATGTTCACATTATATTTAATGAGTGCCCACTGGACTACTCGGTGTGGTGATTTTGAGCCGTGTGTGATATAATTTTAGGTCAAATTTACAGAAATGAGAAACGAGGAAGCAGCCAATAGACGCCTTCCTTATTCCTCGTTTCTTCTATACGGGATAGTATTGACGTTCCAACCCTGCGTTCCGCACGCCGGATCTTCATGGGCACAGATCATTGGCGATATTCCACGCACTTACACGAATCTGAATTGTATGTCGATTTTACTACTTGCGATAGGTGTTGGCTGTGGGCCGGAAAAATTTCGACAAAGGTTTAATTAATCTTAAGAAAAACAAATTTTAAACATCATAAATATTTATTGATATATGTTAAAAGCAAAATACAGAATTACTTGATCCATTCCATTCAATCAAAAAGTTCATAAAAATACATCTTTCCTCACGCCGACATCCAAGCAGAGCTCTACCGAGGTTGCGAGGATGTGGCGTGGAGAGAGAGTTCCAAATAAAACTAATTCTCACCTAAAAATTTCGTAATAGATTTTTAAACAAAACTCAAAAGTAAATTTTAGTTTGAAAAATGGTGTGTTTTAATGTGAAAATGAATCGGTATTTATACCTATTTTCTGTCCCTAACCTCGCGTGTTAAATTTGATGTAGTAAAACAAAATTCGACCTTGTTATTTTCTAGTGTATTCTAATCTTTAATTTTATTATTTTTTCAATTTATTTTAATAATTTTTTATTTAAAATTTTTATTGAATTATTTCTAATTCAAATTTTTTGATTTAAGTTTCATTTTCATGAACTTTTATTAATTTATTAATTTCGGTCGAATTTGTTGGGTTTTCATGTTATATTTGCGTTTGTATCGTGCGAATCTTGTTGCGTTTTGTTATTATTTTAATTTATTTTTATGTTTATCATTTTATATTAATTCTCTTTTTCCTCATATTTGGTAGGGTTTAATTGGTGTTTTAATAGGTTTTATTTTAAATTTGCTTGTTATATTTGCATGTGTGTTACCGATCCATTTAAACATTTCTCAAGGCCGTTTGTGTTCTGGCCCAACAGAATGACATTTTGATTATTTATATGGTACCAAATTCTATTATGGAATTACTCTCTGTGGAAGTTATCATATGTCATCTACAAGGAGTTTATGCACTATTGGGTTTAATTAACGAGGTTTGAGATATTTAATTATTTGGGATACTAACCGTTAATAACTATTAGAGTGAAAAGTCAATTTGGACAGTATTGTGAATGGCGCTTTGATTCTCATATTATTTAATTGATTATTAACACGAACTATCTCCAATGATGAGCTCCAATCCACTCAAAATGACATGCTTTATAACTAAGAAAAATTCGTGGAATTTCGAATGATCATTAAGGAAACATTCTAATTTACATTAGGTGTTCATACAATCTACTACTTTTACGGTTTTATGAAACACGTTAATAAACTACTTCCATTCACTCGGATTATTTAGCTAGTCCACTCTAAAAGAACCCATTATTGGTTTATAAAAATTATTAATAAGGTATTCTAATTTACTCTGCTCATTGATCCAATCTACTACTGAGAGAATCCGCTATCATTTTTGTAAAAATCAATAATCAAATACTTTAATCTACTCTACTTATTTATTTAGTTTGATTACAAAAAAATCCGTTCGTTATTCTGTAAAAATCATTAATAAAACCATTAATATTTCTCTACTTATTTATTTCATTTACTACTAAAAGAATCCGTTAATATTTTGAAAAAAAATCATTAATCAACTACTTTAATTTATTTTACTTATTTATTTAATTTGCTATTAAAAGAATCTGTTATTATTTGGAAAATGTTATTAATAAAATACCTTACTTTATACTGATTATTTAGCATATTATCAATGATCTACTATGGTTCTTCTCAGCATGACATTTTGACAACAAAATTGTAAGTTTCATTAGTTGAAAAAATTTTGGTTGCGCCTTAAAATTTTTATCATTCCCGTTGTCAATGTGTTAGTCGATTCACTACTCGGATCATCCCTCATCGAACGGGTCAGAGTCAGATCGAAGATTATGCATGATGTTTGGGGTTAACGTCTAGTCTACTTGGCTAACGTTGATGGTATTCTGCCGTATTCGTTAGGTTTCTCATAAATTAGTTCAGAAAAATTAAAGTAAGATTCATTGATGAGATAAATTTTATTTTTATAAATATCATTAGCTCAAGTCTAGTTCGCGAGGTTGATACTGGAGTCAGTCGTTGCGGGGCTTCCGGCTAGGACTTATATAGTTAAAAGGAGGATTAGAGGATTTCTATCTATTTCATTCGGTTGATAGTGCATCTTAATGGCTTGTAAATTAATGATCTACTTCGAGTTGTCTACTGCCGGGTGTGCTGTTACTATGATCGGTAATATGATTCAAAGGTCACGTCGGCTATTATTATGTAGACAATTTTTCTGTATAGCGCGTGTGTGGGATATTCGAATTTTGTGCACCTATTGAATTCAGCCTCGCTTTAGCGTGCACGAGGTAGTTACCACTATTGATCTGCTTGTACGTAAATGTCAAGCTAGCTATACAAATAGTAATGGTATTTTTACTCAGGTCATTCGCCTGTTGGTAGCTAATTCTCGTTAATTCATTTCACGGCAGGTAATGGTATAATTAAATGTTAATGAATTGTTAACTTTTGGCTTTTTAGGGTATCACTTTCTGATATATCATGGCTTGGTGGGAGATTCCTTTCGGCAACATTTTCAACTATGGATTTAATTCAGTTTATTTTTATTTATTCAATAAAATTTTGAAAAACGTTGTTTATTATTATGATCGGAAATGGAATAATTTGGGGAAATGAATGGGCTAATTAGGATACTTGTTTTATACGGGAAGTTATTTGTTGTTATAGTTGTTGGTAAGGTGTTTAGTGATCTATTCGTTTGGTATTTTCCTAGGCCGATTTTATTTACTCCTTAGACATTAGCAGTATTGATGTCTGACGTGCCGCTATTCGGTAGGAATGAATTTTTATCGTAATCAGATTTTTGTCGCGTTGGAAGGATATGGATTCCTACTTATTGAATTATCCGATTTTAACTGAGAAAAATGTATTGTGGTTATTAGCCAGTTATTTGGGTTTATATTGTCGGGGATTTCTATTACGGCCGACACAGATATGGTTCGGGATTTTAATTAATTTTTAACATCTAAAAATCTTTGAAATTCTAAGTTTGATTTCGAATTTAAATTGTTCGAAAAGGAGTTGCATTATTTATTTTTTATTCCTAATTAATTTTATCGGTTTTTATTCAAAGGGTTGATTTTAATTCGAAGTAACATAGTGGAAGACCATAACATTTACATTATGTATTCTTTACTCCTAATTCGTTTTATTGATTTTTAATATCGTATCAGAAGTCCATATTTACATTATTTATTCTTTACTCCTAATTAATTTTATTGATTTTAAATATCCTATCAGAAGTCTATAACAACTACATTATTTATTCTTTATTCCTAATTAATTTTATTGATTTTATATATCGTATCCAAGACTATAACAACGATTTCATTTTATTATATCCCCGTTACCTTCCCTCCGATTGACCTTAGGCGCATTGTGTTCATATTATAATTAATGAGTGACCACTGGACTACTCGGTGTGATAATTTTGAGTCGTTTGTTGTCAGTGATTTTAGGTCGAGTTTACGGGAAATGAGTGTAGACGAAACATCCAAAAGACTATTTCCCCTCCACCCTTTTCCCTTATACGGAATGCTATTGACGTTCCAGCTCCTGCGTTCTCACGCCGGAGCCTTTACGGGCACGAGTTATTGGCGATTATCCACGCACTTACACAACTCGGTTGTATGTTTGATTTTAATAACTTATGAGATGTTTCGGCTGTGGGCCGGAAAACTTTCGACAGAAAAATTCTATTTATTTTGAATAAATATATATTTTGCCACATAATACATTGTAGTTCATAAGTCTTCGTGCATAATACATCATCATGCTCTCCCCACGCCGACACCCAAGCAGAGCTCATTCGAGGTTGCAAGGATGCGACGTGGAGAGAGTTTTTAGAACATTCTCTCACTCACATCGAAATTTCTGGATTTTCAAACTAGTTAAGACCGCTTCGGTGTAGAATCGATTTCAAGTTTTTTTAAAAAAACTGATTAAAATTATGTGAAAATGAATTGGTATATATACCTATTGTAAACCTTAACCTTGCTGGTTATTTTTGATTTAGTAAAACAAAATTTGATCTTGTGATTTTCTAGTATATTGGTGGGTTACAGGGTTTCGAATCTCGCTTATCGCTCGGGTTGCCCTCGTAACGCCATACAAAATGATGCTGATCGCCACACGTCACCCGTTGCTAGGCAACGTTGGTAATGTGTTCAAGTGGTGGATTGCCCGCAAAAATTGAGTACCATGTGCTAGTACTGTAGTTGCTCGGACAACCCTCGGGTTCACGAGCTGTCGATAGAAGACCTATGCTCGCTTTGCTCTGTCCCTCATGATCGTTCAAGATTAGGTGCTTATCTGCCTGCGGAGAGATGAAATTAAGGTTGAGTAACATGATGCAAATGTTTAGCATATAAATATATCAACGGAACAAATTAAATTAAGAACACGACTACTCTATTTATTTAACAACGCGCGCAATGTTTACAGGTTAATGATCTTGAAGCTGGATTGCTCGACGTCGGGCCCGTTCCTTACGTCCCGGTCGACGATTGTTTACTGGAAGGGTAGATTGTTCCACTGGTTGGGTGTTCTTCTGCGACATCTGGGTTGGGGCGAAGACGAGCGGGTATGTTACCGCTTCCCCTTCCCGGCAGACTGCTAGGGCGACTTCGAGTCCCCGAATTTGCGTGCGCAGGCTCTGGTTGAGCTGCCGCTCCTCTGTCCAGCCTTTCTGTGCTGCGGTCAGGCGGTGGTACAGTGTTTTTACCTTTTCTGGTTCCTTCCAGGTTGCTTTGACCTGTTGTATTTCGCGGGTTAGTTGAATAATCTGCGTGTGTAATTCCGCGTTTGTCTGTCTCGCATGGTTCAATTCAGATTGTAAGATTTGTAAGGAAGACATTACTACAATCAAATAGATGATGTTAATTTATTATTGATCAAGTTATATAATTATTTATTTCGTTAAACAAAACACGAATAACTCTAGCTATAAGAAAAGAAATAACACGTAAACTTCTAATATTTTCAATCAGTTACTACATAAAGTCTATCAGTGTTGGTTCACTCGTCCGGACAATATCTCTTCAGGCTCCGTTTGAGAGCCTCAACGGTATAGGGTCTTCTGGTGTCTCGAACTGGGTGAGGTGGATAGGCGACTGCAATCCGCCCGGCAAGGATGTCTTCGACCACGTTCGCAAGGTACATCCTTGCCTTAACCACCTGTAAATCTACCTGCTCCTGCACCCTTTCCCATTGGGTGAGGAGGTCCTGTGCGTGCAGGTAGGTCTCCGCAGCTGGATATTGCCGTTCCGAGAGACATGATCGTTGCAACTGGTTGAGTATCCTCGTGGTCGGCGGGATTCCTGTCTGTCCCTGTCTGGCGGTCTCTCGACGGGTAGTTCGTTTGGGCGACATGTCTAAACATTACTACTATTAGGTTCGATTGATTCACCATTCTAAGTTATTAGCAAGCAAATTGTGACTATGTTACTAGTAAGGGTGTCATACGCGTGACCATTGCCTTCCTTTACGCGATGGAACATTAATAAGCAGGTTGGGTTGCTTTGTGGGTCTGGTTCTTTAAGGTGCACGCCTTTATAGGGAAACTATATAATTAATCATATGGATGAGATAACCTGATGTTTAACTTATTCGATATATGCATCTTAACATTAAAATTTTTCATGTAGGCGGATACTCGTACATTGACTTAAGGGAATCTGTACATTGATTTAAAGTTTGTTTAATTACAGTTGTACGAACTTTAAGATTAGGCCGGATGTTGATCCGAGATAACTTAGTGTAGGTGTATCCTGGTGGGCGAATGATTTCCGGCGGATTTTACCATTACAACTTAAGCGGTTGACTAAAGGTGATTTATATTGTTTACATCCGGTGCTTGTATTAGTCGTGTCGTATTTTCAGAATTACTGGTCAAATGTTCGCCTACACTCGATTATCTCAATTTCCGGTAAGTTATTTCGTTGACTAGTTTGAATGTACTTTACTAACAAATTCTAGAAAAACTTCTACGCTTGCCGAGGTTTCTAAATAGATGCGATACCCTTTTGTTGGAATAATTTCGCTATGTGGAACTTCATTTGTTCAATAATGTAATATTAATACAAATTTTCGCTTATCTTAAACTTTGGTTTTTTCAACCATATTAATTTAATTTACGTAAATATTCATTCACTTTACCGCTAATCAATTTGCTGTAAATCCTGAATTTATGATAATTGAAGAAACTTATTTTATAAATTTATAAATTATTCTAGTTCTAATTAAGAGATTAGGTTATCAGTAATAAATATCGACGTCTGTTATTCCAATTTTTAATAGTCTTCCCTAAGGCTATTTGGGTCAACTATTACTTTAGCCCACAAAGTTATTTTAATGCTAATAGTTTTAAATCCGTGCATCCAGTTTTACTTTAATTTACATCGAAAATTACTTGATTTTTACTAAAGAAACAGTCTTACGGTTATTCAATCCATCTGTAATTCTAATCTTTAATCCTCTAATCATAGTTCGTTAAGGAGCTTATATTATTTATTCAATTCTTTACTTTACCAAAACTAGTTTACGTGGGTTTTACTCAATAATTATCTGACTTAGTTTAATCAATGTGATATTTCTGTTTACCCGAAACTTATTTTAATTGTTACCAATGAATAGGTTTAATTGAAGCAACGATATATTTATGTTTATTCATTTTATTTTTAATCAATAATTTAATCTAAACACTTGATTTTACTCAATCACTTCTTCAATTTTATCAAACTGAATTAACAGTGAATTACGTGTCGTTTAATCAACAATTTAGTTAAGGGGTTCCATACTTTCATTCGAGAATCATTTTACTTTTAATCGATACATTTCTTTATTTGAAATCAATGAATTCGATTCTTAATTACTTTCATTTCTATCGGGGGTTGATTAGATCAATACATTACTCGTTCTTACTCAAAGATCAGATTACTTTTATTGAAATGAATTATAATAATTTAATTGATGAAATTATTTGTCATTACCCTAATTTTAATCAATAATCTACGAGCATTTAAATTATCTTTACCCAATATTTACTTTAATTTTTAGCCATAAAACACTTTACTTTTACAATCAATGATTATTTTAATCAATAATCTCAATTTAATCGAATTCAATGATTCCCAATAAATTTTATTTATTTAAAAATGTTAATCCAAAATAGTTATAACAACGATTTCAGTTAATTTAACCCAAGTACCCTTTCCCTTTAATAGGCCTTAGACGCATATTGTGTTCATATTATATTTATTGAGTGCCCACTGGACTACTCGGTGTGATAATTTTAAGCCGTATGTAACATAATTTTAGGTCGATTTTACAGAATTGAGAAACGAGGAAGCAGCCAGAGACTTCTTCCTTATTTCTCGCTTCAGCTATAGGGATAATATTGACGTTACGACCGCTGCGTTGCGCACGCTGAGTCTTCACGGGTACATATCATTAGCGATTTTCCACGCACTTACATGCATCTGTACTATGTTGATTTTATTTACTTGCGTTATGTATCGGCTGTGGGCCGGAAAAATTTCGACATTTTAATTTAGTTTATAAAAAAATATATATCAAACAATTTAGGTATATTAATAATATTTATTAGTTAGGACAAAATAACAAAATTACCCTTCATAACCATTCCAAAAATTTTCATACAATAGCATAAAACATCATAATAGAAAGCATAAACGCCTCTCTCCCCACGTCGCCGTCAAGCAGAGCTCTACAGAGATGCTATGAACGTGACGTGGAAAGAGGGCTCCAACCAAAATATTTCTCACCTAAATTCAGTTGAATTAGTTCAAATAGCTTGAAAATAAGGTTTTAAAATAGTTTCACAACGATTTGAA
Organism: Schmidtea mediterranea; assembly: GCA_022537955.1. Classification (NCBI taxonomy): domain Eukaryota; kingdom Metazoa; phylum Platyhelminthes; order Tricladida; family Dugesiidae; genus Schmidtea; species Schmidtea mediterranea. The sequence goes on along the minus strand of CM039679.1, from coordinate 27,761,679 downwards.
AATAAGATTTCAAAATAGTTTACAAACGATTTCAAATGGTTTGAAAAATGGTTTCAGAATGGTTAAGTTAAATGTGAAAATGGATCAGTATTTATACCTATTTTTCTCGCGTGTGAAATTTGATGCAGTTAAACAAAATTCGACCTTGTTATTTTCTAGTAAATTCTATTCGTTAATTTTATTATTTTTTGATTTATTTTTATAATTTTTTATTTCGAATTTTTATTGAATTATTACTAATTCAAAATTTTCGATTTACATTTCATTTTAATGAACTTTAATTGATTTTTTCAATTTCGTCAAATTTGTTGTGTTTTCTTGTTATATTTGTGTAGGTATCGTGCGAATCTTGGTGCATTTTGTTAATATTTTAATTTATTTTTATGTTTATTATTTTATATTTAATTCTCTTATTTCTCAGATTTTATCGGGTTTACTTGATGTTTCAGTGGATTTATTTAAATTGCGTGTTATTTTTGCGTGTGTGTTTCTGATCCATTTAAACATTTCTCAAGGCCGTTTACGTTGTGGCCCAACAATATTCTATTCTTAATTTTATTATTTTCTAATTTAATTTGACAATTTTTCTTTTGCATTTTTTAATTGAATTATTTCTAATTCAAATTCTTTGATTTTTATTCCATTTTTATGAAATTTCACATTTTTTGATAAATTGTCAAATTTCGGTCAAATTGTTGGGTTTTCATGTTATGTTTATGTTTATTTCGTGCGGATCTTGTTGCACTTTGTTATTATTTAATTTATTTTTGTGTTTTATACTTTTATATTTAATTGTTCTCTTTCTCACATTTTAGTAGTGTTAATTGATGTTTTAATAGGTTTGATTTTAAATCTGCATGTTGTATTTGCTTGTGTATTACCGATTCATTTAAACACTTTACAAGGCCGTTTGTGTTTTTTTGGCCCAACACTTGATTAAACTCTAATTAAATAGAAACCGTATAGAATTTCATATATACATCAAGAGGAAAGTGACAACATTGAAAGAGTTCAAAATAATACGAGATAGTTCTTCACCATTCTCATCGTCAATAGTAATTGTTAAAAAGAAAGACGGCGATTTGCGATTTTGTGTCGATTATCGGAAATTAAATCCAGTTACGCGAAAGGATGCATATCTTATTCCAGTCCCACAAGAAATGTTTGATCAGATAGGAGAAGTACAATTTTTCACAGTAATCGATTTTAATAAAGGTTATAATCAATTTAAAGTGAAAGAAGAAGATCGAAAAAAACGACTTTTCGGATGGTAAGGTATTGTATGAATTTAATGTGCTACCGTTTGGATTAACTGAAGCACCTGCTACGTTCCAGCGAAGTATGAATTTTGTTTTGCGTGATATCCCACATGCATTAGTCTATATTGATGATATAATAATATTTTCAAATACCTTTAAAGAACATCCTAAAGATGTGGAAGCGGTATTTAGAAGATTATTAAAGGTTAATCTAAAAATAAAACCATCTAAATGTGAATGGGGAAAATCAGAAGTGGCTTATGTAGGTCATATTGTTTCTCGAAAGGGATTGCAACCCAAACTAGAAAATGTGAAGAAAATTAAAGAATACCCAATCCCTAAAAATGTAGATCAGGTTCGACAATTTCTGGGTTTAATTAGTTATTATAGAAAATTTATTAAAAGCTTTTCTCATGTAGCACAACCTTTAAATGTATTATTACAAAAGCAGACTCAATTTAAATGGGGAAAAGCTCAACAAGAAGCATTCGAATTGCTTAAAGAAAGTTTGATTAAAAAACCTATATTGAAATGTCCAAATTTTAGAGTACCATTCATCTTAATGACAGATGCGAGTAATTTTGCCTTGGGCACAGTCTTAGGGCAACAAGTTGAACGTGTGAAAGATCACGAAATTGCAAATGCCAGCAGAACATTAAAGTCACACGAAAAGAATTATTCTACAATTGAGAAAGAAACATTAGCATTGGTTTAACGGTAAAGCAATGTTTAGACAGTATTTAGTTGATAGAAAATTTGTTGTATTTACTGATCATAATCCATTGCAATGGTTGATGAAACATCGGGATTCGGCCAGCAAACTTATCCGATGGTCAATAGCCCTACAAGAATATGATTTTGAAATTAAATATCGAACGGGTAAATTGAATGGAAATGCGGATACGTTATCGAGAATCCTTGTAAATAACGAGAGTAAGAATAATGAAACGAATTATAGTAATACAATATTTATGGCAATCAAAACCGCTAATAATTTGCAGGAACTGCAAAAGGATCAGGAAAACGATGATGAATTAAATCAATTTCGGAAACATGTAGTTGACGAAAAACATAAATATATCATTCATGATGGTTTGTTAAAATGTGTTAAAAATGAAAATTTATTAATTGCGGTTCCAACAAAATATCAAATAACCTTAATGTTGATATACAATGATGGAGCACTAGGTGGATATTTATCCGCTAAGAAATCGTTATCCAGATTGAAACTTAAATATTGTTTGGACACTATTGAATCAGATGTCAGACAATGGTGTCATACTTGTGAAGTGTGTTAACCAGACAAAATACGGGAAAGAAAATAAAAGTACCTTTGAAACCTATGCCAGTGACCGGTGCGCCGATGGAAATGACTGCTATGGACATTGTTGGTCCATTACCTGAAATAATTAATGGCAACAAGTATATCAATGTGTTTTGTGATTATCTAACTAAATGGCCTGATGCATATGCAATGCAAAATCACAAAGTGGAAACAGTTGCAAAGATATTTGTAGAAAACATTATTTTTCGATATGGAGCACCGAAGATACTACTTACTGATGAAGGAACGAACTTCCAAAGCGAACTGTTTATTTCAATCACATAATTTTTCGGGATACTGAACAGATGGTCTTGTTGAAAGATTAATGGAACATTAATCAATATGATATCACCCTGTAAAAGCAAAAAGATTGGGATTTGTTTATCAAGCCATGCTTATTTGCGTATCGAACTGCAGTGAATGAGAGTACTGGAGAAACACCTTTCTATCTCATGTATTTACGGTTGATTTAAAATTTCAAGCACCTATTTCACAGTACATGGATATATCTGATTACAAAGTAATTATGCAAGAAAGACTTCAATCATTATGGACTCAAGCTGGACTTAAAATAAGACATCGTTAAGAAGCGTATAAAGAGTGTCATGATAAACGAGCACACGCTCACAATATTGAAGTAGGAGATTTAGTGTATGTACATAAACCAGAACAAGAAAAGGGTCTATCACCAAAATTAAAAAGACCATTTAAAGGCCCATATATAGTATGTGGTACCACTAAAACTAATCTAAAATTACGTCCACAAAATAATAAAAAAGCAGGAACAATTATCGTTCATGCTAATCGATGTAAAAATGTGCCAGCTGCAGAGGATACTAAGTATCAATTGAGGTCTAAAGACAAAAACATGGAAAGACACCGCGCTCAAACAAAAAATAGCTAAAAATCACGCACCATTGGGATATATCAACAAAATTTTGTTCGTTGCAATAATTTTTCAGAATTATACAATTGATACGTTGAATGTCAGAAAGTCTTTTATGCATTATGTGAATCTAAACTGCATCATACCTATGATATCGCAATTTTTACTACGAAAAAGTATTGCAAGATAACGGTACAGAGAGTAATTACCGGTGGGTCAAGATCTATGCTAGTCGAAAATCAATATTGTTGCAAAACAAAACAAATCGAGTTCATTTACAGCTAGTTAACCAAAAATAAACATTTCACGACAAGCAGGTATTAATGAAAAAGTTGTGATCTATTATTGTGAGAAAATCCAAGCCACGTTAACAAGTAACTTTACCTTTAAAATGTTTAATTTTCAGCAAATGCGATCTAAATCAAACTCAAAAATTGTGATGATAAAAATAAAGTATTACAAAAGAATATCAAATTTCAATCCATGGGAAAACATCTTTGTAGAAACAAGATTCATTCGAGTTGTATATAATTCAACTGAGCTCATAAAGAACACCAATTATTCTCAAATCTCTAATGTAAATATTCGAAAACAAAAAACAATATTATCTTCGTTCAATGACCATATGGTTAATGTGCAAATTCGTGAAAACAATACTACATCATCTTTATCTGGTAACAATGAAGTCATATGTGTAATTTTATCGATCAGTACAATCAGTGTGATATCATTTTCTATCATTCTTCTTCTCACATTGCTAGCATATCTGCGAAAACTAAAGCAATGACTTGAAAGTCAATCCCTGGCCCAAAGACCTTGGATTGTCTATGAGGAAACATTCGTATAGTGAGATTCAATTTTGCATGAAATTATGATAATGTAGTATTACAGTATAAGTATTAACTTTTTATTTAGAATAATGTAAGGATTCGAACCTTTCGATCATAGATGGGTTTGATTGGCTGCTGATAGCAAAGAAGGGGAAGTAAAATTTGCGCAGGTAGAAAATTTTGAGGCAAAGGAAATTTATCAAGGGGGTATTTGAGACAAAAGAGTAAATAAAATTAGTATAAAATTCAAATTAAAATAGGTAATTAATTTTTATTAGTATTATTATTTATACCGCTACCAGTTAAGGCAGTATTCTTTCGGTACTTCACCTTGACTTTAGCGTCAACTTTTAAATTAGAAAATAATAAACTAGGTATATTTTGGTAATGGAACAAATTCAATGGGCAAGGACAATTTATGATAGCTACCTTAAACTACATCGAAACAATGTTGGACGAAACCCATATATCATCCAGGAAAACTCGCAGATCCCAAATTACGTGAGAGTGGATGATAGAAAAATGAAGATACAAATATTCAGGTTGAATAGAAAATCCGGAATAAAATTAGTTGCGGAAAAAAATGCAACAAAACAGGAAAAGTTCATGATTCACATTATCAAGGGAAATGTAGAAATGGTCGACGACAATCAGAAGATATGGTGGCAAATACATCAAGGTTCGTCATGGAAAATGCAGAAAGAAGCGATGACCAAAAGGTTGAGAGCCATAAATGAAAATGCACTGATTGTGTTCTAAACCAGAATTAAAAACGAAGCTCGAGAAGTACAGCAAATGATATCGACACTACCTGTGGATGAAAAATTGTTAACAATCACTGAACAGATGCTAAAGAAAAGAATGCCATTTTTAAGAAAAGAAATGGATCAAGAGAATATAAAAAGCAAGATCTTGTTCATCAATGCGGAATACGGACATCAGAAAGCAAACAAGTGGTACCACTGTCTATTGCGATAATGAATTATTACGGAAAGACAATAATGAATGTATATTTAACTCCAAGAGAAAAATTGTGGCATTTTAATTCCCAAATTCATGGCATAACGCAAGTTGTAAGTAGAAATCAGTATGAGCAGTATGCAATTATGAAGGAAGTTCAAAAATTGGTCGTTGGAAAAATATTAATTGGCCACGACCTACATGCTAAAATACAATACCTAAAACTTTGGATAGACCAATTGCATGGTATTCGAGATTTGGCTACAGCTCAAGCATTGGGAAAGATTGGAATGTCCAGGAGAGGAGAATTTTTCAAACTGAAAACTGTTGTCCAGGAATGTTTGGAGATCAAATGCAGGATTGCAAATTTCAAAATAAATTTATGCATTAATTTTTGTCCATTTATATCGACTTATATATGAACGATTTCCACGTACAATTTGATGTGGTAAAACAAACCACATACAAGTTTGTTTCCAAATTTGGATAGTTTGCTCCTTTTTTAATCAGATTTCGATATTTTATTTTTATTAAAATTCTAAATTTAGTTTGGAGTTTAATTTTGATACTTGTAATCTCAAAGAAAATTTAATAATAATATATATTAACATTTCGATTTGTTTTTAATTTTCATCATTTGTCATAATTAATATATAGTGTTTATCGTTCAAATTAAAATTTTAGTTTAGATTCGAAATATAAAATGGATGACTAAGGCCTAGATTAACAGTAGTAATTTCCCAAATGAGATTTAAAAGACCACGATCATACAAATATTTTTAATCAATAAGTATCCTACATGATAACCATAAAAATTTATATAATAATAACAATAAAATAATAAAATAGAAAATAAAAATCAATCATAGGTTCGCCTTACTTTTAATGTCCAAAGAACTGATACTTCGAAAGGGTATTAATTTTGGAGAGTTTGCATTAAATTATGTCGATCTTGTATTGACTTATATAAGGGGTATTACAAGCATGTTTTTTGATGCGGTAAAACAAAACGCTTACACGTTTTTGCCATATTTCATCACTTTTCTCCTGATTTACAGATTTGCGTGATTCTTTTTAATTAATATGTTTCTATTTACATTTTAGGTTTAATTCTCATAGTTATTTTATAGAATATAAGCGTTTCCGATGAATTTGGAGACAATTTGATGAAATTGGTTAATTTTGCTAGTTTTTAATGTTTTTCAATTCTTTTTAAATGTTTTTATTTATTTTTTACATCTTTTTGTATTTTCCACCATTTTTTATACTTTTTGTCTTATTTAATGCTAAATAGACTATATTTGATGATTTTTCGTCCATTTGAATTTTGTGCGCCCGAATTTTATCGGATGTCATGCCAGATAAACAAAACTTTAAAACCTTAGTCCTTACCCAACATAAACATTCCGGGTCCAGTTTAAATGGCGATGATCACTCAATATAAGAAGTGAACTTAATAAGTTAATAAAAATAACTTTTATGCACGGTTACAGTCGTGGGTTATACGCATTAACACATACTCATGCCAGACTATAAAAGGATTAAAATAAATTTATAGCACAGATAGGATTGTTTTTTTTTTAAATCATAGTATTATCGTTCGGCATAATTATGATCATTCACCATTCATCGACGGGATTTCGTTTTGTTGAAGGTATATGAATGAATTCACTATGAATTTATTGATCGATAATGATTAAATGACTTGTGATGAAGCGAGTGAATAATGTTATGCTAAAGAACTTCTGAATTACTATGTGAGATATGACATGCCGAATAAACAATTTTTATATGCATCGAAGCTTTTATCCAACTTATATCGTAACATTTATTTATTTATTTTTCGGCCCACAGCCAAAACCACCGCAAGTTAGAAAACTTTATATAACTATCGAGATGTGTAAGTGCAGGTTCATCTGCCAATATCTCGTGCCCGTGAAGGTTCTGGTGTGCGTAACGCCAGAACCCAAACGTCAAATCATAGAACTAAATAGCGAAAGAGAGTAGCTCGAGAGTGGGTCTTTTGGCTCATCTTTCTTGCACTCAATTTCGATAAAATTGACATAAGATTTTAAACGACAATCAACTCAAAATCAGTAACACTGAGTAGTCCAGTGGGCACTCATTAAATACAATGTGAACACAAATAGATCATAAGGACAAAGAAAAGGAAAGGGTAGCGGGGAAAATTGCGAAATCATTGCAACAGTTAAAATGAACAAGCATCGGAAAAAAATTAATCCGAACGACCAAAATCATGAAAAGGTCGTTACATATTTTAAATAATATGTAAGAACTAAACAAATTATTTTGAGTTGAGACGGAAAATATGGGCTTAACGCTGAGCAAATTTTCGGAAATAGTTAAAATATTTATCACAAAACTGTAAAATAAGCGCGGAACGCTGCTCAAATTTTCCGAATTAATCAAAATACTCTATCGAAAATTGAAAAATAAAAGTGGAGCACGCCCCAATTGTTGGTATGATATTCTGATAAAACTGAGAAACAAGGGCATATCCCTACTAAAAATTTAACAATAATAAGGAAAATAGTAAAGATAATGGTAATTTTAATAATAATAATAATAATAATAATAATAAATATAATGGTAATGGTAGTAATAAGAATAATAATAATAGTAATAGCAGTGACAATGGATTAGAATAATACACATAATTGTAACAATGATAATGCTAGTAACAATAATAGTGGACATAGTAGTGATAATAGTGATAAGGCTAAGAGAGATAATGTGAGGATATTTAACATAACAAAGGGTGTACAGGCTATGGTAAAAGTCGATAATACGAACAATGATAAGAAGGACTATTGGAATAGACACAATGATAAATGATATAACAGCATGGATTAACCTTTGAAGAAGAGAGGAGAATAATGGGACCTAAAAATCGAAATCGAGCACAGGCCTTCTATTGGCAGCTCGTTGGATCCATGGATCGTTCGGTCAATTATAGCATTAGCAATAGCGCTCACGTTTTGCGGATGATCCACCCACTCGAACACAGTTCCAACGTTGTGAAATTTCATAAAAATGAAATAAAAATCAAAGAATTTGAATTAGAAATAATTCAATAAAAATTTCAAAAGAAAAATTATCAAATAAAATTGCAAAATAATAAAAATTAAGATTAGAATACACTAGAAAATTTCAAGGTCAAAATTTGTTTTACTAAATCAAAAAGAACACGCAAGGTTAGGGACAAAAAACGGGTATATATACCGATTCATTTTTACACAATTTTAATCATTAATTCAGATTTCAACTTGAAACTTTAAAAATCTATGTAAGTGAGAGTTTTGTTCAAAAACACTCTCCACGTCGCATCTTCGCTACCTCAATAGAGCTCTGCTTGGATGTCGGCGTGGGGAGGGCGATATATTTATGAAATTTTTATGTTTGTTGGATTTTATGTAACGGGTAATTTGGATTTGATTTTGAATAAATTATTTTATAATGCATAAATTATATTTTTTCTATTGTCGAAATTTTTCCGGCCCACAGCCAAAGACACATCACAAGTTAGTAAAGTCAGCTATGTTATCGAATTCGTGTAAGTGCGTGGAATATCGCCAATGATTCGTGCCCGTGAAGGCCCGGCGTGCGGAACGCAGGAGCTGGAACGTCAATATTCTCCTGTATAGAAGAAAGGAGAGATAAGGAGGCGGTCTTTTGGCTACTTCCTCGTCTCTCAGTTTCTTTAAAATCGACCTAAACTATCTTACATACGGCTCAAATTCATCACACGAGTAGTCCAGTGGGCACTCATTAACTACAATATGAACACAGTGCGCCTAAAGTCAATTAAGGGAAGGTAACGGGGAATTATATAACGAAACCGTTGTAATAAATAAAAATTAAATATAAATCTAAACTGTTACTATATAACCATAAATTTAAGCAGTGAATACGAAGTTAAAGTAATCATAAGTACCCAGCAGTTACCATAAATTTAAGTAGGGGTTATAAACATGAATCCAAGGCCCAAGTAGTTGTTATACACTCGAATAGAGTAATAAAGGATTAAACGAAATGCCAAGAATTGTTTTCTCTAATTGATAGCCTACGCCAAATGTAATAAATTAATCATAAGCCTGATAGGTGTATTTTGACTAAAATTTGGATGAACCCTAACTCTAGAACTCTGACAAGTTCCCCCACCCCAGAAAATGTAATAATTAATTAATTCGATGACCAGCGTCTAGTATTAAGGTGAAAGGCAACCATAAATCATAAGTATCAAACAACCTTGCCCAAAAATCAGAGGAACCTTCTTATTTAAGCGCAGGAATTGCCGGAATAACCAAATAAGTTCGACGAGGAGGGTAGGTGCAAAATAGACCCTATTTAAATAAAAGGGATACAATCAAATAAAATAAAAAAATGGTTACACCAGTAAACTAATAAATCAAATAATATCATTTAATAATATACTGCCAAAATTTCATCAAATTTAATAGATGGTGCCAGTTTTCTGCTGGAGTCCTCCGAATTAAAGCTAACTTCTATGCCAAAAAGCCAGAAAAATCCCTGAACAACATTAGAAATGACAAGTCAAAAATTACTTCTCGTTAGGATAATCCATTAAAATTCCCCGAATAAAAAAAATGGAGAAAATCTTAGGAGTTAGATTTCCAAAAAATGTTTATCATCCATGCAGAAAATTAAAATCCCTACAAAATAATATAGAATTTAACTCTAATTTCTGAATAATACCTGTCAATAATGCCGTCGATTCTCATATCCACGAAAAATAAAGCAAAAACTTGAGAATCGGTTCCCAGACGAGGCTCATCAGCTATACGACTTAAACGGAAAATTCCCCGAAAACTAAGAACGAAAATTTATAAATAAATTTCTACATAGTACTCGCTGTCAATACAATTTAAACCGATAAAATCCGTAAGTATACTGGTTAAAACGTTCTCCAGATATGCGACCACTAAGGTAAGAATCATCAAATGTTCCAATGCCCCCATAGGAAGTAAATCCCTGAAAAGAAAATTTTTAAGAATAAAATTCTAAAACTACAATACCTGTAGCTAACTTAATTTAATTGGCAAGAGTCGCCATCGAACCGCGAGCAAGCCGAATCCACAAGAGAAAGTTGACTAGATAAAATCAGAGACAAAAAGGAAAAGTGAAAACTGATCACATGATAAATCAATAATCCCTACCACGTATGCATAATAACACGCCACCAAGTTCAACAGGCATGCATGAATATCACGCACAGAGAATGCCTCAGACACAGTAATCCCGACCACAGTAGAGATAATCGATATGGTACATGCAGGTTATGTTGACATGCCTACAACACACATCTACTACAACGGTTAATCCGCTCTAGTTTGACCATTAGACACACATGCATTTCTCTCACTCGACGCCTAGTCTACTTAAGGAAACCATCTGGACGGGAATAATGAAATCTTTTCTTTAAAAACAGTTAATTAAAAAATGTATCACAGATTGAATCATGTAAATGGAACCCCGTCGACCCGGACACCCGATGAGGACGAGAATCTGAATTCCGGAGTTAGTGGTTCAGGTAAACTTTGCTCTTTACGAATTAATTTAATTTAATCCCTTTAAGATTATTATTATTACTAGTAATTATTATTATGATTATCATTATAAACCATAGTAACCAACATTTGTTGGAAAAGTCTACTCTCCCAAAAAATGAAAAAATGAATTGTTTCGGAAATCGAATACTTGATATTTTGTCGAGTTTTTCTTTATTTTTCGTCCACGTATCTGAAGGTAAGAATATATAGGGATCAACAACTCTAGAAGAATGTTTGTACATTAATAGATATCGGTGTTTAAAGTTTATACAATAATACGAAATTGAGGAACGTAAATGAAGACTGTTTACTTAAAATACCTAATGTATTTATAAATTCATTGCCCTTTACTATTCGATAACTAAACTCCAACACTTAAATGCATTATCTTAATTATTGCGTGTTAGGCGAAATTTGATTTACTTTACCCTTAGTAATCAATTGAGAAGATAAATTTTATGCATAATCTATTTATTCGGTGTTCGTATCAACTATAGTCCGGTAAATCAATTTTTCTTTAAATAAGCTTATAACTATTAGTTCCAACCTTAAATTTTATAATTCATTAATAATTACTAGGTTCATATCCATAATTCAATTACCAATTTTATTCCGGTGATTGCATTTTCGATGACTCCAAGTATTGACTAAGGATGCCGCAGCACTAACCCAACACGGTCCCAGGAATTAATTCGGCCAGAGGAACTGTCGCTGGACAAGGCGAAATTTCCCTAATTCGATTTTTACTTAACTAGCTAAGAAATTAGAGATTCTTTAGTATATTATGTTTATCATCTCGACTGAGAAAATTCCAGATCTTTACTCACGAATAATACTTAATGTTATCTTAGCTTGAAGCGGGTAAGTCAAAACCACAGTATCGCTACACCTTATCAATTAGGTCGCAAGTAAGAGCACTTGACAGATGAATTACTAGTCCATAACTTTAAGCTCAGGCCATAACATACTCGTCGGTATGGTTGCCCCATAAAGATTTCTGGACCTTTGATAGTCGTTTAACTATTTCAATAAACCTACTGGGAATATACTTATGTACTTATTTGTAGATATATCAGGACCTTTTGTGTTTGTGTCCCCGCATGTGGCCAACCAGTGGAGGCAAGTTTGGCGCCAAATAGGGCGAGCGAGAGGCGACGAGGAGCCCCAACCAAGAGGACCCCGACAGACCATCTGGCAATTATTGGGAATGAACGAGAGAGCACGCATGCCGAACGAACAGAAGGGCGATCGGAATCCGACCCAAGAAATTCGGGATCACGCCCGCTATCTCCTCACACGCCTCGAGGACCACCAACGGCAAGTCGATTTACAGGTGGTCAGAGCCAGACAATACCTGGCCAATGTAGAAGATGACATCGCGACCGGAAGGATCGCGAATTTCTACAATGACATGTCACCATGCAACTCCAGACCCATACGTAACACTAAACGGCCCGTTTTCGTGTATCCGGGCTACTCAGCTGAGGAAGGGGTGAAGAAATGTTTCGAAGAGCCCTGATCCCGCTGATCTGGGGGTTATGGACCTTTTAGTTGCATGAATGTTATTACAATAAATAAGTTGTTATGTAAGATTTTCATTTTTACTCGTTTCTTAGTGTAACTTTGCAAATTTATGTTTAAATCAACTTTATGCTTAATAATTTTGGATTTTCTTTGGATTTGAAAAAAAGGAATTTAATTTTCATTATTACAGAAATAGAACCCTTACAAGTATTACAGACAGAACTGGCGCACTCGCGAAAATCCAATAAAAACTTTTACGATCAAATTGTCCAGCTGTCCCGCGAGATCCAGCAGACAAAGGCCACATGGGTAGACCCAAAGAAAGCCAAGTTAATGTACCAAAGACTTACATCAACCCAAAAGAATAGGCGGATGAGAAGCAGTTAAATCAGAGCCTCAGAACACAGATAAGAGGGCTGGAGGTCACATTATCGGCCTGTCAAGAGGGAGCATCAGTGACGTATCCCCTCGTCTTTGCCCTGCTCAACTGGCTTACCGAGAGACGGTAGCAACTCCGCAAACCACTCCAAAACCCAGCAATTACCGACCCGGACGCAAGGAGTGGGCCAAACGCCGAGTCACTCGAATGTTAAATAACACTCAGCCAATTAACTGATATTGTATTACTTCTTTCATGAAATATGTATTCACTAGTTTTGTTTTAATATATATTCATTAAAGTTTTAATCGTTGACTAAGGAGTTCAATGGATGTGATTGATAAAATCTACGGCATAAAGGGGACCTAATAGGCTAAAGCGATCACAAGTCTTCTAACGACAGCTCGTTGAACCCAGAGATCGTTCGAGCAATTACAGCATTAGTAATAGCGCTCATTTTTGCAAACGACCTACCCACTCGAACACAGTTCCAATGTTGCTTAGCAACGGGTGCCGAGTGGCAGAAGAGAAATATTTATATGGCGTTACCTGGATAACCACAGTAAGATTAAAACAAACATCAAAACCCAGTAACCCACCAGTAGGATTTAATAAAAGACCCATAGAGCGCCAGCTGATAAAAATTAAGGAAAAAGACAAGAGGATTTAAATAAAAAGGCTTATAAAGCGCCGGCGGATAAAGTTTAAGGAAAAGGACAAGAGGATTTAAATAAAAAGGGTGCCAGCGCATAGAGATTAGAAACATTTTTGGACAAATTATGGAGAGATAAAGGAGAATAATTAACGAGACAATTGTTGATATGATTGTGATGATTTATTTGATAAAAATAGTTAATTGATAGGATCACATAGATAACTGATACGACTATATGGATAATTTATACGAAGCAAATAGATATTTGATACGAGTTATAGACAATTCAAAATAAACTTAAAATGAAAAGACAAAAATTAAGAAGATAAAGAAGTTGACACAGCGAAAAACAATTAAAATAAGGGGAAGCAAGGAGAATAATATGATAAAATTAATGCGAAAATTTATGTAGAATAATATGTACTCAAAGTGTCATTTATTTTTAGATAATCAAGAGATCAAGTAAACGACGAATAATAGAGCCGCTAGACTAGTGATAAATCAAGAAAAACAAGTAACGAGAAACCGGAATCAAGGAAACCATTGAGTAGAGAAACTGAGAATATACCAAAACGAACAGAGAACAAGGATAAAGAAAATCGACTTTTTTATTGGAAGTCAGAGAAAGTGAAAAGCAGAAACGGATAGAAAACTTAATACAGTAACAACAGCAGAACCAATGATTACAACAAGATTAGAAAGTTTGGAAATAGAAGCCAAAGAATACGATAAATTAAATGAAAATTTAACCAACAAAGGAAACAACGTGAAATTAGCCGAACCAGAAATTTCAATTCAATGGAAAGCAAGCGCAAGAGAGATCAAAAAACTCCGAGAGGAAATTAACCCAGAGTTGCTAAGTAAAAATAATGAGGAAACAGAAATATAATTGAGAAAATCAACAATGTACGAAATCACACGTAATGAACCGGAAATGAGGAGGCGAGAACCAATATCTTCGAGTTTAAAGAGAAATGTACAGGTCAAATTTTGTTTTATCGCAATAAAAATAACACGCAAGGTTAAGGTCAAATTATAAGTATAAATATACTGGTGGGTTACAGGGTTTCAAATCTTGCTTATCCTTCTAGTTGCCCTCGTAACGCCATACAAAATGATGCTGATCGCCACTTGGCACCCGTTGCTAAGCAACGTTGGTAATGTGTTCAAGTGGTGGATTGCCCGCAAAAATTGAGTACCATTGGCTAGTACTATAGTTGCTCGGACAACCCTCGGGTTCACGAGCTGTCGATAGAAGACCTATGCTCGCTTTGTTCTGTCCCTCGTAACTATTCAGGATTAGGTTCTTATTAGACTGTGGAACGAATTGGCGGTGTAATGAAAATGTTTTATGACAATGTTAGCATACGATTATGTTAAAGTAACAATTCAACTAAGGCTAAAACTATTCTATTAGATTCAAACACATGTATAACAGTTACTACTGGACGTTTTGGAGTTGTGTTGCGCGACGTCGGGCACGTTCCTTGCGTCCCGGTCGACGATTATTGGTTGTAGTGATGGGTTGTTCTACTGGCTTGGTGGTTATCTGCGGCAACTGAGTTGGGGCGAAGATGAGCGGATAAGTTACCGCTTCACCTTCCCGGCATACCGCTAGGGCGACTTCGAGTCCCCGAATCTGCGTGCGCAGGCTCTGGTTGAGCTGCCGCTCTTCTCCCCATCCTTTCTGGGCCGCTGTGAGTCGGTGGTAGATCGTTTTGTCTTCGCGGGATCGTCCAAGTTGCTTTCATATGTTGCATTTCGCGGGTTAATTGAATAATCTGGGCGAGTAATTCCGCGTTGGCCTGTCTCACGTGGTCCAATTCAGTCTGTAAGATTCGTAAGGGACGACATCGCTGTAATTAAAATAGCTTATTATTTGATTTATTCTTGATTAAGTTAGCTAGTCACTCATCCCGTTAAACCAAATCATACATAACTCTAATTATAAGAAGTAAATAACACACAAATTGCTAATATTTTGAATCAACCACTACATAAAACTATCATTATTAAGTCACTCTTCGGGACAATATCGCTTCAGGCTTCGTTTGGAGAGCTCCATTGTATAGGGTCTTCGGGTATCTCGGACTGGCGAGGTGGATAGGCGACTGCAATCCGCCCGGCGAGGATGTCTTCCACCACGTTTGCAAGGTACATCCTCGCCTTAACCACCTGCAAATCTACCTGCTCCTGCACCCTTTCCCATTGGGTGAGGAGGTTCTGCGCGTTTGTATAGGTCTCTGCCGCTGGGTATTGCTGTTCTGAGAGACCGCAGGGCTCCTTCTCTAAGCCTAATACCCTCCAGGTGGTCGGATACGGCCATTGTTGATGTATCGGATCGGATGTTCCCGTGGTCGGTTGAACTCTTGACTGTCCCTGTTTGCCTGTACTTCGACTGATGCTTCGTTCGGGTGGCATGTCTAAAACGTTTTTATTATTATCTCCGTTAACTTCACCATGTTAAATTGTTAAATGAATAGGGCCTATGTCACTGTTGAGTGTGTCATCGGATTTAATTTTATCGAGTTCTAGTGGCTTTCTAATTGGTCGGGATTCTTTCGAAACGGGCGGCCTATGCTGGTGAAATTCATAATACAAGGGTGGTAAGTCTATTGATCAACTTGTTTTATTTAATTAGGCAGGGTAATGTTAAGAAATTGCCGAGTTGATATTAGGGGTAGCGACTATATTGATGGAGATAGCGTCGAATGCAAGTGGGGATTTTAAGGATTTTTGCACCTGTATTATATCTTATTTTGTTCGTTTATTTATTTTCTATTTTTCGGGCTTTCTAATATAAAATTTGTTGTTCGACCGAACAACTCTTATCACCATATCTTATAATACAAGTTTATGGATTCTTTAATCTAATATTGACGTTAATTTCATTTAACCATGCATAATTAGGTGATCGTTTGAAGCGGAGAGCGTGATGTCGAATCGCATGACATGGTCGACGTATGTTTGCGTTTTCACGTAACTTCCAGCGGATCTCTGTGCTTAAACGTTGAAGTAAGTGAGACTGTTTATTGAATCCGCTGATTTTATAACATTTCATTTTCTAGGAATTATCGGATTTGACAGATTGTCTGAACTTTATTTGGGTAAGCTATTATGTAGATTGATATGAACATGTCTTTCCCACCATTTTTGGGAAAACTAGGTATCTCAATTTAAGCCTTCAAGTAGATGGAATTTTTATTTGCCGTTGCAATTTTTCGTTTATGGAATTTATGTATTCACACTTTCCGTGATTGACTATTTTGTATTTAAAATAAACTTTTCCTCATTCTAAACGTTTTATTAATTTTGATTTAAACTATCATTCATTTGTCGACTAGAATCGTTTAATTAGCCTCTGAATTTGTTTCATTTTTTAAAAGAAGGACTTTGTTTTAAACCTATAAATTATGCTAGTTTGGATTACAGGGAACAGTTTAGACATATTTGGTTGTTATTTACACTTACTCGGTTTTCTCATATATCACATTCAATTATTTAATCGACCCTTTATTTTGACCCTATAAAACTACTGTAATATTATCATCATTGCTATTGAACTCCGTAAATCTGGTTCTACTTTATTCTTATCAAGGTTTATTATCTCTACTAAATGAACTAATTTTACTTTTCGTCAATTGTTTTAAGTTATAATCGCTGAATACCTTTAATTTAATCAACATCGTTCTTTAGTCAGTTATCAAGTAACTTTATATTAGATAATCGACAAATTAATTTTCATAAACTTATTTTTTAATGTCCATAACTTACGTTAGATTTAGTTCGTTCTTAATTGGAGTGAATTTAACGAATAAAGCAGGTATTTTTATGTAAAATTTCTTAAGTTTAATGAAAATTGAAAACAAACTTCAGTTTGATTAACATAGTTATTTATCTTTAGTTCAACAATTAAAAATCTTAAATTTAGCTGAGTTAAATGAGTTATTTATCTATGACATTTTTCAAGGTATAATATTAATGGTTTGGCTTTTACACATCATCGATTTTAGTAATTATATCAATCGATTTATTGTTTTCTATTGCCCGTACCCTTTCCCTTTAATAGGCCTTAGGCGCATTTTATGTTCATTTATATTTTTAATTGAGTGCCCACTGACTACTCGGTGTGATGATTTAAGCCGTATGTAATATGATTTTAGGTCGATTTTACCAGAACTGAGAAACGAGTAGCAACCAGAGACTCCTTCCTTATTCCTCGATTCAGCTATACGGGATAATATTGACGTTACGACCGCTTGCGTTGGCGCACGCTGAGTCTTCACGGGTACATATCATTGGGCGATTTTCCACGCCACTTACATGATCTGTACTATGTGATTTTACTGTCATTGCGTGATGTGTCGGCTTGGGCCGGAAAAATTTCACATTTAATTTATAAAAAGGCATATAAAACAATTTATGTAGAATAATATTTATTAATTATAAATGACAATCAAACTAATTACCCTTTTCACCATTCCAAAATTCAAAAATTATTCATAGAATAACATAAATTACCACTCTCCCCAACGCCGAACGCCGAGCAGAGCTCCATTGAGTGCAGGACGTTGACCGTGGAAAAGAGGGTTCCACCAAATAATATTTCTCACCTAAATGTGCCTAAAAGGTAAATCAATTTCAAAATGGTTCTAAAATTTTCTAAGATTTTTTAAAAAACTGGTTAGTCTCGAACAAGGATTTTTTAAACACCTTTTCAAAAATGGTTTTATGGTAAGTTAAATGTAAAAAGTGGATCAGTATTTATTACCTAATTTCTAGTGTGTTTTGAAATTTGACTGCAGTAAAACAAAATTCGACCTTGTTATTTTCTAGCAAATTCTATTCTTTATTTTTGATATTTTTTGATTTCTTTTTTATAATTTTTTATTTAGATTGATTGAATTATCTAATCAAATTTTTCATTTAATTTCACTTTAATGACTTTAATTGATTTTTTCAATTTTCGTCGAATTTGTTGTGTTTCTTGTTGTATTTTGTAGGTATCGTGCGAATTTGGTGATTTTGTTATTATTTTAATTTATTTTTATGTTTATATTTTAATTAATTCTCTTATTTCTTCAGATTTTTATATGGTTTAATTGAGTCTTCAGTGGGTTTATTTAAATTGCGTTTATTTTTGCGTGTGGTTCTGATCCATTTAACATTTTCAAGGCCCGTTTACGTTTCTGGCCCAACATAAAACACTCGGGATCCCGTAAAATTGCGACCCGCAATTTCAATTATTTCAAAAATAATCCATCTTCTCATTTTCCATATTCACATTCATAAAAAATAATACGGAAGTTTAATCATCAAGATAAGATGGGACTTAAGGTCCGGCTACTGTACATAACCAAAAAAAAAATCGGATAGGTTCAGTTTTAAATATCATTGCAAGTTTTTTTTATATATTAGGTTCAAATCACTTAGAATCAGTATGAGTTAGTAAAACTCAGTTTCAAAATCAATGTAAATCAGTTCGAGTTAGGAAAATCAGTTCAAATTCAGTATCATTGCTGTAACTCAGTTGTATTTTGTTTTCGAATGCAATTACGACTGACGGTTTGGGTTTCGCTTTCGAGTGGTGTTGATTCTTGAAAGGTGATTGAGTGGAAATCCGCGACGAGTCTGTCATTTCGTATATTTTTGGGGGCGTTTGGTAGTTTTTCGAACTTTGGGTGAACATTCTTCTGACTTCTTTTTGATTTGCGGTATTTTTGCCTGCTGTGTTATTAGCCGAGGTGAGCACAACATATTAAGATATTATGTTAGATGTTATACTAATCCGCGTAGTATTAGTTCGATTGATAGACTTGTCAGTTGCATGGGGTTCATTTTCTCGTTGCTTGTTTTCCTGTTGCTTTCTTAGATTGATAGGTGATCTTTGAATTTCCTGAAGGCTTTTATTTGGATTTGCTTTGCTTTTCTTTGAATTTGTCTGATGATGTTTTCTAGGGTTTTCTGTATCTTCGGTTCTTCATTTTTTATATTGGCTATCTCTTCATTATTTTTCAGTAGGGTTTTTACCATTGTTTTTTTTCTCGATATTTCTGTTTCATTTCGTCTTGTTTTTTTTGTGGGGGCATTGCATACATTGGAGCGGTTTATTTGTTGACATTCTTCGTATCATGATTTGCCTGCAAAATTTCTTTGAAATCGGCACAGGTGCTGTCCTCTCTTCTGAAGGGTTGGCGTTTTTCTCGCATTCCAACGGATTCTCATATTGCACTTTCCCGCTTATTATCATCATTATTATCAAAGGTTTGTGTTCATTCTTCTATTCTACGATTACAATTTTTATATTTATCTTACAAGATTATTTCGTTTATTTACAGTGGAGTTTTAGCCTTTTTATCTTTCTCTTTTTTCTTGGTGAGTGTATCTCGCACTGCCTCTTTAGCTTTGTTTTCTGAGAATCTCATTATCAGGATTTGGGCTCTTATTAATCGCTTGGTATTTTTTGGGAGTTCCTTTAATTTCGTTCTTTTAGTTTCTTTAATTATTCTCTGTTGATTACAGATTTTCATTTGGAGGTTTCTTCTTTTGTTGTTTTCTTCTTAGTGGGACGTTTTATAATTGACTTGTTTGGTGTTGTGTTTTCCAACTTTCCGTTTTGTCTCTTGAGCTGTTCTGTTTAGCGCTTTGATTTCATCTGGGTTTGTTGATGATTTTCTTTATCTCCCTGGCTTCTTAACAACTGTATTCTAGTGTAGCACGTATCTCTGTTCGCTTTTTCTGCTGTCTCTCATTTGTTCTGCCTTCGGTTTTCCAATTTATCTTCCAGCATTACACGAAGTTTTTATCTCAGCTAATTTCTGTCTCAATTTGTTCATTTCTCTCTCTTGATGCTTTGTTTTCTCCCATGCTAGATGTTAATTTTTCGTTTTATCGCATTGGTTACTGTTTTAGTTGTTTATTAACTGGTGATTTATCCGGGGCGATTTCTGATTCTTGCTCCTCACTAACTCCTTGCCACTCTTTTCTTTCTGCCTCTTCCACCTTTTAACTATAATTATCTCAGTGGGTCTTGTTCGATTGGGTTGTCGTAATTGAATTGACTTGGTATAATTCTCCCGTCTTTCTAGATTCATTCGGAATTCTCGTATTTCATTTGGATTCATTGCTAAATATACATCGATTACAATTTTTGTTTTTATTATTTCTTTATTTTTATTATTTTTACACTTTTTACAATTTTCCTATTTAGCTTTATATTTAGCCGCTTCGTCCGTCTCCCCGAATCCTTCATCGGGTTGGCGGGTGCTTGGTTTGGAATTTTCAGTTGGGGTATAACGGCATAAGGCAGGATTGGTGGTCGGTTGTAACATATTACCTCTTCTCGCAAGGTATTTGATATTTGTATCTTTCGTCTAAGAGATAGGCACAGGTATTCGTTATTTTCGGTAATACTTCTACTTGCATTTCTAATCGATGCGTATTTCCAACGGCTTTTTACTTTCTCAAATCTCTTTTCTCAGATTCTGTTCATTTTCCTCGTATCCTTGCTTTATCGTTTTGATCTCTGCTTCTACTTTTTCTTTCAACTGTTCGTTTTGACTGTCCGAGCTGGTTGTCTCAACTGGAATTTCTTTAAATACTGCACTAATCGGTGTCATTCACCTCCTGTTGGGGAGTTCTGTTATTTCTGTTTAATTGTTGGTTTGTCGTCTTTCGTCAGTTTGCTCGTTTGGGTTTCCGATATTTTTTGATTTTAACTGATCGATCCATTTTCTGAGGTCCTTTCAGTTTTTCTGAGCCTTCCTGGTGTTCTTTCTGATTTGTTCGTTGATTGCCAATGTTTGTATTTGATTACTGTAGTCGTCGAGGTATGTTTCTGCCTCTTCAATTCTGCTCCATAGCTCCCAATCTTCGGTATTCAAGCAAATTTCTGGGTAATCGTCTTTACTCTCTTTTTTGGCTTCTGATACTGGTCCTTCATTTTCCTGCTTCTAATTTAATCCACTTTCTTTTCTTTTCGTTTTATTGTTGTATTCGTCTTTGTCGGTGAGCTTCGCCTGCTCGATTTGCATCTCTTTTATGGTTTGTGATACTCAACTTCCTGCTCTAATTTCACTAGATAGCCTAGATTGTTTGTGCGTTGGGTCCCTCCATATTTTGCATCTATCGCCATTTTCTTGCTTTGATCAGTTACCTGAGTCAGCATTCTTTCTGTATCTATCGTCTCTGGGGTCTCTAATTTTCTTTGATGGTTTTGGCCCTTGATTCCCAGTTTATGATCTCGATCTTTTGCGTTTTTCCCATTTGCTTTATAAGCTCTTGTTCGGTCCTCCTCTTCGGCTATTTGTGAATATAATGTCTGATCCGCGATTCCAGTTACTTCTGATCTGTTCTCTATCTTCTGTCCTTTGATTTTCCAGTTATCGCGCTTGTCTTTTGCCCATTCTTTGGCCTGTTCAAATGGGGTTCTCTTTGTCTTCTCTATTCGAATTGGGTTGCTAATTTGCCCAATTTCTTCCTGCATTTGTTTATAATTCTTGAATTCGTTTCCTCTCCTTCCTTCTCGTATTTCTCTTCTTTATCTTTTATCACTTCTCGCCAATCCTTTTCGATCTCGCTTTTGTGATCTTCTCTCTTGCTCTAACGTTTTGATTCCTTTCTTTGGTTTATATCTAGTTTGGTTCTGCATAGATTCTTTTACTAACTCCTTCTCTCGTGTCTTTGATGTGGCATTATTTCCTTCGGAATTTTATTGTCTGTTGTTTCTAATTTTCTCTTATCATCTTATCTTTAACGTATCTCTCAGTAGTTCTCCTTCCACTGATGTTAATATTTTCCTTAATCTTCATCGACCTTTGTTGCCATCCCTCTTTATATCTTTTAGCTGTTCGGATTGGTTCGGTTTTTGATCTTTGTCTCTGTTAACAGTTTTCTCTTCTTTTGTTTATCATCTCGTTTTGTTCATTGTAATTCTGAATATTAATAATTGATTATTTTCCTTTTCAATCATATCAAAAATTTTATCATTATTTTACATCTCTCGTATTTTGTGATTTTTGAGTTTTATAATTTTTTGTTTTTACATTTTATTCTATTTACCTTTTTACACGTTTGCTTTCATTTTTAATTAAACTGATCACGAAACGGAATCCTTTGGATCCGCCCGTTGATCGGCTTCTACATACTGGGTCATATATCAATTTTAACATGCATGCTTCACATGTGACCATATGTCCACAGGCAATAAAATTATTTCTTACATGTTTTTGCCAACATGTCACACATTGTTACTGCTTCCAAAATAGCCTTCTTTTATCATTGATTTGTCACGATTCTCTTTAGGTTTCTCTTGATGTCGCTTGATGCTCGGATATTGGCTGGGTGTCGAGTCATTACCATTCTTAAATTATTAGCTAATCTTTTCCTTGATTATTTCCTCATTTTTTTGAGTTTCCCCTCCTGATAATAACATTACGGTTCTTTCGTTTTTGGTCGATTCTAAGATATCTTCCACTTGTTGGTTGGTAATTATTACTTCTATTGTTCTTTGACTCTTTTTCTTGTTTATACATACATTTTTCCTTTATGCTTAGTTTTATGACGATTTCTGATCTGGTATTGGCTGTTGATTTTTACAATCCTTCACATATTCATTCCTCTTGTGTCTTTGCAATATCCTTGACTCGCAATTCCGCTGCCTCTTGCGGTTTCCTTTGAAAGTTTTTGATTCTCTTATTCAAATGTTCTATTTTAGTCTCTTTTTTCCCATAATTAGTTTCTGTTGGCATCTTTCGAAACTCTTTATTATCGTTATCTTTTTCTCGCCTCCCTTTTCATCTTGGTCTAATTCCGATTGTCGGAGTCCTTCTATCTGTTCATCGCTTGGTTTCCGACGTCAATGTTAATTCTAAGGTTGAAAATTTCCTCAGGTGTTCTCGTTTTGCTGTTTCTCCTTTCTCCCAATGCGATAGTCTTCCTTGACAATAATCGGGTAACTTCATCTGGAGTTCGGGGTTCCTGAGAAAAAGAAATCCTTGTGCCCATCTCTTTTATTTTTGCGGTCAGTGAATACTTGCTTGTCTTTGAATGTTAATATCTTTGTTCTTTTATCTCAATTGTTCGTTTTTTACTCTTCTTTTGTGAGTAAATTACTTCCTCTTTCAAGGTCGTCCGGTTGTGTCGAAACTGGTATAATGTTGAATTGCGATTGCTAAGGTTTTGATTTCTCTTCCTCTTTGTGTTTTCCATAGTCTCGTCCATATCGAATCTGGTCCTTCTCTCATTCTGTACTGTTATCTCTTCGCTGATTCCGCTTGCCATCTAAATATCGTCAATTTTGAATTTTTGTTTTTCTGAATTTTTCTGATTATTTGTAATTATTTTGATTTTATTTGATTTTTTATTATTTTATTTACATTTAATTTACACTTTCTTTTTCTCTTTACAAACGTCTTGTCTGTTTTTCTACTTCTAATTTTATATATTCAGATTATCTTCTCGCAGGAATCTTCTCCTCTTAATCGTTGTTTGGATTAGAACCGTGGTGACAATTGCTGTATTCCAGTTCGGTTGTGGTCTTTCCCATCTCGTGGTTCATTTCTGTTTCTGATTGGTGTTACGATAGTCCTCTTTCCTTTCTTGTTTATCATATTTTTGTTTAAAGGCCATGTTAATAATCATCATAAATCTCCTTTTCCTACTCTGATTGAGACACTGATATGGGTGCCTGTTTGCTTTCATCTCCATTTGGATATAATCTAATGCCATTCTATATCCTTCTCCAACTGTATATTGGTGGACTGTCTAAAAATCTTTGTGTCATCTTTTCCTCTCTGGAGCTTTGCTGCAATTCGGTTATTTTCATTATAATTGTGCTTGTAGTTAGAATGTTTTCTGGCTATAGAAACTGTTCTGTTTCTAATTTCCTTTAGGTGTTGGTTCATTTGTTGCTTGTTCCTTCCATTTCGGCATTTCTTGAGTGTTATTTCCTTGGCTTCTCTCGAAATTCTTCTTGGACTCTATATTTCTCTTATAGTGCCGTTTTGCTGCATCAGTTTCTGTTCGTAGGCTTTTTACTTCCCATGCCCAACATTCTATCGTTTTCATCATGATTTCGGCAATGCTCGATGCTATTTTTCCTATCATTGCCTCTTTGCATCTCCGCAAATGTGTTGTTGTTTGACAATTAAAACAGTTCTAACGGACATTTGATGGTTTGCCGCTACTTCGTTCCAATGCTCTTTTAATTTGACTTTATTTCCTGTCGCAGTTATTTACGGCATATTCCTTCATATAGGTCGATATTTGTTCCTCTTTTGATTTCCGATGTTCCATTCTATTTTTATCCATTCGTCGTTGACTTTCCACAGAATTTGCATTTTTCCTCTCTCTTGATGCCACACTTTTATGGGTGTTCTCCATCGTCTTTTTTTTGTGATGTTTTGAATTTTTTCGCATAATATCTCGTTATATTCACATTCATTGTGTGACTTTCAGCTTCCTTCATCATCCTTCCTTCGCATTTTTACTCGGCACCTTTGAACTAACAGATTGTTGATTTCTTTGTTTGGTGGCTTTATCCATTGTCTGTTAGGGTCTTCGTCTCTTTCGATCGTTTCGTCACATCCAGGCATTTTGTTGCTTGTTTCTATCACTTTCCATTGTACAATCTGTACATTATTTCTGCATCCACATTCGTCTGTCTCGGCTCCAATCAGTATTCCTATACATTATACAACATTTTAATTTCTTTTCTTTTATCATGTCACCACTCTGAATTTGTCTTCATTACTGTCTCGTAGCTTCTGGATGGATTTCGCTCCTCTAATTCTCTCGATAATCTGTCTGCATACTACAAATTTTTCAATTACTTGACGTTGCTTATGTTTCTGTCGTTTTATTTTTACATATTACACGTACGCTTTATTTTTACTCTACTGATTTTGAATCCGGTTTCTGGGGTGAATTCTGGCTTGATGCTATCTATTCCACCCAACTTGCTGGACTACGTGCTGTTTGATTGTTACGTATCTTCTAATTTCGATCAGCTTGCAATCTAAACGTGATCTGTAATTGTTCGTTTTCTCTGCATTTTGTAATATAGTTCTCTGTTGCTCTTCTTGTCTTTATGGCTTGTTGTAGCCCTCTGTTCACGCTTTCCGTTACATACTAGATGAGTATTTGTCTACTGGTTTGCCGCATTGTTTCGTTATTAATGTTCATTAATTCACATTGCGTCTCCATGTTGTTTCAATTTCCTTGGATCTTGTATATTCCTTGATCTAATTCCAAAATTCTATGGGTGCATTGCAGCTGCTGGTTGTTGAATTCTTCTACGAATGGTGGTATTCTAACTTGATTTTTGTTGATTTGCATTATTCGATTCATCTTGTTAGTTATAACACATCGTGTAATTCATCGGTATTCATTTCTGTTTGCTTACTATTTCTGGACACATTTTGTACAAATTTATATAAATATACATACTATTACTACTTTATACTATTTTACACTTATTTACAATGTCTTCTTTTTTCGTTTGTACACCATCGTCTTCCGGGGACTCTATACGCAATGTTCGTATATTCCCCGTATTTCTCATTCATTATCTGGATACATCAGATTCGTTTGACATTGCTGTGCTTCGATAATGGGCGTTCTTTTAACCAGAGTCCGCTTTACTAGAAATTCCTATGATTTCATATTCTCGGGTTCTTCTGCATCATATTGTCCTAATTCAATATCGTAATTGGAATTTTTCTAACTGCTGGCCATAATCTTTTCTTCGCTGGCTTCTTTCTGCATTTGGTTGTTCTTACTAATTGAATTATTATAGCATTACTACGCTGCTATACTGCTGTTGTTATCCAGATCATTTATTCATATAATTCTTTTCGTTGGTGGCATGGTGTATTTTCTCTTGCATTGGTTGTCCTCCATTATTCCTTCTTTTGTTGTAGCATTTTAAGTGCTTTTTCTGGATTGTAATGCTTCGTGGGATTGAGATGGTGGCTGTCGTCATGATCATTCCTTTTTCCAGTTTCGTTTCTTGTGTTTTCTCTAGATTGTTTTATTATAGGTTGATCTGTTGCGTTTGCTTGAGTGTTTCCTTGTTATGTTCTCCATGTTCATGAGTTCCCTTTGGAAATATTTATTACTATCTTCCAAGTTTTTTCTTTTCGTCGGTATGCTATACTTTCTGTTCGTTTTCGTTTTGCTTGTTTCACATAGATTCCATCTCTCTCTTT